>VZSZ01007116.1:798625-813073 GCA_013398815.1 Ibidorhyncha struthersii | reverse complement strand
CGCACCAGCGGGGAGGCGGCTGGGCCTGGGCCTGGGCCTGGGGTGAAGGCGGGCGGGGGCAGAGGGTCCTGTGCTGGGCTTTGTCCAATTCTTACGATTTCATGGCGGTTTGAGGAGCGGGTAAGGATGCCGGTGAGGTTAAGTCACCCTCCGGGGAAGGTTCTTATCAACAGTGATGTGGTGAATGTTGAGTGGCTTCGGCGTGTCCCCCCGCCCCGAGCGGTGTAGCGCTGGGTTTGTGTCCAGCCGAGCGGGTCCTGTGGTGTGGCTGCCCCATCCCTGGAGGTGTTCAAGGCCAGGCTGGACGGGGCTTGGAGCAACCTGGGCTGGGGGGAGGTGTCCCTGCCCAGGGCAGGAGGTGGGACTGGATGATCTTCAAGGTTCCTTCCAACCCAAACCATTTTGTGATTCTGTGAGGCTGGGAGGGGATTTGTTGTTACCCACGTGCCTCATCACATGGAGAGGGCAGGTAGCTGATCTGCAAACTGGGCCGCTTCCTCTGTTTTAGCTTTTAGTTAGTAATAAAAAGGGGGTTTCCTTTTGTGAGGTACACCCCCCCACCCCTTAATAATTTTCTTTAGAAATAGCAGGACAAAACCCTTGCCCACCTTTGAAAAAATACTTTTAAAAAGTGCTTACAGTTGTTCCTCAAAAGCAACAGCCTCACTGTTGAATGCACTTTAGCAGATCTCAAGTTAGGAGACCTTGAAAGAAAAAACATCTAAGGGGATGGTATGGGATTCAAGTGAAGCCTAACTGTAATATCAGAACTTGCTAAAGCAAATGGGGAAGGCCAGTGTGGGATGTCTTAGTCCCACATCAATCTTGATAATTAATTTAAATTATTGTTACAGGGTACAGTTAACATTATTTTGTCTCGATTCTGCTCTGCTGGCTTGTGCTGTCGTAGGTGTTTAGTACTCTTGTGTACCTGGCTGGGTGCACCTAGCAGCTTTGAAGTCTGCTTGCTTTTCATACTTACTCATCCTTTAACCTCTTTCTTCCGTGTGTATGTGAGTCCTGCTCATACTTTGTCCTCTCCTGTCCTGAACTCCCAGGGAGTTTCAGCTGAAGGGCTCTCTGCAGTGCTGGGGCATGCAGTACTTCAGACCTATCTCTTAGTGTGGGGATAGATGCTCTTTTAACTTGCTGTCATAGAAGTGTAACTCTGGAAAGTTTGGCTGTTTCTAGCTCCTGGCTGCTGAAAATAAAACACAAAGCTAAAAAACAACTTATAAAACTGGTTTTAGGATAAGAAAAGACGTTTCTGAAATTTGCTGGTTCCTAAGTAATTGTGTCATCGTGGCCTTTGGGATTATATACAGTAAGGATCAGTTTATGTAGAAATGCTTATGATACTGCTAATAAACTCCATTTAAAACTGATTTAGACTCAAACTACTTTCAACCTTGGTATAGTAAAGGTCACTTCCAAGGTGGGTTTTTTTCCTTTTAATCAACAGGTTTCTAAAACACCTGAAGTATTTCTTGAAGCCTGTTTGTTTGTTTTTTTTTTTTTGGTCTTGTTGATATACTAATGAAAAAGGCATGGGTAAAAATAATAAAGCAAATTCAGACTTTACAATATTTATGATAATAGGGTCAAAAATTGTTATGGGCATGGAAAAAGGGAAACAGCTAAAGGTAGCCTATTAGAAATAATCATCTAAATTCCAATATTAAAACTGAAGTTACTGAACTATATATTTATTCTTCTCTAGGCCTGAAGGGAAAGCCCACTGTGAAAAAACTACCAAAAATTAAAGAAAACGAAGTCACCCAAGTGAGCCATTCATGCAACCAAAGGTCTGTTAGAATTCATGCAAATATACCATTATTAACGCTAACTAATCATTTATATTGTTTTGCCTGTGTGAGATGTCTCTTGGAGATACACAGTCTGAATTCTCAGTAAACTGGTGTTTGTCAGACTGTTTGCTGGCACCTCATAAAGATGTTTTGTGGCTTTTGTCACCTTCCTCTACAACAGTGTAGCTCTGTGTATTGAACTTAGATCTGTTCTTCAACTGCAGCAATCAAGTGAGTTCCAAAGAAACAACAGACTTGGGAAAAAATGAAGAGAAAATAGAAAAAAGCACTGTACTGCTGAAGGTGAGAATTCCGTCTGGCTTTTTATATACTAGTAATTCATGGAGGATAAATCAAAGAAATATGGCATGTTAAATTCTTTCTCTAACCAAGTAGAATTTCCTGTGAGTGGTGTGTGTGTGTGTGCACATGTTTTTCAAGCTGAACTTGGTCCTGTATTTTGGTGACACTTTCCCATGTCTGTGGCCAGAATAAAAGCTGTTGGAGCTATTGGTAGCATGGGAGAACATCAATACTAATTATCCATAACGAGGAAAGGCCGTAGCAGTGTGTTGTGTGGAAGATATCTCATTAGAGTGTGATTCCAGAGAATTGCTCATTTCTAGTTCAGACACAGGCCTTTGACAAGTCACTGTTGGGCTTTTCCTCACGTTAGCAAAACTGGAACAAAGTATTTTGAGATGACTGAGGAGAAGTGTTATAGGCCAGTTAATAGTGCAATGGCAAGAAAATAGTTCACTGTGTGTGTTTGAGCTAAAATTTGCAACAGCAAAGGGCTCAAGTGATATTGGTGTGAAACTATTTTTCTTTAAAATGCTAGCTCTTACTTGGAGTCCACCAATTATTTACAATCCCTGCAAATGCTTAGTTTCCTAGAATATACTATGTACACAACATAGTTGTTTGTATTTATAGAAGTGGTCTAGGATTCTGAAAGTGAGCAGCATGAATTGGGTCTCTTAAAAATAAATAATAAAAAAAAAAGACAGGGAAATTTATTAGTCCACTGCTATCTTATGCATAACTTCAGTTGATGTCTGTATGCCTTCACTGGGAGTCTCATCCAGCAAAGATTGTAGGACCAAATGTTTGGGTATTCATAATGAATTTTAGAGCTATGAGCCAAATTGCAGATTTGTTAGTGGTGCATGAAAACCCCTGGTACAAATTACACTGTCAATAGCAAGTTTAAGTGCTGAAGTACCAGACAGTAAGTTACTGAGCATCTACTAGTGCAGGAATACGTTTAATTGCATTTCTTTGTCTACATCCTGTTTTCTCAGGTTGTTTGTCTTGGTTGTTTGATTTTAGGAATCCCTGATAATCAACTTTGAAAGTAAAGAAAGTTTGAAAAACGCTGAAGTGACTTCAAGTGAGTATAATGACAATACATCATATTATTAAATATATTTTTAGATCTGTATAAAATAATTGTAAAGTTAATTATATAATTTTAATTATATTTCTAGAAAAGTACTGGTGTGCTGTTCTTGTACTGATTCTCACTGCGTGATATTAGAAAGTAAAGGTTTTGAGACCACTGGCTGGACCTCTGCCTCTTCTTACGCCAGCGTGTGGCTTGGTTCACGTGAATTCATTTGAGGCAGCGTAGACAGGACGGGAGCCCTACAAGATTGGAGACAAGTCTTGAGCCCAGCCTGTTGAAAACCACATAATCTTGGTTTTATTGTTGACAGAACTAGTTGATGACATGAGTTCTTCAGTTTACTTAAACCTGTGTTTTTAAAAGCTTGTGCGTAAATAGTTTGTCCTTCTGAGAACAAACCTGTCTAAGAATTACCTTATCAGAGGCTAAATTCTTCATGTATTTCTAGTGAGCTTTGGGCAAGGAAGGTGTCTTCTGTTAGCGTATGGCAGTGTAAATTGGGCTTCAGGATGCCCTTTGTTTATTTGTTTCTTTAACTGTATTATGAGTCAGTATAAGATACTGACTTGACAATATTTAGCTCATCACAGGAAGGAAACTTAGATAAGAAAATCCTGATGGTTTGTAGAAGATGATACTTTTTTTTTCTTGATTGCCACCTTTTTTGTCTCTTTCCCTAGGTACAGGAATGACTCTTCCCACAGGTGTTTCAACCTTTCTCCTAGAGTGTTTAGATGTAGACTCAACTGCAGATTATAACACAGATGCTAGTGACAGCCTGAACAGTTGCCCATCACCTGAAACTTTCAGAGATAGTTCAGGTGAGACTTCTGGGGTTTTTTTAGCTTTATTTAATGAAGAAAATATGGGGGGACTATCTACAATAGAAAGACTAGTGGTTTCTCTTGTTGTGGCTCACCAGGTCAGATCTTTGCTATAAGCCAACCGGTACTTGACATGGGATCTGTATATCTGGTCCTCCAGTCCAGTGTGAATCAGGTCCTGGTGTAATGTGAATCATACTGTAAACTTAAAGGATTCACTGTTGACACAAACTGCTTATTGGGGATGACCAAGAAATCTGCTTTGGGTCAATTCCTCCCAAACTTTTCTGTGGTTGGTTGAGCCAAGGCAGTGCTTTCACTTTGCTTTAAAGTTCCTGTCTTGCAAATGTGATTGTTTTCAGTTTGGTCACAAATTTAATAACTCAATGAACTTCAGCATAAGAAGCTTGCATTTATATTTTTTATATAGAAGAACAAAGTAATTTTTACACTGAGGACTCTGGCAAGTACAAGAACTCTACTCTCCTGGACTCCAGCAAGGCAGTGGCCATAGATAAGATACCACAGATCTCAAATCTTTCAGCAATATTAGGTAATTCTTTTCTACAATACTTAAGAATATATACGTAAACAAACTCCACTGTAGTGTAAGGAACCTGCCTAAAATATGTAATGATCATATCACTTAAGGCATATCTGCGTAATGGGGAATAGCTCCCTGTTAGTGGTCTGTGCTTACTTCTTATATTTTGCTTTATAATTTAGTGTGCACTGAAACATTGTCTGGTCTGCTTGGCTTTTTCTTTTAAAGTTTAGCTTTTATGTTTTTTAGAACCTGTGCCAGATGATTTTCAAGACCGATACACTAGAAGGTAATCTGCAAAGCAGAATCTTTGATGCACCTGTATGTTCAAGTTTTTCTCTTTTGAATGGTATTTAAAAGAAAGGCCAGTATGAAACCTCTGATCCTGCAAACCTGTTGAGTTTTAGCTACCTGTGTCCTCACTAACTTTGAAATTGGTGCAGCGTCAGGTAAGAGTTTGCCTTAAAGACTTGTTTTGGTCTTGCAGCTGTGGGGAAATCAGTGTAAGAAACCTCAGTGCAGGATTTTATGGAAGGGGAAAGTGACATTTATTTACAAAATCCTTAAATAGGTGACATTTATTTACGAAGTCCCTAAATAGGTTGCTTTTACCCAATAGCACCTGCTCTGTCAGATTTTGTTCAGTCACGGGCAGCAAGATGTGTGTGCCCAGGTGGTCTGGCCAGAATTGCCGGTACAGTACAGAGTGTGGTTCTTTTTAGGTTCTTTAGGAATCATCAGCTTATATGGGGCACTCCTTTGCTTCAGACTCTTGCTGACTTCATCCTTTGTATATCTTGGGCTGGGTTGCTACCCATTGTCAGTTTTTTCTTATTTGGAATACAAGTCTACCAGGAAGTGGCACAGGGTATGTAATATGCTGCAACCCCGTTGCCACTGTCCTGTTATTAGGATGCTGGGTTTTCTGTTGACGGGTCATCTGTGGTGTGGTTTATCACAATGAAGGATTTTCTGTACTTGGCCTTGTCACAGTGCTGCCTTCAGGTCCTGACATAAAAATCTGAGTAATGTGAGTGTTTTTCTAGGAACAGTATCCTTTCTTGTGCTGCTGTTCCCAGTCTTATGAGCAGACAGTTCCATTCAGAACTCATTTATACCAATCTGACAGTGTTACAGATCTCTGCACAATTCAATCTGAATTTTCTTGTGAACCCAATTTTCCCCTGCATCCTCCTTAAATATGTTCTGTTCTTGTATGCTTCAGTGCTGAGTACTTTACTTTAGTGAATATCTTCTGTGGATCTTAAATTGCGAGTATTTTCAGAATAAGCTGTGTGACTTGATGATAAACTATCAAGTGACTGTAAAGTGTGGTGAAGTAACTCAGTAACGATGTTTTTAAAAATAAGCTTTATCCCTTTTCACTCAGTCTATATTTTCCTATTATTTCCTTATAAATTTTTTTTGAACGTTAACATTCACTCAGGATAGTTGTTAATGTCTTTTCCTCCTTTCCTAGAAAGAGACCATCACATTGCAATTGCAGTTCTTCAGCATTAAGTGTTTCAACTACTCTGGCAGGTAAAATATGACCTGAAGCAGTTGTACTAGCTGTGAGACAACAGAATGTTCTACCCAAACTTAAATGATAGCAAAATACCAGAACCCGGCTTCCACTGGGTCAGTTGTTCCCCTGGCACAGGCTAAGCTCAGTTGTGTCTAGAAGGGAAAATGTGAGTTGAAAATATTCCCTGTAAATAAGACTTGATTCTAATTAATGTGTTAGGACAAGAAAAAAAAAAAAAACAAAAAAAACACACAAAACCCCAAACCTTGCATTTTTCCGTTTAATCACCTGTGGGGTCAATGAAAATTAGCATTTCTTATTTAACTTATCCAGGAACAGAACTGTTTGTGTCATGCTCTTTACTTATTTTATATCAGTTTCACACATACTATTCTGAGTCCCTCATATAACTACAGTTCTGAACTGTGACTGATGCAATTCTGGCTACAGCCCAGGTACCACATAATTTTCCCCTGCTTAATTTAGACTGTAATAGTAGCAGAAGTTGCCACTGGCAAAGGCTGCTGTGATTATGCAATTCCTCTGCTCCCACAGTATGTGTGTCTAGCAGTAAATAGCCAGGTGAACCTAAGATTAATAAGCAACCTTGTTTCCTCAAGGAAAGGGAGAGGAGTAAAGCAGCCCTGTTTGTGGGGAGAGGGAGATGAGGATTATATTGAAGGGAGGAAGCTTGTTTACATGGGTGGCTTTAGAATGATCCCTCTTTGAAAACCATCCTGTAAGACATGGGTTGGAGAGTAGCTGTGGTCTTTGTCTCGAAGTTAATTAATTTGTTGGAAATTTATCACAGGAAAAAAAGTCTGTAAAATTACAGCTGCAAGAGAGAGAACTCCAGACCTAAAAACTGGTATGCGCTGTTCTTCACCGTTAGGACCGGAAAGAAAGGTGAAAGATCCTTAATAAATCAGCCAGGTTGTAACATAGATGACTTGTTCCTTCCTTGTATAGGTGGAAGACTTCACCTAGAAGTGTAGTGGTTCCCTTGAAAGGGGTGCTTGCTGACAATGGCAGAGAGCGAAGGTGTATTACTGCTACCTCTGGATAGCAGTAATAGTCATGGGTGCTCCCTAAGCTCACCGTTTTTCAGACTGACTATGTCAGTGGTACTGAATCAGTTGTGTAAAGCTCAAGTATGACAGTGGGACTCTTTTTGTTAGTGCTTACCAGACCATAGAGATTCACTTTATAACACAAAATGTAATTGTTTCACCCTTTAGCTTGACAATCAAACTGCTAAACCCAAAAGCCTGAAGTGTAAGAAAAAAGAAAACAATTCTAGTACACTAGGAGAAGGTACATCGTTGTTCAGTCAGCTTGATGCCCCGGGAAACACTTCTGCCAAATCAGTGGGGTTGATAGCAGAAGTGCTGCTATCCAAACAGACAGATGCTGTGGTGGTAAGTATTCCCGTTATGCCCTGCTGATTAGCAAAGCCATAAAATTGAAGTGAGAGTTTTGAATCATGACAAAAGTTACAATTAAACATGAGACGTGGTAGGAAGTGCTTTATCCTGTAGTTGTGAAGGGGACCTGAAATATGTGTTCTGTGCTGCAGTAACCTGATTCTTTGTCTTAATTTTGGAGAGTGTAAGACCAAAAAAAAAGTGAATGACAGGAATTTAGTAGTTAAACCCAAAGAACTATTAGTAATTCTAAATGGACTTCTTATAAATAGTCTTGGGTACTAGGGGAATACTGTAGGACTAATAATAAACAGCAAAGAATTGGAAACTGATACTGAATTCTCTGTTTTTGTTTAGCAAATGTGTTCTACCATGCTGATCATGGAGGAAAATGAACCCCTAAAAAATCTTGGTTGTGCTCAGCCTGCAGAGCTAGATGTGAGTGTCTATCCTTGTACTTTTTTTTTTTTTTTAATGATTAAAACCAAATAAATTGTTCTTCATGGCACAGTCCAATTCTGGCTATAATTATGCTACAACACAAATTGCGCAACAGACAATACATTAAACTCAATCATCTGGACAGTTAAAAAACTGCAGCAAAAACCTAAGTATCTGCTTTGTATTTTTGCAATATCTTCTAATATAAAACCAGCACGTAGTAGTAGCCTTACTTGCATTGCTCCTTTGATGCAAACTTGATATTTAAATGCCAGTCTGAATTCTTTGTCAGTAAAGGTAGTATAGTACCACTACTCTCTGCAGGAATAGAAGTGATGTTGAAGTGACTTCCATGCCGTAGCTCCTAACTGAATCAGCCAGCTGTACAATTTTTTAGAAAGGCTGCTTAATTTTGCATCACATTATTTGGCAGGAAAACATACTGGGCTTTCCTAGTGTTGTAAAACTCCACTATGTTGTTGCAAGCATACTTGAGTTTATAGATACTCGATTACTAGATACTAGATTAACAAACAGAGAACATCAGGGTCTTGTTGGAGGCTGAAGGCAGGAATCACTGGAGTCCTAAATCATATTTTTTTAAAGCAAATGAACATCTTTTGCATGAGCCAGGAAGTGTTGGCCAATTTGAATTGTTGTCTATTATTTAATTGGGCAATTATTGCTGTACGTTTTGTATTTTGACGGGGCTGTAGCTTAGCTTGTCACCAGTGTGCAAAGCCTCACCTGGGGAAGACCTATTCCTGAATACCACAAGTCCGTATGTAAATGCAGAAGAAATTGTTCCTGCATCACTGAGCTCAGAAAAAGAAATTATTCCTCAAAGTCCATAAGAAAAGAATATTTTTAAGTTTCTAATTTTATTGCACTTTTTAAACCCAGTTTTGGCATGCTAGTATGTAATGTACTATATACTTAAGCCTTACAGTTTTACAAACAGCTGAACAGAATGTTTAAGCTTTGAAGCTTTTTATCACTCTGATAGCATATTAAATGTACACAAGTAGTCTTAAATATTTTCTAATGATATCCGTTGAAATCTACATGTCATCTCTAATTGCCCTAGAAGAATATTTCTTCAATGGAAATAGTGGTGTGAGTGAAATGTCATTAATCTTTTCAGCCTCTCTGTGGCAGACAAGAAATCTGCTCCATTGTTAGAACCTCACCATGCCAGAGGCCTCCCAGGCTTCACCAAATTCCAGTTAACACAAAAGTGTTCCACCTTCCTGAAGGAATGCCTGAAGGTAATAGAATGTAGAATTGGTGTGCTGTACGGATGATAACTGGCTATTTGAGTGTTTCGAGGTGTTTGTTGGTTGGTTGGTTTTTTTTAATTCTGAAAAAAACACAAGGCTAAAGAGTAAATGAGGCTGAAGACTTCAAATTTCTGACTTAACAACGTTCTCGTGCAACAGTACTTCATTGACAGTCTACACTAATGTTTTCTGCTCAGAGGATCTTCAGCACAGGAATTAATACAATCTAGCCATTTCGTAGGCTAGATCATTAGGGCCAGAAGGTGCCACTAGGTAACTGGGAATTTCTGCACCTCTTCGTGTTACATCTAAACTCAACTGTGAGCTTCACTGCTGGTATGGAGCCTCCTTAGAAAAGATACCAGCTTGTTTAGTAAATTATTATCCTGTGCCTTATTTCTAGGGTGAATATGTCTTGACTTGAGCTTTCAGCCATTGGTGGGTTTTGTATCTTGCTCAGCTAAACTGAGCTCTTTAGCATCCAGTATTTTTCCCCCTGAAAGTAGTTCAAGTAATAGGGTATGTTTTTCTTTAAAGATTATCAGTTTCTATCTAAAGGTTTCTGTTCTTTTCTCCTGAGACCCTTAACAAAGGGGAAGCTCCTTTCTTCACTTCCTAGATTTTTGTTAAAGAAAAAGGAGAACTGTGTACAAAACTATCTCATCACTACCATCGAGGTAAAAATCCCACCCTTTCTGACCTCTTGAAGTTTCTCAGTGTGCCACTGGATGGCATATGTCTTCCTAAATTTAAAGTAGTTCTTTACAATGACTGCAAGTTTTTTGCAAGTTTATTTGTCATTTATGTTGTATTAAATTAATACAGAGATACTGCATAAGCATAATAACTTCCAAAAATACTGAACATACAGAGATTTTCAATGGAATTGCAGTCTCTTAGGTCCAAATATTCTCCTACTTCATTACAGATTGAATTATGTATAGCACTTCCCTGCATTCTAGATGCTGTTAAGTGTGTGTATGTATGTATTAATGACAATCATCTGATGCTTCTGTACAGATCAAAGAGCAAGGTTGTTAAGTCATGTACCCAAGAGACTCGAGGTAATACAGAACATAGGTTGTACTTGGTAGGCAAATGGTTCTCAGAAATCAGCAAGTGGTGGCGTCAGAAGTTTGGTTTTGTTACTGCTTTTCTAGAGGAGCCTGGGAATTGGGAATTAGACTGCCTAAAAGTGATGGTGGTTTTTTTTTATGCTGGATGTTTTCAGCTCTGCTCAAGGAGTCTTTCAGATCATACTCTTCTTCATTAGGAATGCACACACACACTCAAAACTGTTGTTCTCCTCTCACTGGCAATTGACCTGCAAGATTCAGATTCCCCCAAACAAATGATAGTGTAGATATCTATTAAACATCTAAACAGTTGTCAGATTGCTGACCTTTCTCTTACACTTGAATGTGCCACTTCACTGATGGTATTTAACTTACCACTTTTTTCCGCAGATACTATTACGAGTACCAAAAATTGGATCTACTGTAAACGCAGATGAGATTTCTGAATTTCAGCAGGAGTCCACAGAAGAAATAACTGTCTGGCTGCTGTGGCAAGGAGGTGAAACAGAATTACTAACCAGTAATTAATGGCTGTATTTTTTTTGGCATATATGTTGTTTGAAATTTAGTATAATGCTTTGCAGTAAGCTTGAAAACACTTTATTCAAGTACTTAATATTAAATTATTTTGTACAAGTCTAGATCTTATTCTGGGCATTTTTCTGTGAGGACTTCGTAAAGATCACTCTTGGGTTCATTTAGATTTTTAAAGTGTGACTCAAGACCAGCAGACCAAATAGTGTTAATTGAGTTTTGTTGGGTTTTTTGGCTCTTTCTGTGCCAAGATTTCTAGTAGCATTAGCATCTAAAGATGTGACCTCTACTTGATTTAAGAAGTGTTAACACTGTTTATAAAGGTAACTGCATGTCCTGGAAATGGGTATGTAAAGCATTCATTTACTCTCAGTGACTCAGAAGACAATAGTACACCACCATTAAACTACCTGAATGCTTGGGTCTTCAGAACTTTGGAGGTAGAGAACTCTGTGTTCTGCTGTAAATTGATTTCTAAACATGAATATAGGTCTTCTTCACTCTACCATCACTGCGTGCTAGCTTTTTATGATCGGCACTGTCACCATTCTGGGTGCATCTGCTGCCCAGCCGCTATCATCTCAGGGTTTTTCCCGTTTCACCTCAGTTATTTTATAATATCATGTGTATCAGTCATTGTTTCTTCTAGTGGCTTCAGACTTGTGCAGGGGAAGTAGGTGCCTTACCTGAATACAAGGGTGGAAAAAACCTTTTCCATAGCTGAACTGTTTCAAGAGCTGGATATTGGCATTCTGGATTTTCAGGTTACTGCTCACGCTACATGGTACATGGGTTAGATTCCTAGTGCTTCCAGTTCAGCTTGTGGATTGTTAATCTATAAATGTCATTCTTCAGCAGTCTGCTGACTGCCTCAGAAAACACTGACGAGCACGTTTTTTCTCCAGTTGCATTCACTGCAGGCTAAAGTAATTTGGATCCTGACACTGTTCTCACTACGACACCCCTTACTCAGACTCTTTGGTAGACATAAAGGAAGTTTTTCAGTGTTTTAAAATGGTAGTATGGCTTTCCAAACCTCTTGAAGACTGAGTTTGTTTCTCAGTATTATCACCCAAAAGAGTCATGCCCTGGAAAATAGCTCCGTGTTTCCAAAAAGAGCATGTCGAGAAGACGTATAAAATCCACAACTTTAACTAGTTTGACTACATTTGAAAATACCTGTGAAAGTTCAGACCCTGAGCCTTTTCCTGTTGCTCTGGGGTAGAAGGAAGTGCAGATGAATGCTGCTAGATTAGTCTATGAACAAGTATTGTATAAACATACTATATAGCTCAAGGTTAAAAATGATGCCATTAAGTTACTTTTCCTCTAAGCCTTAGTAGAATGAGTTGTGCCAGTAACTCCTTGGAGTCCTCTCAGGTATGCTTCTAATTATCAATATCCTTGTTCTTGCAAAGACTAAGCCACTGGTAATTATGCAAGAATCTAGAGCCCCCAGGAGATAGAGGTGAGCTCCATGATGTAGCTTTAAGCAAAATAGAAAGTTGTGTATCTAATAAGTTGTGATTATGTTGATTGTTCAAGTAAAGGATGGTCTGGAATAAGAGAGGTGTTTATCGTAAGGGTATTCTAGGAGTCCTAGGAAAAACCACTCACTTTGCTCCAAACCATTTTTTAGTTTCAATACTGACAAGCTAATTGGAGAGTACAAAAGGAGAAAATATGGCATGTAACTGTGGAGTTGGCTGTAGCAGCCTGAAAAGTGCCAAGTTTTGTTTTTCTTGATGCGATGAGGCTATATAGGAGGACAGAAATATCATGAACCACAATCTCTCTTGTCCTTCTCTTTAGTTATGAAAGCGCTGCTTCTTATTTCCATCTTTTGTCTGACTCTTGGAGAAAGTATAATTAATTACCAGGCTAGCTTTTTGCCCCAGGGAAGGAAATTTTATTCATTTTGAGGCTGCAACAATATCTACCCTTGTTCTGCTTTTCTCAAAGGGAAGGCATTTTCCCATGTTTTGGTTTTGAACTGAAGAATGACTACATAAAATTTCATTCAAAGCGGAAACTGGCTCTTCCATATTAGTCGACAAAGGTTATGGGTCGCAGCCTGTTCATGGGTAGCACAGAAGAGCTTATTTGTGCAGTGACTGAGGAGAGAAATCTGTTCAATGTCAATAGGGCTGCGCTGTCACATCTGAGACATGATGAAGTCTTAATGGCTTGAATGGAATCGCTTACAGTGAGTCAGTCCGTGTGAGAGCTGTGATAATACTTTATCACTAGGAATTGTGCAGTGTAGATGCATGTTTAGTAAGTGTATTATACATCAATCTATAAGAGGGTTTTCATTAACACTGCTCAGTTATTTTCGTTATCTGAAGTGTACTTCTAGGAGACTTTGACTTAAAGTGCTCGGAGACGATGGAAGATGTTTGCTCCTTACACTGGTGTGCTGTAGGGGCTGGTTGTTGGGGGGTGAAGACCTAAAGACCTTGCGTGCAACTGGTTCTGGTTTGGTTCATCATCTCTAAACACAGAAGGGACAGGTTTGGGGCCCAAGGCAATGTGTGTGGAATGGACAGATAAATAGAAATTCATGTTCTGTGTGTAGGTACGAAGATTTGCCTACAGGGAGGTTTAATTAAATTTGTATTTATCCCCTTTTCTCTTTCTGTCCATCCTCCACTCCCTTGATTAAGGTATGTCAGTCAAGCCTGTCAGAATCACTTGCTGTTAATTTAGGAGTTTTGGAACATGTTGATGTTTACTGTTAAAGGGACTCTCTCAGCTTGAATTGTAACGTACTTCAGATTAGCTAAATCTGCAGCGCTGTAAGTTGTGAAACTGAGTTGTATATCCTGGCCAAAACGGTGTTATTTCCTAGTGTTCCCTGAGGACTTCTTGTATTTGGGACTGTATTTCCATGCCCAGCTTGAAGCGAGGAGGCGTTCACGTGGTGAAGCGGTGTAAGGATCTGTCGGTCGCCTGTAAGTCTGTGGCAGGCAGGTGTACCTTCTGCACTGAGCCAGGGGAAAAAGATGCATCTAAATGTTAAATCCTGTCTTCGTTTATAATTATCTTCAACTTCTACTAGATGAAAACCACAGTTCCAACAGATGGCTGATTGTGGGGAATCGTTATATAGATGTTACACATATACTAAATTATGCCTCTTAAAAATAATCTGCTTAATTTAATCTTACATCATATGCTGTTTTAGTTTGATTCCATTTTCCAGGGAAAGCAGATGAGTCAGTTTGGTCAGTCCTTAATTAAACTTTCTAGTAGTGTTGTATGTGAACAGCAAGACCGGGAAAGAGACTTAAATGAAATGGAAACACTGGTTACAGTTAAATTTAGTAATAAAGAGTTTTGCAAAAATCCGCAAATCCTTTTGATTTTATAAAAATCTATCGCACGTCTTTGTTTTGCTTATACATTTGTTCTGTCGCCTGCTGGGTATTGTCCTAAATACTATTCTGTAGATGGGGTGTTTTTCTCGGTTTAGGGGTAAAAGAAGTCGCCTGGCCCGCCCCGGCCCCGCCGAGTGACTAATGTCTGTCATATGACTGTGACACCGAATGGAGTCGGGCGGGCGGAACTAGCCGCGGCGA
>VZSZ01007116.1:712135-797608 GCA_013398815.1 Ibidorhyncha struthersii | reverse complement strand
GGGGGAACGTGAAGTTTTGGTCGCTGCCAAGAGAGGTGTAGGGTTTCTCCTGAAATTTGTCATGCTCTAACCGCAACAAAACTGGATCCGCCCAGGGGTGCCAAGCACAACACGGGGAGGCGGGAGGAAGGCAGCCCTTCTCCTGCAGACCCCTCTCTGCCCCCTCCGGCCGGGCGGCCCGGGGGTCGCCGGACCCCTCGGTGGGGTTTGGGTGGGGGTTCTGCTTCACGGTCCTGCGTGGGGACTCGGTGCTTCTGCACCGGGGCCTGGGAGTTACCCAGGGCCTCCTCGGGGGTTAGGTAGCGTGGAAACAGGTAGTTTTTGCGGCTGTGAAATAAGTGTTCTGCGAGTGGATAATGATTACGCTCCAAAGCGATGCAGTCCCGGTCCTGGCTGGCGTCGTGAAGAGGTAACCTGCAAAATCATTTTAAAGTGCAGAGTTTGCGACTTGGATGCAAATACGGTATGCTTCATTAGTAAGAGTTATGTGCTTCTTGAGACGCTTCTAACAGTGTGGTAAAGCTTTCCTCCCACCCGCTGTCTTGAAATTTATTACCTACAAATGACCAGCCCTTGGGTTGCTCTGTGAAGGGAGATCTCTGGCTGATGGGCTTAATTTTTTTAATATTCCTTTTAACTGCGGTGATACAGTCTAGTAATTCAGGTGGTTCATAGTACGTCCGCAGTAATTCGAGCATCATAGTTTTCACAGAATACCGATGGGTCTTTTTGTGTCCTTATAGAGTCAGGACCCGCTCCTGGACACTACCTGAAGTCCAGTGCTTTAACTGCTAGCTTGTACCTTTTAAAGGCACTGATCACAGCTGATCGCACATCTCTCTGCTATTTACCGTGAAGGTGGTTCCTTTCCTTTTTTTATCATCTTTTTTAAGAGGTGAAACATTTTAATGATGTCTGTCATCTTATTTTCTAAATCAGCTTAATACTGGGATCAGGCCCCTTGGTGGGGAAGGGGCACTAGGACTGCTCTGGGTGATTACCTTGCCTTTTCCCCCTGGTAAGACATATGTTGGTGATGGATTTATATAGAGTGATGCTTAATTCAACAGCTGCAGTGCAGACCCTGGGGCAGAAAAGTGGGGATCATGCCTGTGTTGAAAGGAGCAAGAGTACTCTGCAAGGCCTCTTCTTCCCTCTTTACCTGCATCGTTCTTTGCCAAACTGGATGTGAAATTTAAAAAAAATAGATCACTCTGTCTGCTCTTCTCTGTTTATTTATTGCTGTTTTACTTTGTGATGCGAACTGTCAACCAGTAACTAGTGAATTTGCAGTTATTTTTTTTGGTGGACCCACAGGTATAAAATTCCAAGAGGAGGTTGACAGCTCTTCTGACTAAGGCTCTGGGAGGGTGGGAGACTCGGCTCTTAGGAGAACGAAGTATTATTTTTTGAAGACTAATACAGATGCCCTCTAGGCATGTTGCCTAACAGCTGCTTTCATTTTCCAAATGGGGATAAGTCTTTAGTTAATCCTCACTATGTATGGTCTTACCAGTTAATGGTGAAACTTTTGGATAATACACAAAATAAAGATTGTTATTTATTACAGCTGGTTCTTTAGAGACTGGAAACAAGCACTGTGGATTTTTAGACTGTTCCGGGTTCCAGTAAACCTGAAGGCAACAGCTTCATCAATTTCAGTGGAACAAGCTGATATTTATGGACTGATATATCCCTATCTGTTTATATTCTAAATAACAGAACACTTTCCAAATGTTCTGAGCGCTGTTATTTCTAACTGTCTTCACTTTGAGAGCTTGGTTCTCTTACTGAGGAGATTGTGTAGACCATAGAAAATACATAAATTCTTTTAATATATTTTGTGAATAATATGTACTTAGAGAGAAAAGCCCAGCTACTCTGGCAGTGACATCAGTATAGCAGAACATTTAAAGATGATTTGGATGCTCATTCTTTTTTAAGTATGAATATATTCTGCATTCATGTCAGGCACATTGTGAAAATTTACCAGGACATAAATTCTACTTAATCTGTGCTTACACTGTTTCAAAAATAAAATTATTAATACTTTTCAGGGGAAACGTATGTTGTTTAGTTGTTTGTTTGCTTCGGGTTTTTTTTCCTGCCCAGGTTCTCTTTCTGCATTGTGAGTGTGTGAAATTTTGTGAGTCTGGGTCTAGCCAAACTGTGTAAAGTCCTTAAGAACTGGGTGCTGGAGAGGTTAACAGTACTAGTGATGGGACCAGTAAGTTAGCAACTGTAAAGTACCAGTTTGCCTTTTATTTATATATATATATTAAAAAAAGAAGGCAGTTTAATTTACAGAAGAAGCCTTAGGAAATCGCAATAGATCCACTACATGTTAGTATTTTAGCTCTTCAGTTTAATGGAGGGCAGTTGGCAGGCTTGGCTCTTAGACTGAAATCTCAGTACAGCTTGACATTCACACGGTGAACAAGAATATTCGAAATTCTAGTGGTACAATCTGTTTACAAGAAACACAGAAACACCTGCAAGTATCCTAGAGATGAGATAAACCCTTAAGTTCCAAGGTGTAGAGTACCCGTTGTCTACTGCAAATAATACTCACGTGAGTGGATTTTCCCTGAGGGTAACTTTTACTATAAATAGGAGCTCTTGGCCATATTGTAGCATCTGGCGCTGGCGGCTGCTGGTAACAGGAGAGCTCAGCCCAGGCTGGGGCTCTTACAGTTATTAGGAATAGGAGATTTCAGGTGTGGCGTTTTCTAGAATTTTAGAATCAAAGTATTCCTGTTGTAAAAATACCTAGCTGTTCACATGAGTTGTGTGCTGTACATGTCTAAAAATGTATATATACTTCTAAATAGCAGTTAAATGAACCCTCTTCCAGAATTTTCTGATCAGTTTCCCCAGTAAAATAGAAACAATCTTACAAAAACTTCTTTAAACTAATCAGAAGAAGCCACACATTTCTGCTAAATGTTACACGGGCACACAAAGTATTCCACTGTACATTTATGTTACTGACTGCCACAGATACCGATTTCAAGCTACGGTTTCTTTTCTGGCTTTCTAGGGGTCTGCTTCAGTACTTAGGAGAAGAGGGAGCTGCCAAACCACTGAAAACTCCACCAGCTTTTTGTTCTTCAAAATGGGCTCGGTTGAATGAGCCCAAAGCTCAGTAAATTACCAAGAGATCTCAGGCTTTGTGTCTCTGTTGTTACGATATGTGGGCAGTATTGCCAATGGTAAATACAGCTGTAAGGACTGCAGGGGAGTGCGTATGTTGAGATAGTAATTGGGCTTGGAGCAATATCAAGCTGTTGCAGAGGGAGAGCGATGGTCCTGTGATACTGAATTATGGGACTGGTACATTTTGGGGTTGTATGTAGGAGGGAAACTCAGTGTTTCTTTCCATCTTATTTATAAAGTTCTTGTATCTCTAGACATTGTTCCCAGCTAGCTGGGGGATAGAGGGATTATTAATTAAGATGATTTTGTTACACTGCAGCTGAATAAAAGTTCCAGTGTCTTTTTTTTTTTAATCTAGGGAGCTCTAAAGAACCATCTCACCCCGAGGGGCATTCCACCCATGTTTGCAAACTCTGTTTTGCTCTTGTTAAAGCACCTGTTGTAGAGGTGCAGCTGTGTGGTAATTGTTCAAGCTTGAAAGAACCCCTTCCAGTTTCGAGTCTTACCAACGGTGTGGAGTATCTTTGGGCACGTTCTTCCTTTAGGGGTTTGCTTTGGTTATCTGGGTATTTCTGAGGACGAGTGCAGTTTTCCAAGTGGGAAGGTACAGGAATAAATAACTTTAAACATTCTGTTCTCTATTTATGGAGAAGGCCATTTTCAGTTATCCTGGAAACATGCTTTCTTGGGGTCTTTGAGTACTACGTGCTGCTCCTTTATTGAGAGAATAGTTTGCCAGGTTCCTGAGATATGAAAGGCCTAAGGCTGGCTGCAAAGTAGTATTTCCTGAAATCTGTCTAGGCAAGTATCCCCCAACAGCCCAGACTCTTTCTGTTCTCTGTGGCAGTGGCTTTAAATGGTATCCTGAGATTTGTTTCCTTTCACATAATTTTTGGCAGCAGGATTCATCAAGGGAATTGCAATAGACCTAGAGTTGGAAATGGGTAGCGTGATACAAAAATGCTTGACGAGCCAGTTCCTCTGCAGAGCTATTGTTCTTGCACAGTAAAAATGCTATATGCTTTCTTACAAAGGCATAATTGCTGCTTGAACCAGGAGCTAGTTTCTTGAAATAAATTGCAAAGAGACTCAGAGATCTAAAGACGTTTAGCTGGGGACTTTTTAAAGTGGACGCTGGAGTAGGGTGAAGGAGGAACATGAAAGTTGTCTTTACATTGATTTTCCAGTCAAAGTTTTACCCACAAAACTTCTTGGTAAGTTTTCGCATTATTTCTGAAGGTGGCTAGCACTGGTGACGTAAACGATGTGGTATTGTTACAGGGACTGTTCTGTGTTTGTTCCTCCTGGGCTTAGAGCACCACCACAGATTGTCATGTTGCTTTCCATTTTTAAGGTATGGCTTCCTGAGATGCTGAAGGACTTCAGAGCCAGCGGTGTCTGGACACCGTAGTATCATCAAACAATTGAACAGATAAAACCAGTGCCAAAATTCTTACTGAATTTATCTTCCACAGCCAACGAGGTATCCCACTGCACCCAGTCAAAGGCTTTTCTGTCAGCAGCAGGTAGCTTTGTGTAGAGCCTGGCTGAGCCCAGGGAAGCATATCTTTTACCAAGCTTGTGAGCAATACAGCTAGTGAATTCATTACCCTAACAGCACCATGCAAGGTTTTGTAAAGCTGTTCCCTCAGCAGTGCTGTCAATGCATCAAGCCAGTCTGACCCAAACCTGCTATTAATGAAACGGTGTGTTTTGATATTGGTTTCCTTCTGGCATTCTTCAGGTCTTTCACCAGTAGTTGTAAAACTCCTGGAATTTCACCACCTCAACAGCTATCTTCAAAAAGAGCTTTAGCTGGACTTCGTTTTGTAATAGCTCCAGCTTTTCATCTTTTACAGTTATTGGATGAATTTAAAAAGCTTTTGTCCCAAATTTTTTTAAGACCACTCAAATTTGTAAACATCCGAAATGTTTTTGTGTTCTTATTAAGCTCATTTCTGCCCTTTAATGTCCCTTAAGTTTTGGTTTTTGTAAAACAATCCATCTCTTCTGTAATATCTCTGGAAGAGTTTTTGGCTTTTTGGTTGCATTCATTAGCTTGAGTGTAGCAAGTTTTAATATTTCACTTTGATTTATGCGCAGTTTTCTCTATCACTATGATGACTTTGGCCTGCATTTTGAAATATACTGCTGTTTTCTAAAGTACTTCTTTTTGCCAAATTCTGTTTTGCATTTCCTGTCATCTGAGCTTTTATGTATCTTCCAGTGCTTTAAGTCAACTTTTGTCTTGGAAGCAGAGACATACAAATTAATAGGTTCCAGTAAGCACCTCTGGAGCACAGAGAAACTTTTGACAATTTCTGCTGAAGGGTCCACTCTCCAAGCCCTGCTTGATACCACTCTGTAGCTCTTCAAGTGCTCTTCCAGGTAGGCATGTGTTGCTGCTAAAAGATCCAGCATGTCCTTGAAAATTATGTGCTAGCTCTGAATAAGGCAATGCTGCAAGCTGGGTCTGTACAGTGCCTGAAGGAGCTGCAAATCAGAGGGTCAGTGGTCCAGCTGGTGATTGTTATTTACTCGTATTATTGTCAGATCCCAAAGGAATTAACTTGGATCAGTAATCCCATCATGCTAGGTGCATGCAAGCATAGAGAATGATCAAATAATTTGAAAACTGTTGGGATATTTGTGCCTACCTGACTTTGTGCCTTGGAAAATTTTCCTCTGCCCTGGTGGGAACGCACCCTGCCTAGCCCTCATTTCGCTTCAGTGTCTTCCTCTCACCTGTGGAACAGGGAACGTGAACAGTGGAGTGGAAAAGCCCTCTGCTCGTTTTTTTCTGACTTTTTAGAAGGAGGTAAAGATACAAAATGAGCTAACACACAGGTTAAGGGTCACCCTTATTCTCTTTCATCCTGGCATCTCCCGTGTGGTTGGGATCTTGTGGTGACCTGAGAACTTGGCATCACGAGGTCGTGCTGCCCTTAGTTGACATCATGAGGTCGGTGCCGTCAGCGTGTGCTTGGCTTCCTCCCAGCCTGCAACATCGCTTCCTCCCCCTGGGATGGCACGGGTTATCTGAGGATGGCCTGCGGTCTCTTGCCTTGCTAAGCTGCCCTTGGAACAGTTGCTTTCTTGGTTCCCCTTCCAGGTTTTCAACTCCTTCCTTTAAGTCAGAAATCTTTTTGAGGAGAGGCTGGAGTGAGTGAATCACATGGTGCCTTTTTACCACTAGGATCACTGCTGGTTAGGCTTTCAGGCCATGGTACTACTTTCAGGCATGGTACTTGCCAGCAGATCAGGTGAATCCCTTGGTTTTACTTAGAGTTTTTCTTGGATTTCTGATGGTATGTGCCAGACAGATGAGTGTGGCCGTTTTCCCTCCGGAAGGCATGGATGTCTGCTGTCTTCCTCCCCATGGGTTTGACCCAGTGGGGCTGAGACAGACCCTGCTCCCATGCTTGTTCTGTGGAGACAGGGTGAGCTGGCCCGTCCCCTCCACTGTGGGAGGAAGCATATGTTGACTTCTTGCCATGGTTTCTGTGTGTCTGAAATGTATGTGCAGGTATACTGAAGTAAAATTGCTTCTTCATATTTGGGTTACACTGGCAAGTGTTGTAAGAAGGTTTTTCTGCAGATTTAAGGGTGCTGTTTTTTCCCTTCCTCCAGGTGAGGTCACAGGGGTATGAACATGTGCCAAGAGCATGGGGTGTATGTACCTGTTTGTCCACTGCGAGGTCTTCCCTGTTTCTGAAGGAATTCCACCATTAGTTTTCTGGTGACTGAAGGTGTTTTCGCATGTCTCATATTGTAAGCCTTGCTCACTTGGGATGATCAGCTCCTCTGGTTGACTGATGGATCGCCTTTGTGTTTTCAAGGAGTTTATCCTTTGCTGTGTGTACGCTTCTGTATTAGCATATGCTCATGGTGACAGCTTGGATGAATTTAGGCTCCTGTTCTGGAATAAACTGGTCCAGTGTGACTTGGAGCCTGAAACTCGTGTTGTAATTTTGGCTGAATGCTGGAGGTGACCACTTTAGAAGCGTGTTTTACGAGTGGAAAGTAACGCACATGGTGGTTTCATGCTCAGAGGCTGTGTTCCCTCCTCTTGCTACATCTGGAGCAGAATGTCTGCAAGATCACATGTTCGTGAGTAACGTTAGGAAAAATGCAGAGCTCAGTTGCACCAGTGAATCCACAGCATGGTTGTGCTGGGCTTCCAGAACCGGCCAAGAGCAGAATTTGTCTCTGAGGACTTGAAAAATTTTGTATTTGTGGTATAGAGAGCCTTAATCTATAAAATATCTGCTGGTGGAAAAAAAAATTATGCCCATTAAAAACAGGAAGTAATTTTAGTCATCTGTAAATGACTTGCTAATGCACCGGCTACTCCACCTTATACTGGGTAGTAACCGAATTCATATATGGGAAATACTTCTTTGAAAAAGCTCGCTTGCACAAAATACACATGTGATTCTGCTGTGCCTAAGGAATGTGACCATAACGATTACATTCAAAAGGGGCAGTCGTCTCGGCAGGATTAATCACTTATTTCTAAAAATACATGCCCAAATGTGTTCTCCTCCGTAGAAGTGTGAACGGTTATTATGTAGTCTTTGTATCAAAAAGGATTTATTTATTTTTACAACAATGCACTGTGCTGTTGCTTAGTGCTCAACTGAAGCTTTTAATTGAGGTAATTCTGCACATTTGCGTAAGAAGTATGACCTTTTTCTTTTCTGAAACCAATAGTTTCTGTAGATACTATTATTCAGAATACAATACACTACAGAGAAACTTGTTCAAACATGTGAATTACAGCACAAAATATTAAACAAACTACATATAGAATACTACCAGTGCGTGCAAATAGCATGCATCCTTGAGTACAATGTGTTTGTACAAAGTTTTCTGTCTTTTCTGAAAAAGTAATTTCATAGACCTTATCAAGTGATTAAACTTTTGCATTTAAGCAGTTTGACTACATGTAAAAGCTCTTTATTGTGAACAGTCTTGCCTGATGTTTTTTGGGTAATAATCTGGGTATCTTCCAGCTTTTATGTGTTACCTATCTTTGAAACTATGGCCTTGAAAGAATCCCCCATTTTGTACAGGGGAAGGACTCTTTGCAGTGAGGCTGGTGTCGCTCAGTAACAAGAAGCTCGGCTGGGGACACCCCCCCTCCACTGCAGCCTGAACAAGTGAACAACAGCCCAACAATACTCCCTGCTCAGTTGCAGCACGAGCGTGGACCTTGCTGAAAGCCGCGATCTTGAAGCATGGAAATGGTCTATCACACACGACCGGTCCTGCTCTGTTTCTCCAGGATGTTTCCACAACTTTGTCAGCAGTGATTTTGGTCTAAAATGAGTAAAATACATCACAGAAACAACTGTATTTCCTTTAATATAGGTGCTGTTCATGCCCTGTGCGTTCATGGTACTTGATACACCTCTGGATCTGTGTGTGCCTCATTAGCAGCGTCTTCAGATGTCTCTCCCTTGCTCCAGCCAAAACGTCAACAAAACATAAAACTTCTAATAGCACCACAAACCCTCTACCCTTTCAGTTTGTGTGATATATAACTGAAAAGAAACAGGAGCCAAATTACAGTTCTTTGCCATCTGTTTTAGCTGATAAATGAAGAAACTTTGAGCTCAGTTCAGCCCTGACTTAAGGTCCTGGCATTGTGCCTATTTAGGCCTGAGCAGTATCTTCACCCCAGTTCCTGTGTCATTTTCTACTTTAAGAGAGACAGAAAGTGTATTGTTTCTTTGAGCATCACCCATAGGAGCAGTTGCTTTGCTTATGTGCTTGCTTTGGTTTTTATTTTAGCCTCAGTACCTATGGAAATGGTGGCTCACACAGTGCTGCGCTCAGTCTTATGCTCCCCTCTTAGTAATTTCTAAACCTTTTGATCAACTTCAGTCGTGCGTGGTGGAGAATGCGAGAAGTCCAAGTGAGCTGAGTTTCTGTAACCTTAGTGAAAATCCTGCACGTGCTGTGGGGTGCCTCCTGCCCAGAGTACCGGGAAGCTCCGTGTTGGCTACACTTGGCTGTGTTGCGCTTTCCAGTGAGCATGTCAGAAGAGACTTGGGGACAGCCAGAGCATGGGTATATTGGAAGAAGACAGTAGATGTGTGGCTTCACAGTTTGCTCCGGGAACAGCTATAGTGTGACCACAAGAAAGGCCAATCCTGGACTACTGTGAATAGCAGAATATCAAAATCTCTGCTGAATTATTCTGCTTTCTAGCTAGTACTAAAATATACACCATCTACTGCATACCCGCATTTCTTTTGCCTCATGTGCATTCCTTGCACAGCTTTGTCCCAAGGAAAAAACAGGCCTTGTCCAAAGACTGTGGACTCAGCACTTAGTTTGCCATGTTTTGGGGTAATTATGAGAGAGGAGACTAAGTCAGAAGGAAGCACGTCTGAGCAGTTAGCTGAGAAATGAACTATCAAAGAGGAGTGAGATTCTTGTTGGTGCTTTTTGCCCCTCTGAAGACCTACCTAGAAAATGTTCTTACCATCTGACGAGTTGCCCCAAATGGTTTGTTTGCTCCTTTTCATGAAACTTGATACCAGAAATCGGTAGAAAAACGGTGTTAGTTCAGGTGTTAATGAAAAATAGGTCCAAATGATAAGCTGTGTGATTGTGTGTGCAGAGAACAGAGGCTGCAAGACACAGGGTGAGCATGCTCTCCTTCTCAGAAGCTTGTTGTAGTTGACATTATCTGAACATCTGAGAAGCTAAGGAAGAAGTCTGCCAGAATGTTCTTGTTCCTACAGGAAAAATAACAGTGTTACCCCCTAAGACAGAGTTAAAGAAATGCCTCAAATGTTAGGACAGTGAATTGGCTGACTATTTCTATTTAAAGGCAGCCCAAACTCTTGACATATCACTTAAATAGTCAGACAGAAAAAGGTGGTTGTTTTTTTTTTCAGTACTTAAACATATTTCAGCTGCTGCGAGTTACTGGAAATTACTCTAGTTTCTTAGTAGAAAAGGAAATTGTTCTATTGACAGCATGGAGGACTAAGAAGCTGTGAAAATGAGCATGTTGGTTTCTTAACTACGTGTATTTTCTAGTCATACAGGAGATGCTAATCGTGAACTCATGACCTCTTTTTTTCCAAAACAGACATAATGAAAAAGTATAGAATTAAAAAAAAATCAAAACAACTTAAAATAAATTCTTATGAGACCGTAACAGAATTATATCTTTATTTATACAGACTTGTTTATCAAACTCTCTTTTTCAGATAAGCAAAAATACCACTTTTGTATGAGATTGATTTAATTTACTCGCTTTATATTTTAGTGCTTTTTTCATGGTACCTTATGTACAGTTATCTTACAATGAATTACTTTGGTTAGTCTGAAAGTGTATCTATTTCAAAATGTGTCATCAGATTTTCTTTTCCAGTTGAGGAATGCTCACAGAAGGGCTAGATAGATTTTGTTTGTGTAAGACTTNATGTATTCATTTAAAGACTGGTCTTTTCTATTAGAAGCCAGCAGGACAAATCAGCTAAATTATACTCAAGACATGGCATTAGTCCACACCCCCATTGGAGAAAAAAACATGCAAGATACAGTAAAATTCACTAATAGCAATTGTTCTCATCTGTATGGATAAGAAAAACAGAGGAAAACAAAATGTACAGAGAACAGGGAGTTTGACAAGAGATTGTTTCTATATAAATCTAAAAAAAAAAAAAGAGAAACTTCGAAAGGAAGGCAAATACAAAATGGCACAGTCCTATAAAGCGCTGAGTATCCTCAGCACAACCCAGTGGGGTTTGAAGGCTTTCAGTGCTGCAGCCTTGAGCTTTGCTAAAGGATCTTTATGCTGGAAAAAAGACCCTAAGAGCAAGAAAGACCCTACACTCAGATCTCGGTCTCATATATATATATACTCGTGTGTGTCTGTATACATATGTATGTATATTTCAAAATATGCCCAGGTGCCTTCATTTGCTGTCACGTGTCTGAGTGCATGTGCACCTGTGTAAATTTCCAGTAATCAGAAGACTATAAAGCAAAACCCTACCTACCTTGTTCAGCAGTGCTTCGCTGTTGTCTTCATAGTAAGGTCTTTTGTGTTTCCCCCAGCAGTGAGACAGATAAATTCAGTATACGCTACACTGTGTAGACAGGCCTAAATAGTTTCAGTATAATGCTGGACAGACTTATTTGCTTCTTAGATCAGAAACAGAGTTCTAAGATTTTTGTGTTAGGATTTAGGGGGGTTATAGGTGCTATATAAACATCAGCTAAGCTAGAAGCAACAGAAGAGATGGAGAGACTTTTGGAAACTATAATCTTTGTTTTCTTTCACTTTTTCTTGTCCACAAGAAAAGAATGTTCCCTGCATTTATCAGTGCAGTGCTTGTGGCCCTAGGGCAGCCGGAGACCACCACCGCTTACGTATCTGCTCATGGAGAGAAGGAGCCAGGGCTGGTAGGTGGTCTAGCTCCACCTTCTGCATAGTGGCAGTAAAGCAGAGGGGAGAGAGGTGCAGTGAGGTTTTATTTGGAAGCTATAACAAGCAATGACAGCTGCTAAGTACAAAAAATAAAAGTCAGGCTGGAAATGCTGGGTGCAAAGTGAGTGTAATGAGTATAAAGTGGTAGCATTTTGGAGTTGCTCTGTGTTCAGAGAGATACAAAGGTACGTGTGCAAGTGTAGCTGGAGCCAGTTGGGTGGTGCTGCTATGACGTAATTCGTACATTTTACAGGATTCTTTCTGCTTGGTATTCTCTGAGCCTCATAATGTTCTCCCTCATCATCACTGTCCCTGTTGTTTGGTGCTCTGCTTTGGAAACTAGTATTTACACACATGCGCACATGCACAGAGGAAGAAAAGGCTTAAAGCACAGCTCACTTTCCCTTCCATTTTTCTGTTCTCTTCTTAGTTTTGTCTTGTCTGAGACCTGCAGTGCTGCCTCTCCTTTCTGAAGGTTTCCCCTGGGTGCTGTACCATCCCCTCCTCCTCTTGCCACAAGCAGTAGGGTGCATCCTGTTTGGGGTTAGTGCTGTGTCACTTCAAATGACATGCGCTAGCATGAGAAGGGGAAAGGGAAACGAAGAGCCAAGTGAGCGATAACTGTGCCAACAGCTCCTTTCTAAAAAGAAAAAAATATCCAACAAAACAACCCAGTCCAAAATGTCCTGGTGGCATTGACAGCTATTGCTGTCCAGCACGTGAGCTTTTCTTTCCTGTTGATGCAGCAGAATAAACAGCTTCACGCGGTGCTGTTACTGGTTCACAGCAGGACACCCGCAGCACTAGGCTTCTTCGAGTTCCCACATCTTACAGATGCTCGTGTGGACGGACTGAATAGGGAGAAAAAAGTTGAGGCCAGAAAATACTCTTGAATGAGAAGGCAAAGCTGAGTCTGCCACTCCATAGGAATGAGAGGAAACAAGAATTGCCTTTTTTGTTCTTGTTAGACTGTGGTACGTGAACTATAGAGGATGCAAGAGCTGATGCTGAGCTGATCAGAGCTAGTCGCGAAATGGCTCGTTCTGCTGCAACCCCAGGGGAGTCCCTCTAGGAGACAGTCAGGAGTTGACCCAGCCACAAGTGTTGGCAAGCTGCACTGGCTGGGAGTGTGGAACTACCTTCTCATCACATCCATTACCACCGGCAAAAAGGGGTTTATTGAACATACACTAAACATACATACCTTGATTAAGTACAACCTCTCCCAGTGGAACAATGTAGGTTTTATCAAGGGTTTCTGTTGATTCTGTGAGCTGTGAGGTAGAGCTGGTTTGGAGTATGTGTTCCACCTCAGTCCTGTGATAAGGAAGGTGTGTATTTGGAGTGAGTTTCGGTGCTGATACCCAGGGAGGGCTGAACGTGCAATTTCTTAATCATGGACCAAGACTTTAACAGTAAGAAAAGCTGTGTGGACACATAGGAGGTGTTTTCAGCTGATGCTCAGAGCTTGTATGTATCAGTCTTGTGGAGTTTTCAGTAAGACTTGATCAGTTCATCTGTTCTGCAGTGAAAAAATCCCTCAAGATGGATAGTTGTGTTGAAAAGCTTATTTTGTTTAATCATCACAAGGCAATGGACAGTCGTACGCTGTATTTTCCATTCCTACCAGTCTTAGAAGCCCAAGGTGGTGAGCATGTAGTGACACTTAGAAAACCGAAGGCGACAGCAGAAAATGTGAGAGTGCAGAGTTCAATATGACAGTGAGCGAAGCACTCTGTTGTAAACCTAGTAGAACACTTTGTTAAGCTTGGTTTAAAGATTGAGCAGCTCCTTTAAAATCAGAGGGCCCGCTAGCTGGCTGACAGCTAAAAGCATCCTTAAGTGCTCTTCTGCTTTGGAGAACCAAAGTATTCAGGACCTCACAGTTTTAGTGCATTTGTTTGTTAGGTGGCAGGCTGTTCCATTATTCTGGTAGTCTGTATTTTTTTGCAGATATTAAATGAAGTTGTATGGCCACGTGGCTTGTTCAAGCCTCTGATTTTTATTTGTCCTCATGTCCTTATGACTTACATAAAAGTGAAATCAAGCGATGCCTTTAGTGTCTGCTCTATATAGATCTACCTGAAATAGTTTCAGGTCACCTTTACATGCTTAATTTGGAAAACAGTTGAGCAGCATGGCTCTTGCCTTGGAGAATCGAGCAGTCTAGGCTCCTCACAGTAGTCTTGGGGCTCTTGCAATATCTACGCAAATCAAGATCTCGTCCCTTCCGCAAATTAAGTAGGGGCCCGTTCAACTTGTAGAGCCAGTAAGGGAGGGATGTTCAGTCCATGGTTTGGAGCCAAGTTAGAAAAGTCTTGCCTCCTGAAAAGCAGCTGTAGGATAGATCCAGTCCATCTAGATATTCATTAATGTTATTTGGCAGATCTGTGAAAGCGCTTCTAATTGTTTCTGATTCAGAGCCTGGCAGTAGTCTTGAAATGCAGTGACCTTCCTGGTTAGCAGTTCTGGGGGTTAACTAAGGGGCTTGGTTAAAGGCTCCCAGGCACAGGGCTGTCACGGAAGCAAGTAACCGCTCTGTGTGCAGAAAGGTTGCAGAATTGGGCCAAGCATCGCATCGGACTTCTGAAGGAGCTGGAGGATGCTTCGATCACAAGAGGCAAACACAGTGGTGTCAGACAGGGGTTGGTTCCCGGGGAGTATCTATCATCAGCACTCATGCGGTATCGGTATAAATGAGCATCACGTATGGATAGGCCAGACTAGGATTTCATTCCATAGATATTAATTTGTTATACTTGATTATACAATCATACTCTGTCTTTAGTTTGCAGTTGTTCCTGTGTAACTGAGATGGGTTTTTTGTGAAATCTGAGGGGCGAATAAGACTGAGTCAGCACTCTGCTTAAGCCATGTGCTTTACTTTAAGTATGTAAGTAGTTTCATTGCTCCCAATGAAACCGCTCATGTGCTTAGCATTAGGCATGTGTTTTAAATAAGTTGCTGATCCAGAGTCTGATTTTTTTTTCTGAGTAAAATCTACACAAATGAGGAGGGTAAGACTATAAACGCACAATGTTTAAAATGCTACAAATCAAAGGTTTAAGGTAGTATTCTTCAATAAAAAAGCTTTTGACATTTAATGCATTTTAGTGACACACTGAGCTTAAATGTCACCTTTGTTGGAAAAATCATCATCATCATCTGTTAATTTTGTGGGACTGTCTTTATAAATGACCTAGTAACATAACAAGCTCAAGTTCATTGTAGTCCTCTACAACACCAGGCCTTGGACTGAAAGCAGCATTTTGGGATTATCCCTACGTCAAACCTCAGTTGAACTGAGTACATTTAAATAATTGTCTGCCAGCTTTTCCTATTACAAAGATACACAGTTTGTGAAATTGGTTTACCATGTGCTGAAAATTTCTTTGATATTTTTAAAAGCCTGTTACTATGGCAACTGGACCCCATAACAGAAAAGCTTTTTGGTAATAAGGCGGCTAAGAAATTCTGTTAGCATTCAGGAATAAAGCCATAGCAAAATAGCTTGTATTCTTTTTTTTTTTTTTTCAAAAGCAAACAAACACACAAACCCCAGAAGAAAGCATGATATCCCGAAGCAGCTTGGACCTGGATTACCAGATGGAAGGGCACACCCTGCTCGCAGGGCTTGCAGAGCTCGGCCGGGGAGCTCGTGCTGCGAATGTTCGAGCTGCTCTCAGCTCGTACAGTGGGGAATAATCCGGAGTTCACAAGCATCTTGCTCAGAAATCACTGAGATGTCTTTTTTTTTTTTTTTTTTCCTCTTTTCATATGGAAAGGTTGAAGTGATTCGATGGTTTGGCTTATGGGCAAAGGAAACACGAGTTTTGCTTCTCAGAACTGGATGTCCCCTTTGTGCTGTGCTAATACAGAAACTGGCAGAACAGGCATTACTTTTTCTTTGACGTTGGGGCTTGCAGCCCTGTTTCCTTGTGTCTCATGACTGAGTGAATCAACACCTAATTAAACAGTCACATGAGGGACAGAGTAAAATGCAGCTCAGGCACTGATCATTGTGAATCTTTGGAGAATAACTACTTACATCTGTCTTCCTCCTCCAAGGAACCCTGAACAGCTGCAGCTTTGCTTTTTCTTTTCTTTTTTTTTCTTTTTATTTTCCAAGGGAAAAAAGATCACGTAAACCTCAGCTAAAGCACTGCTGTCTGTGCAGATAAATGAGACCTGGGGTAGGGAAAAGAGAAGACTTGGAAGTACTGGACAGAATCTTGAGAAATTGGAATTATTTGAGTTTGTGCAGGGGATGACTTAGCTGGAAGCTTGAAGTTTTAGTCCTTGTGCATTTGACACTCCTGGTAATTTAACTGAAAATGTGAATGTTGGTCAAGGAAGTACAGTAAGCTCTTTGGAGTGGTCTGGGGGGGCTCTTGATATTTTTATATTAGTTGTAATTACATTACGCATTACGAAGGGTCCGTAACAATTGCTTTCCATTGCTGAGTGGCAAATACTTGTGTGGAGATTTATTGGGCCCTCAATTATCACTCAGTCACAAGTGCAGCCACCTTAATCAATTACACGGCCGTGGCCTACAGCCAAGGAATGCTCAAATCCCCGCGCTGCCTGCTCGTGCTGTGTATGACTTTCACCACCAAGGCAATATTTTTTCCCCTTATAAAGCTCACGAAACAAGTATTACAGGATGTTTTAATCAGCGTGAGCAGATGGCTGCCTCCACCCTGAGCGGGCGGTGGGCTCCCAGGTAGCGCGGGGGACGCGCTGGGCTGCGCAGGGGGTCTGTAGCCGGCAGTTTGATTGCCCTCATGCCCTGGCAGCGGAGGTAGCGGTGGTTTGGGTACTCCATGGTGCTGTATCTCCGGGCTGAAGATATCCACCAGGGGTCATCCTGGCCTGCCTGCTGCAAGGCCGGGGGGGCGGTTCGGGGCTGTGCTCAGGCCAGGAGAAAGCAGGGTCACCCGCTGCCCCTCCTGGGACCCTGGGCACAGCATCGCCCAGCCCCACACAGCTGCACAGCTCGCGGGTTAAAAAGCATGACACAAAAAAAAATGCAGCTGTTTACATTCTAGTCTTTTAGCCTTTAAAAAGTTATTCATTTCTTGATGTGTCTATCTGATAAAAAAAAACACTTATTTAGATGTGTTTACTCAGTGTTGGTGCAGAAATCACATGGCCTGTCAGGCGTAGCAAGAGTGCACTAGCAATTTGTTTGTGCACCTTGCAGCTTTTTTTTTTTTTTATATCTTCTGAAGCAATGTATTGAGAATCTCAGTTTTCACTTGTGTAAAAGAAAGAAAACTGGCATAGTCCTTACGGTTGCTGGGAAGAGCGTGAAAATAAAAGCCTTAAAGACTCTTTAAGCTGAAGATAAATACAAGGAATTGAATGTTTGTCTATTAAAAAATGAAAATGTCAGGATTCTTCAACCAATGTACTCTTGTTACATCAGGAGTCATTGAAGGGTTTATTATTAATATTAGAATTGATAGTACTACTGGAGCTATAGTGATCCCTCTAAGTCTTCATTTTCATGGCAACAGAGTTCTCGCAGTCGACCTCGACTCTAATATATCTTTTTTTCTCTTCATTGTATCATGTTAATATCAATGATCTCCAAAATAAAAAGCAGCGATTCGCCATTAAGTTACCTAAGCAATAAACTTTGCAGTTGATACATCCAAGCCTGTGAGCTTGTTTTCGTTCTGTCTGGCACTGTGAAACAGTCACTTTTTTGTCATATTAGTAATTTTCAACAGTGGAAGCTCAGATGTAACACAGATGCTGGTTTTCACAGGCAAAGTTCGCTTTATTGTCTACTGGAAGCTCTCACATATCAGGCAAAGATAGATGCTGCGTATTACTGGGTGTCATATTGTTATTCACATTTAGAAGAGGGGATGTAAAATAGAAGTTAGTTTTATGTGTGGATGTAGGGATTGAAGAATCTTTCTAGACATCTTCAGAATTACACACCATAAAGGGAGGAAAAAAATACTTCCCCCCCCCAACCCTCCTGTGCGACACTAGATAATTCTGTGTGACTTTCAAAAATTCTTTATTTCCACCAGCTGTTTATATGCAGGAAAAGCAATTTGCATTGGAACTTTTTTCTTCCCAACTTTTCATTAAACACACACAATAATGAACTATTTACAGTTTATTTTTAATAGCTACAGCAAAAGATTATTCTGCTTTGCAGACCCGAGAATGCACAATAAAATAACTGTTTGGCAGGGGGAAAATGCCCTGTTGTCTTGCAGTACCAGTTGGTATTATGGAGGTTTGTTCGGTGTTTTATTTATAGTAGATTGCAATTGGAAATGTGATACAAAACAAACACCAGTGTTCCAGTAGCCTAACCATGCATCAGATTTTTACTTTGATAGTTATTTTTATTTTAAGCATCTTTTTTCATGACTTGAAAAATTACAACAGTGAAGGGACAGTCAATCTGCTGAGGTCTCAGCATCCACGTTCTTAAAAGAAAGGTAATGTTTCGTATCGCACCCTCCAGGAATGCTCCCAGGCAGATTAGTATTTATGCTGATGCTCCTTTACACTGCCCATAGCGACAGTTAATTCCAGTCATGAGACCTCCTCTTGCTGCTCGTGAGAATCCTGCGTATCAAGAGTTTATAAACTTTGGTTCTGTGTTGATTTTATTTTTTTTTGTACCGCACATGAAAAGCACTTTTTTTCAGTATTTAAAAATCTGGTTTCCTTTAAAGAAAATGGGACCTAAGTATGAAAAACCTGCCTAAGTATGAAAAACCTGCAGACTGCTTGCAGTGATCTTTCTCATCGTTTTGGCTCTTGCTGACCTTTGGCTGGGCTTATGTTTGTGCGTGCATATCTATGGTGCGTGCAGGTATGTGTATGTGCTCCAGCGGAACGTGGGGCGTTTATGCTTTAATACTGTCCACTCTTCCTCTCCAGCAGTGAGGAATTCAGTAGATTTTTTTTTTTGCAGGGATATAAAAACGCACAGAAAGCACATTTTTTTAAAAGTCTAGCTCAGTGGTAATCCTACTGAGGCGAGTATTTTGTAGAGAAATGGTATCCAAGTATTTCTAGTCAGATTTCAAATAAAATCCTAATTGGTTTTCTCTGTTTTTGTCTAGTGTGGCTCCCAGCTCCTACCTTTGTGCATTACAAAGCAATAAACATTTCTTGGCCAGTAAGCATACTGGCTCTTTGTTGTGTGTGTTCACAACATGTATGAGGGAAGCCTTCTTTCAGGAGAAGGACTGAAAAAACTTGTTAAGGCAGCGAAGAACAAATATGAATCATTTCATTATGTTTTTAGCTTGTGGTTAGAGCAAACTGTTGTCTCCTCAGTTTAAAATCAGATGATTTATACCCAAAAGGTGCATGTGAGCCTTTCCACTAATTCCAAATGTTTTCAGAAATGCCTTTGGATAACATGGAGAAAGTAATTCCGGTGCTTTTTTGTTTTGAGGATTTTTTTGGGCTTATGTACGTTTAAGAACACACCACAACCTCAGTCTGGCATCAGGGTCTGCACAGAACCCCTTGGGTGGGATGTACTTCATCCTCTTGGCTGTGCGATGTGGCTGGACACCATCACCCACATCTTTCCCATCTGCAGTTGGGTAGATCTGCATGGAGACTGACATGGCCTCCCAGGATCTCTCTGGAAGGTAATGGGCTAAGGCAGGAGATTTTGATCCCACTATTTTTTGAACTTGTTAAGTGTTTTTCTGAAGCTGGATAATATTACCAGCTTTGTTTTCAGAGTTCAAATTTACACACACATGCACACAAAAAAACTCCAGCCCATACCCTTTCAAAGAGATGGAGAGTATCAGATTTCTTGCCAAAGCCAAATACTGCTTAGGTGGTAAGTGAGGGACTTTTTTTTGGGGGGGGGGGAAGCAAGCTGCCGTTCTGGAGATACCTCTCAACAATAGATGCTGTAGGCCTATTGCAAACCTCATAAAGCTTTCACAGCATAAGCGAAAACAAGTTACTGTATCTGGAATACAACCAATATTGTAATGATACCTTTTTTACTAACCAATGGCCCCTTTTGGGTTTTATTTTTATTTCCCCCCACTAGAAACAGCGCAGATAAGCAGCAAGGAGGAGTGGCTGAGGGGCTGGGCTGTGCTGTGCCCTCTGCGCTGCGAGCGGCTGTCGGTTGAGCAGAGTGGGTGACAGTTCTGCGCACCCGCCTTGTGTTCCCCCATCCCTGCAGAGCCCGAACCTCCTCTGAGCACGGCTTTGCGTCTGCAGTTGGCAGCCAGTAGGTTTGGATTTGAGTGCAGGCTTGGACCCAGGTTTAAAATGCCATAGGTACATACTCGTGTGACCAGAATGTCTCACTGTCCTCAGAAATTTAGAAACAGATATTGTTTTTGAAAACTTACTTCCTCTGTTCCAGGTCAGTAAATAGAATGTTCACTGTGCCTGGATATACACCTAGAGAGGAGGATGGTGCATGTTTAGTCTTAAAGAGGCCTGACTATTTTCTTGGATGTGGGAACGGTGACAGTGTGTTTGAACCGATATTGAGTATCTTAAGTCCTTCCTCAAGCAATAAATATTCACTGATCTGGCTAAAGCACTATTTATTCTCTATACACTTTGAGTCTGTCTCTATTTGAAGAGAAATTCCTTCCAGTGGTTTTCCTGGTCAGTTGTTGGATGGAGGCTGGGTCCGCTTTCAAAGCACTTGTCTTTAATACGCATCAGGTTACCCTGAGGTAAAATGGAAACCTTAGATGTTACTCCTGTAAATAAATGTTTACATAATACATTGCACTGAACTTCTCACCATTGCATGTCTAAGAAAAAAAGGTCACTTTTGACATCAGTAACCTTTAGAGAGCGATGTGTTTGCCACACAGGTAAAGAAAGTTACTGTGGACAGCACATTCCTTTGACTAGATCAAGAAGGTAGGAGAGGTCAAATGTTATTGCTTACAATTCCCAAGGCTTGGCATTTTAAGCTTTAAAGGCAAAATTTGGTTTTAAGACATGGGTCCTGTGAACGGCACACGCTCAGTTTTGCTTATGTGAGTAATTCCATTGAATTCCCTGGAACTAGTCACTTACAAAGAGCTAAGTCTATAACGTATGTCTGTGTGGGGTCGGGACCTCAACTCTTCATTTCTAAATGAGAAATTTCCTATAAAACATTCATGGTCACAAAAGACTGGTTTTGGATTTGGACCCAAGTAAATATCTATCTCTTAGTTTTACTGCGTTTGTGTCAGAACACTTGCCCAGCACCAAACATAAAAATATTACCTTCCTATAAGTCAGCAGCAAAACTGCTGTTGTGTCAGTAGATTAAGGATTTCTCCCTGAACTTAATTCAGCAGATGTGTAGCAGAAGAGGGAGCTCAGTGTTCTCTGGTGGAATCCATCCTGGGTGGCAAGACATCATCCAGGCGTGCTGGAATTGCTGGGTCTTGGGACCAGAGCCCGTGAACGAGCCCATCAGCTCACCCACCCTGTGATACAGGGGAGTCGTTGATAGCCCTAAACTTTGTGTTGTGGGATACAGTGGAACAGGAGATCCTGATGATAAATGGATTTCTGCTGCCTTTCTTTTTGAAACATTGGCAAAATCTGTAGGTTTTCAGATGCTGAAAAAAACTGAAGTAGTAGCTATGATGCTACAGTCTCCTGCCTTTACATATTTCTTGAGCTTTGTCCAAAGATAATACAAAATTAATAGTATGAATGATTAGCCCCACATACGCCTGTGACAATACTTGATGGCTTTTAATGTGTGCACTGCTTTTTTGGATGCCTGGTTCCCTCTTTGCTTCCCTGTCCATCTCTCTCGCTCCTCCCCCACAATTTAGAGAAAAAAGTTCTTTAAATAGCAAGCTCTTTGCTTTTGTGATGTACCGGGCAGCCTTCCTACCACGGCCCGGGTTACCACAAGAGCAATCCTGAAACCTTGTTGTTTACAGCTAGCAGGTTGGTCAGGATTTCTTTGTGGACATTATTTCACATCTTATATTTTATTTTATTTTATTTTATTTTATTTTATTTTATTTTATTTTATTTTATTTTATTTTATTTTATTTTATTTTTCTCCCCCTAAAAACCCCTACATATTGCCATCCAGTTGTCTCGCATGTTCCTGATGCTTCACTTGTAATATTAATGAGCCCTTACAGGGCATACAGTGCTTTCTTTGTTCTTATAGGAGCCGATGGGGAGGGGGAGTGGGTGCTGCGGCGATACCCGGAGCAGAGCTGGTTTTACTCAGCCTTGCAAACATGCCGAAGAGCTGCAAACCGGCGACGCGAAGGCAGGCGGCAAGCATCAGTACCCATAGGCACCTCTGCCCCCTTGCCAACACGTGTGCAAGCGAGACCCCGCATAGTTAAACATTTAACGGCCTTCATTTCGATGGGGAAATGGTGCGCAGGGGTGGGCGCTGGGATTGGTGGCGGCGGATGGCGGCTCCAGGTGGCACGCGCTGACAGCTGGGTCACATGATGGCTGTCAGCACTGGCTTTTCCACCCCTCTGCCTCCGCGCTCCCGGGCTCCAGCACAAGCATCCCGTCGCTTCCAAGAATGTAAGGGCTGGGGGTGCAGTCTGGAAGGAGGCTGCGTTGCTTAACATACACCCTCCCCCCAGCTTCTTGTCCGAGCAGGCTGAATTCCCGACGGTCGTGGCTCGTGGAGGTGCAGGACGGCAGCCACAGTTGCCAGGGGACTTGGGTCATGAGACTCAACTCCGATCGCGTTCGCTAGAGGAGGAGGATAGATGGGACTGACATGTACGCTCCGGCGGCTGCCAAAGCAGCACTTAGCTTCCCGATGAATTAGATTGATCTCCTCTGCAGCAATACACTGGAAGAGACACGGGAGCGGGGAAGACGGGCAATATTTACTCGAGGAGAAATCCCGGGCTGTGCAACAGAATGGAGGGGCAGGATTTGGGTTATGAAACTCCAGGGCAGTGCAAACGCAGCCTGGTGCAAACGCCTATATTGCGCTTCAGCGAACTGCTTTCTTTAAGGTGGTTTTTGTGATCCTGTTGCTAGGATTAAGCCTTTTGCATTGCAGCATGGAGAGTCTTTTGTTTGAGTTAAATTCAGACCTCTTGATATGTCACCTGACAGTCTTGTGGTTTTGGATGAATATGGCTCATTGCTATTATTAACCTGAGTTGGCAGCCGGGCACAACAGGAGTTTATAGGGATTTTGAAAAGTGGAACTGCTCGGGGGACAAAGATGCTTCCCAGGTACGGTCACTGCACAGTTCTTGAGATTATTTTAATTATTTGAAAGCTTAATATTTTCACTGTGATGAAAGTATCTCTCTTCCAGAAATGTGAAGCTTTTAGAGATCTTTTTTTTATTATTCTTACAGTCATATGTTAAATGGCACTCGTGTATTTTTTTCCCTGAATTGGTTCTATCTGTTAGGATTTTGCAAAGGGAAGTGCAGTCTACTTGAATAATGTAAAACAGTGAGTTCAGTGCTAGTGAATTTAACTGAAAGGAACTGTCTTGTTTGTGTGTGTTTTTTTTATTAAAACAGGTATTTCAAAAGAGCACAGAGCTTGTGTGTGTGCGTGGAATGTGCATATGTTTGCATGCATATACGTGCTTAAATCAGCTAAAAGCCAAACAGGTACTTTTTGAAAGGACGTACGTGAAGTAGTCCCAAAAATACTACATGAAATTACTAATACTAATTGCAAATTCTGAAGCTGTGTGAATTGCAAAGTTACTCAATATGCTACACGTCTTTAACAAAACCTTCCAACTTACTTATTTTCGATATCACACTCCAGATTATGATTAATGTGTTGACTAGACCGAACCTAACTTCTATATATTATGTCTTTTTGCTTGTGGAAAGGCATCTGGCTCATGTATTGGGTTTTAGAGTATAAATTAGCTACCTTAATGAGGGCCAAGTGACTTGGTAGAAGGGAGAAAAAAATGAAAACAAACTAAGTCAGCTTCATATACAGTTAAAGAATTGGACAGAGCCAAAGACCTTGGAAGCCAATTGAAGTTTAGGTCCAAGTTTATTATACTGAGTGTGAAATATCTGGCTGACTGAAAATGTGCCTAGTGTACAATATGTGCTTAGTATAAGCAGCAGAAGTTTCCTGGAGCTCAAGTGGTGCAGCTATTCAAGGTGAGGATTGCTAAGCTGGTAACTGAATGAGACAGATTTATAGATGTAGCATGGAGCTGACCTCTACGGTGCTGCAGTGCCTGTGGACCTGTCGCCCTCCTTCAAGAAATGAAAAAGGAGAGGCTTGGATTTTTTTTTTTTTTAAAGAAACATTATTTCCTTGTGGTGAACCTCAAAAATGTAACTGCTACAAGCAGTCACCCATCTTGAGCGGTCGTCCCTGAGATGGTCCACCATCTATCAGTTCTTCCAAGCTACCCAGAGTACAGGTCCTTTGACTTCTGCGAAACCCTAACTGAGGTCAAAGTGATGGAGGGCAGCGTCATCCAAAGTGCTGGGTAAACTCCTTTGGAGTCCATCGTCACGGGCTCCCTCCATGGGCTTGATCAAGTCAAAAACGCCGGTTTTCTCTGCAGAATCAGCAGGCATTCACCACAAATGCCACACAACCCTGAAGTGACCTCAACTCTTGTAAAGACAATTGTCTTGCAAATTTTTTTCTAAGTATAGGCTGCATGGTTTCTCTACTTCAGGGAGCTGCTTCTTCCTCACAGCCTTATGGTCATGTTATGTCACCAGCATTTAAACGGATTCTCTCACTGAAAATGCCAACTTCGCAAATCGGTGATACAGTCTGGATCAGCCTTTATCACAAGAATTTTGATAAAGTTCTTTGGCACGTCAGGTGTTGTTATTAAAAAATAACTAACCTGCCCATGCCTCTTTAAAAAAGCTCTGCTAATGGATGTTCTTCCAAAGCTGGAAGCATCATTAGCGTGCCATATGTGGCTGTTCTCATTGCTTCCAAATTAGTTGTGCTCTTTCAGAAAGGCCTATACAGCTGTCCTTGTACAATAGTTGTCAAATAATAAACGAATTACTGAATTGCAGTAAGAAGGTATTAAAATGCATAGAATGCCCTCCCCTTGTGTCCTATATACTCGGCTTCTGTTGTATCTTCTCAAAGCCAAAAGAAAAAAATCCAGTAACAGATAATAGAAAAGTGCAGAGGAATTTGGGCAGGAGAAGGGAGTTCCTTGTTGGAAAAAGCATCTCAGTCAGGGGTGAGAGGTGAATGATACAAGGACCATTTGTCTTCTGCTTCTGTTCACCTTCCCTATAACAAAGCAGGATCCTAAATACTACTAGGTTTATATGTACAGGTGAGCGTGCTTTGATGTGAGTGTACATCTCTGTGAAATGTGGAGATAATCTCCATCTGAAATATCCCATTGCACCCAGTGGAACAGTCTCATATTTATAATTTAAGTTCTTCAAGAGAGGGACGGTCTTTCTGTTCAATGCTTGTGTAGAAGTTAGCTGGGTCAAAGCACTGCCATAACAACAATAGGACATGAAGAGGATCATCTGCAGGAGTTGGAGATAAGACCTGGGAATCCCTATACCTCTGTTCTTATGCTCATCTTGACAGGAGTAAAGCAAGACAATTCCTTCCATGCGGAGCCCTGTGAGAAGGGCATGGGGCAAGGTGGACCTGCCGTCTGCTCTGCCCTGGCTGTTTCTGTCAGCCTTTTAAAAAGGTGCTAACATGAAAAACACGCAGAACAGATAAGCTAGCATAAACTATAAATATCATTTGCGTAGATGCATTTAAAAATAGTTGGAAGTGATTCACCACCAGGCAGTTTTTATAACTGTGGGTAACATGATGTAGGAAAACAATAGTTTGACTGATAGTTTCAACTTATTTTTCAATGATTAGTCATATTCTGGTTTTGAGCAACTTTACTTTTTAACAAACCGTTTTACAGTTCCTACCTGCTTAATAGCTTGATCAGTTTGCTTCAATTGCTTTTCTTTAAGACTTGTAAAATATCTGTGTTGATTATTAAAAAGTAATTGGATATTACCTAAGCCATGTTAGTATGAAATTGTTTTAAAAGTAAAGTCTTGGCCAGGGGAAAAAACAGTATTAAACTAAACCCTGAATGTAATGAAGAAGTGCTGTTAGTGGTGCAGTGGAAACAAGGAGGAAGGAATGTAGTCGCTTTTAATTACAGGGGAAAATACTGTATTTTAATTGGTGAAGTGATAACAAGGATTTCTGTGTCTGTTGTTTCATCTATTAAAACTTGCACGGAGTGTAATAATACCAAATGAAAGCCATTCAGTTGCCTCTTGCTGAGAAATGTCTATGGCAGTAATAAACTCCAGAAGTTAGATACATGAGAAAATCCCTCCTTGGAGAGAATTTGGAGTTCTAGATTGCCATGCAACTTGCAGTAGAGATGTCAGGAAGCATGTAATGGGTCTGTAAATGTAAACTACAAATAATACTCCTGGTGGCTGAACGTAAAAAAGGCAGGAAAACAAAACAGGTGAAAGAGCGAGAAGAATTGAACAATAATAGGCCTTAAGCATGAACGTGAATTAAAATATAATTTTTCAGGCCTTGATTTCATTATTATTACTTTCTAATAATTTCATCATCATTCATGTGGAAGTTTGCCTTTCTGTCCCAAATAATTCCTTTCCCTTTGTGCTTTCTACCTGCATTAGCATCGTGTAGGAGGGTTGGACCAGATGACCTCCAGAGGTCCCTTCCAACCTCAACTACCTCAACTACTATCTGGTTTTATGAGATTTGTTTCTGAAGTATCCCACACAGCAGTTACACATCAATGATTTCTAACTCATTCTATTTGTATAGGTATTTCTGAACATCTCATTCTAGAGGAATCACTATTTGTGTAGTGGAAGTCTCCACAGGACTGGTGTCCTGCTCAGAAATAATTTGGTTTTCACTGTCTCTTCTCTTGCTCAATGTGTGAACTCACAGCACTAACTGTGTGGCAAAGTCACAAATGCTTCCACTGGTGAAAAGACTGTTGGGGTTTTCTTGATGGTGGTTTTTATGTTTGTTTGTTCTAGGTTTGTTTTTGTTTCTTTAAATATAATCAGTTTCAAGAAAAGATCAAAGAGTGGTAGATAGGTCAGGCAGGAAAAAGTCCTCATTAAGAGAACCGTCATTTCCAGAACAGCATGGGAGATGGAGACTCACCTTTCATTAACATTGCTAGAACATTTGATTCTCCGTCTCCTGGTTTTCCTATAAGAATCTCAACGAAACATCAGTTAAATGTCAAAGTTAGTTTCCATTTATAAACAGAACTAATTATATTCAGAAGATCTAGGTCAGTTTTCATCTGGCTGCAGAGCAGCACTGGAGTATTGCCCTGTTACATTTGTTTTGAGAACATGCCCTGTGTCTCGCACACAGGAATTTGTACGTTTCTGGGATAATCTATCCAGATATCAAGCTTAACGGTACTTTAAAGCTGCTAACAACAGCAGCAAAGCTACTCCACATCCCGCTTCCTCCAGAAAAACGTGCCTCGCCGGGAGGTGGTGGGGGTGAGTCGGGGGTGCCAGTCTGCCTCTGTTTACTGTCTGTCTAAATGAACTTTCCCCCAGCTCTCTTAAAAGTTTCTTCTGGTTTGGGAAGTGGCCCACTATTGCCAGGGAATGTTTTTGCAAGGCTGAAATGTGCTGAAGGACTCTATTATGTAACAGAGATAACACTTATTTGGAATTATCACAAATTATGACGGATAATATCTACTAAATGCTTGTCTAGAGAAAGTTAAAATGTCATGTGAAGAAGCTGAGAAGTAAACAAGCTCTTGTTACCTTGATCAAATATGTTTCCGAGTACAGCAAGGGTTTTATATTTAGCTTTCCCTCCTCTTAGTGTGTAATCTGCTCTTGGAGCTTTTTATAAGTAGACTTTCCTAAGATCTGGAACAGCTACTGCCCTTCTTTGCCAGTAATTTCAAAGTCAAATATCAAAAGTACTAGGTAATGGAAGACACGCTTTTGTCCGAGTGTGAAGGAAATTCAAATGCGTTGCAAGGGTGGAGCAAGCGATAGCACCTTTTTGGCAAGCAATTCGTTGTTGTCACACACTGGTTTTTTATAGGAACCAAAGTGGCCTATCTGGAAACAAAATGATTTTCCAGACTTCCAATGACTTCACTTAAATATAGGGAGATCTTAGAATCAGTCTTATGATTTTATGGATTTTGTTTTCTTACATTTTCTGAAATGCAAGGTGGGGCTCATTAGGAGAGCCCCCAATAAATGTACGCTCTGCTCTGAGTTTGTTGCTGTGCTTGGTTTCTGGTACGGGATTCGCTCAGTTTGCAGCCTGCCCTTCTTGTGGGCATGTCCCTCTGTGGACGATGCTTGGCTTTAGGTGCCCAAACAGAGAAGGCACGCGGCTCTTTGCCCCCAAACCTAGACATCAAGTTATTTCAGTTTCAAATTGCTCAAGCTTTTTTCTTGTAATAAGTTGCTTTTGACATTTGTTGCACACTATCTTCTCTGCAGCTTCTGTTTTTCACTCCTGTTGCTAAATGGTGGGGCTGAGCAGATTAGGAAATGGATTTCCTCTCTCAAGAGACCGAGTAACAGTATGTCTTGGTGCTTAGTTTCACCTCACTAGGACTACACTAGTTGTAAAGCCTGTCAATCTGTAATGGGCAGTCTTAAAAACTTCTGATAGGCAACCATGGCTTTGGTGATCAAATTGATTCTCTGGTGTGACCTATTAGAGAAGTTGGGTTACAAATCGTCGTTTGTGTACTGGTCACATAAAGCATGTGCATAGAGAAGGAAACCTTTTGGCTGGTGAATGAGGGGGACAGAAGAGAGGAAAATTTAACACAGTATTGGAGTCTAGCATGCCAAGTTTACTTTAATCCATATTATCACTTGTGGGTGTCTTTTTTTCTGAAATAAATGTACAGTTCCTTCTTGTAAACTGGGTGCCTATATTCTTCATTAAGAGCTGGAAAGTTACAGGGCCTTGTTTCTCACCTTGGGGTTTCATGCTAATGCTGTTTGCCTAAAAGCCAAGGATAAGGAAGATAGAATTTCACTTGATCTAGGAAATGGCTGGTAACTAGCTGAAAGATGATTCCTGTTGGTTTCATGGATAGAGCAGGCGTCTTGTTTCCTGTCTTCTAAGAACTGAGAAGGTATCAGTGAAAATGGCTTCCCAAGCCCATGGGCAAAAATGCTTGCTGGGCTTTAAAGTGATGGTTGGCTTTTTAAAATGGAAATTTAAGATGATGGCTGCAAAGCAGCCTTAAAGGCAAGATTATGCAATGGTATTCAAGCCTGAGCCCTGCAAGTTCTCCCTTTGCAGAGCACCTCTGAAGGCAGAGGCTCAGGAAAGCTCCAGTTATTGACTACAAAACCAGTTTGGGAATAGGTGTGCTAGAAGAGGACTGCCGTGTGTGTTTTGCTGACCCATGCAGCAGCATGGCCTTGAATCACAGTGGCTTAAGTGGAGATTATTTCTAAGTCTGAATGTAGCGAGGACCTGAGTATGTAGTCAGGACCAAGCTACACGTGGCTCTCTTCCCCAGCATCAAAGCACATATGTTAGTATGAATGTTGTAGTTTATAATACTGCAGTTAGTTCTATACACGTATGTTACTACCGTGTTTGTGAAACCTGAAGAAGGGTAGGAAAGGTACTTGGCATTTTTCCAGCTGTGGAGTTCAGTGCTTTGTCATCCCATGTGGCTGAAAACCTACAACTGCAAATACAGAGCTTCATTACTTAAGGGAGAGGCTGGTGTGAATATATACCTTTTTTCTTTTTGGTTTTGATTTGTGAGTGCTTTCTAGCTAGTGCTTGCAATGATGAGGGACTCTTTTTTTTGTGTGTGTCTTTAAACACAAAAGCTGAGTTCTTCTATGACTTTGATTTCAAAAAGCTGGAACTTGAAGAAAAGATTAAATATCACAAGACAGAGCACAAGAGCTAGCAATGCTGCACACATCACTGTATACGGTTGTAGTGGATTGGTGCTGTTTATGCCAGTGTAATTTGGCAAGTGTATGGGAAAGAAAAAACAAAAGGCATAGCTCTGGCTACAGGATCAAAGGATTTGATGAAATGGCATTGCATTTGCTTGACTTTGTGTTTTAATAAAGTTGTATATACAGATAATGTAGAAAGCAAAGTGTAATAAAGAGTTGTGGTAATTGATCCTTCTGCTCTTTTATTTTTTAATTAAAGCTGGCCTTTGCCGGAGTTTGACCCAAGTCAGATCCGACTGATTGTGTATCAGGACTGCGAAAGAAGAGGACGGAATGTCTTATTTGACTCTAGTGCTAAAAGAAAAATAGAGGATGTTTCAGTGTCGGTGAGTATTTTACTAATTTACATGGTTATAGTCTATATTTTTCAAAATGGCAAGATTGATAAATCACAAATGTTCTGTTTTATTCACATTAACATTTAAATGTCAGTTATATGCAGGGCTATATTTAAATACCTGTTAAGTTGCAAATTATTCAGGCTTCAGTGATTTCACTCTTAACAGCTTTAAATACTAGAGTGATCTCTTTATTCCTGGGCTCTCTTTCAGAGAGAAGGATTCCTTCTGGGGCTGCAGCAGGCAATGCTGGGGGGCTGATGCAGGGCATAAACTGATATTTATGGATGTGCTTTTATGCCATGGTGGGGTCTGCATTCTTAATCAGACAGTCCTCCCAGTCCTGTGTCTTCTTGTGTCCTGTTTGGTTAGCTTTTGCCAATCGTTTTTATCCTTGCTGACAGTTTTTTCACACAAAGTTACTTGAAAACTTTTCCTCTGTTTTTCCTTTTGACATGGTCTGCATGGTGATCTATTAATTGAAACTGTAGTAGATGCAGTCAGATGAGGATATTTCCTTCTAAGGGCTCTGGCCAGAAGATTAATTTCTAGCCGCAGTGCTGTTGTAAGTGGTTGTGTGAGGTTGGACAACTTATTTTGCTGCTTTGAACCTCCTCTTCACCATCTCTAGAAACATTTACAAACCACTTTAAGCTCTGCAAGCAGAAAGCACTGTGTGAGCTGAAATTTATGATCCCAGTTGCTTTTACCCGTAGGACCTACTAAGTTCCGTAAGCAGGAGTACACCAAATAACGTTACCCCCAAGCCCTGGTTTTCATGTTAGGTATTGGAGTACAGCCAGTAGATTCTTCACCCAGCTTTGTAAACTCTTCCAGCCTATTGCTGAATGCTGCCAGCCTGATGCTTCTCATCCTGGTCCTGGATGTTCCTGTGTTCTCATGTCCTAACTTCTGGGAGTCAGTTTGTGACTCATCAGGCACTAACTTCCAGGCTTCTCCGTCGCTTACTCTAGCGCTTTTATAGCCATGGATCAAGATCCCAATTTCCTAGTTCTTTTTGAGAATTTGTGAAGTAAAGCAAGTTCCACAAATGTTGAACAAAATGCATCTTTCTTTTTAATTTTAACTTGTTAGAATGGCTTTATAAGTTCCTGCTCATCTAGGTGTTCTTGCCAGGAAAACAGGCTTTTAAAGACACAGATATTTAGAAGTGGCTTATTGGTACGAATTGCTGGCTATGCTGATCACTATTACTTCATTAATTATAAAGTATTACTTCATTAATACAAAATACGTTGTACAGTATAAATCCTCTTGCCATATTTCAATTGATTTCTCGAAAGCGTAAAACCTCTTTAAGATAGATCTGTACTTGCACAGTGAACTTGCAAACTTCACAGGTTTGGTTTATTTCAGAAAGATCGCTGACTGTGGCAGCTCGATAGCAACAGAATAAATGGCTAAAAATGAAGCTAATATGCTTCCATATTAATCTCTCCTTTATTTTTCTTTGCTAAGGGTGAAGGGGGAGGGAAATAGCTGTATTCAGCATCTCTATGAAATGTTAGACTGGTGGAGGAAGACTGTTCCCAGGGTGTTTGAAATGCCCAGTACTTGTCTCTAGTAACTTGATAGATTTCTTCTTTTTTTGTGGTATTAGGAGGCTTTGAAAGAGAATATATTGAAACATTTGCTTGCCATGATATTTGCCTTCTGCAGCACTCAGATAATGTCATGTCAGGCAAAACTTCCCTTGTAAAACAAAACTTTGCAGTAGCAGAAACATTATGCAGGTAAAAACGTGCAGAAGAGTCCTCGGCTCAGCTTGCTGCGAGCTTAGTGCAGGCTTGTACAGTTAGCAGTACGTACTGGCCATTTTCAAGGAATTGCATTGTTTATTTTTCTTGCTCTTTATCATGATTTTCATTAACAGACACACCCTGCCTATACAAAGCCAGATCTTGGCTCTAAGCACATTCCAAGGCACTCTTGCCCTTTTGCAGCAAGACATGTGTGTGGGCTGGGCACTCTCCCTTCTGAAAGGGTATCTGTTCACCACCCCACATAAGGCAACACTTTCTGCATCTTCCCCCATTTCCTAACATGATTTATACCTCTGGATTTACAAATAACATGAGGGGAGAGATTTGCAAGAGTGCCTAGCAGTGGCCAGACTGTTGCGGTTGAAGTCTAATCAGAGAGGGTTTCAGTTTGCTTTATGTTGCTGTGCTCTTCAGTTCCCATTTTCTGCTGGTAACAAAATTGTCTAATTGAAAGCAATTATAATTTAAGGGTTGTATGCCTGCAGCAAGGTGAGATATACTTTGCTCTATTTATATATATAATCTCTACACATGCCAAGAATTGTGTGTGGTGGACCAAGGTTGAAGATGGCTTGGTCATTTGAATTCTGTCAGGGAAGCTATGGTTATAAAATTTAAGGAGCATCAGAGCAAACTTTTCCAGACACAGATGTTTCAAGAAATAAAACAGTAGGCTCCAACTTTTTAATGAATGAAAACTGCAGAGTTTGTGCTCACACCAAGCTGGGCTCTAATTATTTAAGCATTACTAGGTTCACATTATCCGTGAGGGAAATGTGACTATAACACAAATACAGATTTTATGTTTTCATTGGATATTAAATCAGCCTCTTCATGTCTTCAATAAAGCTAAGTATTAGGTACACAAGAATTTCGGGAGGGTATTGCACAGAGACACGCAGAAGGCAGCTGAGAGTTTGCAGTATGGCCATTAACATATCTTAATTATGCAGGAGAAAGTGATGTTTTCCCTGGGTCTTGCTAGAGTTAAACTTGGCGAGCAAAGCCGAGAAGCAGTCTGGTGACTCGGAGGGCTGGCGGCTGCTGCACCGGGAATGTTGGCCGAAGGCTGTGCCAGGCATTTCCACCGAGGCCAGGCGGAGATCTGCCTTAGGCAGCTGTGGGCGCTTGGCATGGGGGGAGGCAGAGAGATCCCCTTTGTGAGTCCTATACCTTTTTTGGTGCTAAGCAGGAGAGGTTCTTCCCTCGCTTTCCAGGGGATGGGCTATTGATCAGCCGGGCTCTTGAAGCAGAGCTGAAAGGCTGCTGCCTGTCTGAGTTCTGCCAGGGTATCCCAGAAGAGAGAGGCTGCCCTTTCCAGCCCGGTGACGCTAGGTCATGAGCAAATGTATCAGACCAGGCATTTGCATATTGAGTATACCAGGGCACTGTGCGATACGAGAAATAGACGTCACTGACGCCTTTACTGAACAGCCTCAGTCCACACCCAGACATCCACATCCCTTGGGTTTTTGGGTATCAAAGTACTTCTACGGGCAAGCTTGTGGGTTTGATCCACTGTCTCCTCTAAAAAGTTACTTTAGAGTTTGTTCCTCATAGTAATAAGTGTCTCCTTTCTAATGGGACTATATTTCTTGATTTGCAGGGGATGGTGTTATGACTTATGACTGATTTCTACTCGTAGACTCGTCTCCGTGCATGTCTGCTCCTTTTCCTCTAACACCTCCCCGCCTGCTTTCCTCTCGCGTGTACCGCCAGCCCCACTCGCTCCCTGTGTGATGCCTCATGGCTGCGCGAGGTCCCACATACATCCACCCCGTTGGGTTGTACTGAGTTTCCAAGCCAGGAGCTGTGTATAAACACAGGTATACTCCTCCAAGACCTGTGATACCAGGCCTGGTTTGAATTTCAAATCGAGCACGACAAGCAGCTCCTTTTCCTTTTCAAGGTGCAGAGGCCAGGTGGCCCGGCCGGTGCTGAGCTTTCAGCCTTGGCTCTGCCTTTCCTGACCCCTCTGTGCTTGGCTTCTCAACCTTGACACTGCATTCACGCTAACCTTACGTGAAGGCAGTGTTGTATTTTACTGTGCTGCTGCCGTTGTGCGGCACATGAGTTATGTCGCCAGAAATGTCAGTGTGCAAAGGCCAGCTGAAGTATGAGGAATTTTCCTCCGAGGTCTGGCAATTGACTGGGATAAGTGTGCCACAGAAATGGTGCCACGAGGGAGAAGTGGGGAGGAAACCGAAGAAGAAACTGGGAAGGGGAACCTTGCGTCAGGGCTTTCCTCGGAGTGGGCGGAAGGAGTTCAGGGTTCATGATCTTGTTTAACTGCTCGTTTTCCTTTTTACATTGTCCGCTGGTGACTTATGACAAGACGGATCAGAGATTTGATTGAAGAGAGGTGCTGATGGACATGTAAGAAGCTAAAAGATTTCCTGCCTCTAAAGATCAGCCTAGAGGAAGGCATGGAGTCCAGGGAGGAAGAAGAAGGGATGTCAAGGGACCATGAGGAAGAGGAGGGAGGAAAGAAAGCAAGAGCCAAGCTGTGCACTGTGCTGAGCAGGGATCCAGAGTTTGGGTGGTTTGTCTGGGAGGGTGGAAAGACAAGGAATCAGACGAGGGCAGTGACTTGTTCCCAGGACCCAGAGGCAGAAGAGGATTTTCAGAAGCAGGGTTTGGTTGGGGTTTTTTTGGAGAAATGAAAGAGAAAGAGTGGCTTGGGGTGCAGAATTTGAGATCTCGAGGTGCAACAGTGAGCTTGGATTTGGGAAGCAAAAAGTTCACCTTTGCCATGTAACCTAGTCGTCTTTCTCTTTGGGATAATTTAACTGAAAGGTCATATGATAATTGATCTCCTAGTGTGGCAATGTCTTTCACTCCAAATGTCATATTTATCCCAAAGTAGAAAAAAGGCATGCTGTTTTAAACAAGCCAGGATTAACCACGTGTTCTAATATACTTCAGCACTGGATAAATGTTGAACAGCAAATTGCTTTGAGGGATTAGTAATTGGATAGTGAGCCTTTTGCTTTTAGGTGAGTTGTGTGAAATGGAGACTCTGGTCTCTATCTGGCTGTCAGTGGACAGGTTTCCAGTGAGCCAGGCTGAGCAGCCAGGTAAAGACGCCAGCTGTACGCACAGAGACAGCTTCCAGCTTCTTAGCTCTGCTTATTCTCTCAAAACAGAAATGGAAGAATACTAGTGCAGTGGGGGAGTCTAGGGTTGTCTTTACTTCTTTCACTGACTTCCGAGTAATAGAGGAACTTGACAACTCTGGAAATAAAGGGAGAATGTAGCACTTGATGTCTGCATTTTAAGAAAGACACCTGGATTTTTATAGCAGCACTTGAAGGGAAGGAATGAATGCCTGTTCAAGTTACAGTCATGTCCTAGGTGGATGCATACATTTAATTACACATTCAGACCAACACATATTAAGAAAACAAAGGAGTTAATTTGTCTATTTTGAAATAATATTTCATCTTTGCTGAATAACCTGCTCTAGAAATGAGGTACGGAAGTCTCAAAGAATGGTGGCTTTACTTGGATGTATAGATTTCTCTATCGCTACCACCCCAGTGGTATTTGAGCACTTGCTGTTTTAGAGAGGCAGCAAAGAGTAAAGCGTACGATGACATTTCTCTTTCCTTCTGTCACTCGCAGCCCTAACACACATGCGCACAGTCTGGATTTAGTTCAACACACCAGGCTCCTTTCTACTGTCTTATTATCCCCAAACCAAAACTTGCCCAGCAGAAATTCCTCTTCCTGTGCACAGCACTGGGCACGTTCTTTCCACTTACTGAGGAATTTACAGACCTTGCGGCAAAGAGGTAAAGGTCTTTGCTGATAGAGGTGGAGAAAAGAGATTCCAGAAGCAAAACTGTAGAAAACTACTTTGTACCCTGTTGTACTATAAAGACATTTTACTCTAAGTTATCTTCAGTACTACCTGATAGGTCTCCAAGACTTTCAGCAAATGATGACCTCTAATGTAAGAACTGTGACTGCCAGGAAGTCTTTGGAGCTGGGCGGTATCTGCAGCGAGCTGGCAGAAAAAGAACAAAGAGTGTGACCACAGCAGGGAGAGCAGCGTGGCAGCCAGGAGTGGCAGCTGCCCATGGCATCCTTCCAGCAGATGTTCTGCTCTCCAGCAAAAGTGAGCATTTTGGAGGACTCCAGCAGCACTTTGCCTAGCGATCTGATTTGTTGCAACTTTGTCTATTTGGAAAGAAAATCCACAACTTTGAATCTTTCCCTTGTACAGTTCCTAAATAATTAGGTTACCTTTTCATTTTTGGAAACCTGGCTTGTATATCTTTGGAATATTATATTGGAATGCAAGTAATCCCACTCCTTTGATGCATAGTATCTTGAAATTTGTACCATCTAAAACATCATTGACATTTGGAGTCAGAAACTGCAGAGGAGAGGGGCATTGCAGGTGCTTGATCTAATTGTCCAACCGGCTATTCTTAAGCACACGCTAAGTTTGTAAAAGCAAACACCAAAATTCATCACTTATCTGCATTTTAGGAGGGATTTACTGTTCACAAGGTTCTGAAAAGTGGGATCTGAAAGATCCTGACCTCCTTTACAGACTCCTTGCAGGAGTCTTGGTTCATTAAACTCCACTGCAAAGACCAAACAGCCATTTTCCTGGTTTGCTGTTTAAATTAGGCAACTATTACTTCAAGATACCAGACTCCCCAGTGGATCAGGGGAAAGCTGCTGTGCAGAAAAATGCAGTCATAGAAAAAATTATTTAAAAGTGAGTAATTTGCAAACAGCCTATTTTTTTTAAGGCACAGATTTTTTTTTTCACCTGTAGGAATGCATTTATTGGCTTTACAGTCTCGGGGAAGCTTAGTTATAATTGTAACTTTTTAGAAGGAACTTTCAACATCTGATGGAAAATGCAAGCTGAAATGTGGTTCGCCTGCAAAAGCTTCTGTAACCCTGTGGATTTTATGTGGTTTTATCACATGATGCTTGCCTAGCCTAGGACATTGTTGTTTGTGTCAGAGATAAAATGCAATTCTAGTTCACGAGTTCCTACTGAAGTCATATGATGATCATTCACATGTTCCAGCCATTGTGTACTGTGCTCAAGCCGCAGATACTAGCAATTAGCAAATCTACATATTGCATGAATTCAACGTACTCACCACGATGTTGCAATGAGAGGATACTACTACAGGAGGCTGTATATGTCAGTAAAGCACAGGACTCAGCAGCTAGTGAAGGCTTCCTTCCCCTCTCCCACAGAATTACTGATTTGTCTGCACATTTTTCCTTAAGGCATTGTGTGGCAGCAGCTCAGTAACAGGAGGAGCAGTGCAGACTGCTGCGTGGAGCTCGATAATCCCTGACATTTTCTGCTGTTTTGCTAAATCTCACCCACAGTTAGGGCCAAAAAAAAAAAGTCACCTGTCCCTAACTGTGGGGGAGATTCAGCCAAAAAAAAAAAGTAACTTGCACAGCCTAGGACAGAGACATGGGATTCCCATCCTGCCCCTCATCAAAATCCCTCCACAGCAGTATGGGCAGTCGCCTTTTTGTCCAGTTGTGGCTGATTATTGAGCGGAGTCATGAAGTTACCACCCTGTGCCTCGGCTATTTTGCACTTTTCTTTATGCGTTTTCCTTTTTTCATAGCTATTAAAGATTGAGACACACTTATGGTTTTGAATGAAGGGGGAGCTTATGATGTGGACCTGTGAGTCCAGAGATGAAGTGTGACAGCACTTCTGTATTTCCATCTGTCCCTTGAACCTTGTTGCTTCCAGTAGGGTTTGCTTCCAGCCTGCTCTTACTGGTTTGGTGATTGTGTAGGAAATGTTAATTAAGAAAGTCTTAGGGCAGAGTTAGCATGTAATTTTGAGCAGTGTAGACTATTTCTGTCTCCTCGCGCTGCCCACTAGGAAATGTAAATAATGTCAACCTTATGTGAGTGTTTTGAAGTGTAATGGGTGTGTGAAAAGTACGTTGAGATCTTTAGGTGAAGAGGGTTGCCTAACGCTAGTGTAAATAGCATTAACTGCCACAGACACCGATTCTGCTTGGGATGCTGAGATTCACAGGGGAAATCACAAATGTTTATGAATAGTGAACAAAACAGTAGTGGAGCATCTCTGGTGCCAGTGATTGATGATACTGCATGTGTAGAGCGGACAGAGATCCTGTATGTCAGTTCCAGCTCCGTTGGAGCACTCTTAACTCCTATTTTTGCTGTGTTTTCTCTCTGAATCTTGATCAGAAATCACCCCTTGAACCATTAATCCATTGTTTTGTGAAACTTTTTGTGGTTTCTCTGTAACACTGACTGTTTTTCAGCTTTGTCCATCTTCAGCCTCACAATTGCCTTGTACTGAAAACAAGAGGAACATGTTACCCGTATGCCACTCTTTAAGGAGACTAGGGGACTTAGACACAGCTAGGGATCTAGGTCTAGATCTAGAAAAATAGTATCTTTTCTCTCCACCTATCCTTGTAAAAGGAATCTCTCTTGAATTCTGTGGTGTTCTTGCTTGATGATTCCTAATCAGTGTGTTTTCCCGTACATCATTAACTGCTCCTTGTCGTGATCAGGCCGGCGTCCGTCGTTGCTCTGGAGGGCTGTGCCCATCACGCTGCAGTGTCACCTCCGCCCCAGTGGGCACAGGGAGCGAGATGGAGACAGATGCAGCCTATTGTTACCACCCTTCCCTTGAGCACTTTGGTACCATCCTTTCTCCTAATCCTGGGTCTAAAAAAGTCATTTGTAAAGTTTCAGAGACAGATGGCTGCTTAGGAAAATGGAGTTGGAGTGACCTGTTAACTCCTGGCTAGTTGGAAGTAGAACAGCTCAGCTTACTTTCATACAGCCAGGCTGCAAGAGACACTAATAACTATTCTGTTAACTGTTTTCCTGGAGCATAAGCCTTTCAGCTGTTAAATATCTTACCTAAACAGGTAAGTACAGTGCTGCTAAACTGTGATTTCAGGTCATGGGTCTTAGTGTGTCATGTATGTTGTTGTATGTATTTCAGAAACTCTGCAGCGATGCCCAGGTGAGAGTTTTTGGGAAATGTTGCCAACTGAAGCCCGGAGGAGACAGCTCTTCTTCCTTGGATAGTTCAATCAACTCATCATCTTCTTTCTCCGATCCAAAAGAACAATGCCCAAAATACCAGGTGAGTCACTCTATCTTTTGGGTTTTTTTTGTATAACCCGTGTCAAATACTAATGGCAGGTGAGGTCCTGAATGTTTTAAAATTCTTGAAATTAGAGGCTGGCAGTGGAGAGCAGTTTTCAGTCAAAATCAGACTTTGGTTCTGACTCAGTAATGTTTAGTTCTGTAGCTCGGGTTTGAGCGAGTCTAAAAGCAACCAGCTGGTTCTCTCAGGATGTGTCTTGAATGGCAGCAATTTCTCCAGGGCATTTATTCTGTCTTATGACCTGGGTGATAACACTCCTTCAGTACGATCAGACTTGGCACAAATACCTTACCTCGATATAGATGAGGTAGTTTATTTTACTTTATTGCTAAATGGCAGGGAAATAACAGACAAATGTGCTATCTGTAGGGACAGTCCATGTAACAGCTTTATAACGAGGGATTCGGTGCACTTGAGTTACATTTTACATAAGAGATTTTGGCCATGAGAGTAGCTACAGTCATCTGACACGGATATATTTCTGTCATCTCTCCTTCCATGGATCACAAGTGTTTTATATTAAGCCACCTTAAAATAGAACTAAGCTCTTCCACTCTTTGTAATGAAGTAATTGTGTGTTTGAGGGAAGCTGCTATCTCCACAACCTATTCTGAAGTACAGTACTACTGATGTCTTAATCTACCATAGATATAAATGAAGAACCTTTCAGTGCTGACTTTCCCACTGTCACGTTAGCTCTTGCTATATTTGGAGAGCTGCGTATTCTTGTTTTCTCTTTCTCATCACACTCTTTTCCACAACTTTAGTAAGGTGGCTGAAGATCTGTTTTCCATTCCTCCCTTCCTGGAAGGGCATTTAGCTGCGGTTATGAAAGGAAGAGACATTTCTGTCAGCAACTTCCTTCCAGCACAAAATAACCTCCTTCGTGCATTGTGTGACCAAGAAAAATTATGCCCCCCACTATCCAGAAATTGTCTGTCCTACTGGGCAGGCTGTGTGCAAACAATGGTCAACATTATTAAAGGAAATTAATGTTAGTGGTTGGCATGACAGTGTATTTTAAAGCTGTGGAAAGTTTTCCCTTTTAAGCCCCCATTTCTTCATGCATATCACTTAGTCAAAATTTTACTGAGTTGAACTGAAGCGATGTGTGGCTATGTGACCGGCTCAGAAAGCGTGCGAGAAACTTTCAGCTTAAGTTGGTCTTCCACATCGTATTTGTTGTAAACAATCTACTACGTTCCCCAGACTCCTTCCAGGCTTCCCCAGCAAGTGAGCAGAGTGCCATAAATACAAGAGTTTTCACTGCACAATAAAATTTTGTATCATGTATGCAGAAGGGCCAGAGTAAGTTAGTCCAGACGTCAGTCAGCCTGGCATTTCCTATCTTCTAACTGCTGTGTCTGGTAACCTCAGAAGTTACTTAATGTATTTGAGGTATTTATAAGTTCTTTTGTTTGTTTTTTTAACCTATAAAATGGAAGTCCAAATAATACAATGCTATAGCCCTTTTTAAATAGTTCTTTATATTTCCTTGTTTAAATACGCTTTGACTGTATGTGAGCAACTTTAATTGCAAGATGAAATAGAGGGTTTTCTTCCAGACTTCCAAATTTTAATTATGTCCTATCCAGATCCCTCACAAATGCGATTAGAATCCATTAAGGTGAAGCTGAATATGGTTCTAACCTTGTCCACAATTATTTGTACGTTATGACACCAATGTTACCTCTGTACCTGCTTGTTAGTGTAGTCAGGACTGAAAGTCTTTCTGATTTGTTGATCACAACATTTGACATTTATCTCTCTACTGCATTTTTAATTTACATATGGACTTAGTTATTGGTAGGACAATATGTACAGTAAGTAGAATATTAAATGTGGTAAATATTATATTTAGAAATGTAATTTCCAAATCATGCAAATTTTACTACCTCTAATATGCTAATGTGCAATAACAAACACTTGTGGGTATTTTATATTCAGTTTTTATGTGAGCTCATAAATATGACCTAGGGAATTGGTTTGTGTCCAGGCTGCCAGTGCCAGAGGTTGTGCCCTTTTTGCCAGATGCTCTTTGGCTATTTTTTGTTTGAGTTTTTAATATTTAACCCCTTTCCTCAGTTGAGTGCACTCGGCTTTGGTCTTGAGTGACCTTAATTTTGCAGCATTAGAGGCCCAAAGAGTTGAGCTGTAGCAGTGTTTCCATATTAAATGCATTAAATACATGCATCTTCTGTTATGCATGGTAAAATTATTGTTATTAAGTGTAGATGAAATGCCAGACTGAAACGGCCATGGGTGCATCTTATCATGCTCTTTGCCTTCAGCATTGCTTGTCTCTGTCTTTCAGAGGAAAGGGAAACCTCTATAATTAAATTTGAAAGCAGCTGATTTTCACTTGCTTTTTTCTAATTTGATTGCTTGACAAAGAAAATCAATACTTCATCTTAAAGTATTTTCCCTCAGCTTTAGAATTAGATTTTCACAACAGCAGAAAGTTGAAACCAAAACCAGCCATCAAGGGCTTGACATTTATTCAGAATGAGTCCTTCAATTGGAGATCTGCAACAGATTTAAAAATAACAATCATAACATTTGGCTGTAGTAATTTTCAGTGTTCTTACTTCAAGATTTCATGATGCTGGCAGACCTATTATTTCCTAGGGCCATTAACATCTATGCTTATGTTTCCTTGGAGCTGCTGGGTCATACTGACTGATTTTAAAGTCTAGTTTTTCCAGTACTGCCTACAGTGCACCTAGGCAGTGTGATATCCTGGGAGGTAAGGATGGATATTTCTCTGAGACACACAGCTAATGATCAGATTTTGCCCTGTCATATGAACGCTAGCAAACCTTGCAACTGTATCCTCATTTTTATAACTGTGGTTGCTACTTTTAGTCATCCCCTATCTTTCTTGCACTGATAGCAGATTTCAGAGGTTAATAGTATGTCTGTTAAAGTACCATCATCTTAATTGAGAGTGCTTGAGAAGAGCTAAAAATTGAGAAGTGTTCTAAGTGTGTTGCCTTTTGGCTGATTAGCATTTCCTTGTTCCTGCCCTTGCTCTGCGGGCTAGCATGAGCAGAAACGTCAAGCGGTCATTTTCATATCACTCCTTGCTGCTGGTAGGAATCCATGGTGTGGACATCCTGTCCTTGGTTGCGCTCTGAGCTCACTGTCTGACGCTGGGGGAAATATTTAGATATATTCCAAGCCTGTGTTGGAATCCGGGTGAGGATCCTGGTTGCTCAGAGCTTGGATAAGGGATATGGAGATACGGCACTTAGCATTTTCCAAGCACAAGGTTATTTTGGTGACTGGTTTTAGGGACCTTTGGGAAGGATTACTTCAAGAAAGGAGTTATTAGTTATCGTGCACCTCAAAGGAAATGTATTGCTGTCTTGCACAGTACTGAATTACCGCACCTATGAACTCTGGGAGTGGTCAAGGTATTTTAAATTATTCAGGGGAAGGCACAAATAGAGAACAGGCACTAATATTCTGCTAGCCTAGAGATGAAACAGCTCTGGATAAAGGGACGGTAATCTCAGTCATTGAAAGTATACAAATAAGATGACTGTCAGCTGAGCGGTCGTCTCCAGTTGATTGCCCTGAGTAACTTTTTAATTTTAGGTTTTTATTTGCAGTATTTGATCTAGACTGTGATGGTGGCATAGGGACGTTCTTCCTTTGTATTTAGCCAGTATGCCTCACAGCAAGCTCTCACCAACCAAGAAGCAGGAATTGCACGACTTAAGCCTGGCATCATGATGCTACAGCTCTTTGCTGGTACCATCACAGGAGCACCAGGGAAAGATGCATCAAATATAAAATACCATCTACGAATAAGTTATGAATCAGTCCTTGTCAAGAAAGCACTGGTTCAGCAAAGTGTGTTATCACACTCTTAAAACTTTAGTCCCCTGACTCAGCGCCGTTTGAATCAGCTTCCCCTCACTCCCTGTAGATGAGTTAGGTTTGTTGGATGATTTTAGTGGTTTAGCTCACAGCCAATGTGAAGATCACTTTCTATGCTAGCATTATCTTTACTGAACTGCGCAACTTAGCGTATTCAACAGTGTTATAGCAAGACACTTTGCATGTTTATCTTTTAAATAAAGAATGTCTTCCTTAGTTGTATGCTGCCTTAATAGAAGTGTGTTTCTAAAATGCTTGAAAACAAATGTTGGTGGGGTTTTTTGCAGGGTTCTCGGTGCTCCTCAGATGCTAACATGCTTGGAGAGATGATGTTTGGCTCTGTGGCCATGAGCTACAAGGGCTCCACATTGAAAATTCACCAGATCCGGTAAGATTATTTTTTCACTGCTTGTCTTTTTAGAACTTTTAGACTTACTCCTTAGCGCTAATATGTAATGAACTGAGGAATTTCTGGGTTTGCTTTAAAGTTTTTCTGATGTCACCAAAGGCTGTTATGTTGTGTTTAGGTCCATAAAATCTGGAGGGTTGTGAAATGGGAAGCAAAGCTTGTTGTGGCACTGTGTTTCTCACTGACATCTTCCTTTTTGTCCTCTAGCTCACCTCCTCAGCTCATGCTCAGCAAGGTCTTCACAGCTCGCACTGGAAGCAGCATCTATGGAAGTCTCAATACGTGAGTCCATTACAAATTGTACCTATTGTACATAAGCAGATGAGTGTGAAGAACACAGAAGACGTTTTTTGGACCCTCCAGATTCTCTAGAAAAATAACTTCTTGTTCCCTGATCTGTTACATCCTGTCACTAGAGTCCTCACCTTTCCCTCATGGTTGTCTTCACCTCAGTTTGTTTTAAGCGAAAGAATGAACCATTCCTTTAATGCTGATAATGGTGAAGCTTGATATTGTAAGGTACAAAGATACCTGCAACCACCAAAGGAGAAGGAATGTGGACAGAACACTGGAGCTGGGGAATTCAGTCCAAGATGAAGAAAAAGGTGTTACAAAAACATCTGGCTTCAGACGGTTCAATGTTTAGTTTTCTGTGTATTAATTGACCCACCTGAGAATGTGGCTTAGGCTATGAAAGCATTTTCTAGTGGAAGCCTGCATTCTTATCCTGTCCATTTGGGCTATTATGAAGTAACATTACCGAAATGCAAATCACTGTTTTTATTGTATGTTTATGTTTGTTATAGGTTGCAGGACAGTCTTGAGTTCATTAATCAAGACACCAATACATTAAAGCCTGACCACAGTACAATTATGAATGGACTTCTTGGGAATATAGGTAATTACAAACAGATCTTATTTCCTGGTCTCTTTAACTGAGTAATCATAGATTCTAGAATATGAAAGTCTTCTAAGTAGAATCAATTTTTTTAAAAAAAAAAAGGCAAGCCAAAGACATAACAGAAAAATAATGTTGGTGAGGTTTGGAGAAGAATGAGTCGGACAGTTCAAGGAATTAGCAGTGGTTCAATATATACAGCTGTATATGTGTATATAAAATATATAGAAATATTTAGATATTAAGTTCAAATACAGAAAATGTTAGAAAATAACAGTCTGTAGAACTTTCTAAGCAGCGTATCTCAGATCAGGCAGGATTGATTCTGCCTGGCTCAGTTCCCCGGTTTTATTTTTGTTAATAATTTTCATTCTGTTCTGTACTCTGGCCACCTGAGCACGTGTGGCCGCGTGTTTCGTACTAGTCTAAGTTAACCTTGCACAGTTGTTCTGGAGTTTTTGATCAGATTAGACAGAAGATCCTTTTGTTCTCTCCTCTCTCTCTCTGTCTGATGGTGGAAGCTACACAGTCTTGAAAAAACATCTGGCATCTTTGGTTCTCGGCCTTTGTGGAAGTTCTGTGGATGACAGCTCCCTGAGCGTTAGATAACAGAATGAGGGGGAGGTCTTGCCTTTTCCCCTTGGCAACAGTAGAGCTGATAGTAAAGATACTGTACTTCAGTGCTTGGTTGTCCAGTGTAGCAGCCTGATGAGTTCTTCAGCACATCCTCCCTTTCCCTTGGTATAGATCGTTGACTTTCCAAGCAGATGTCTGTTGTAGTAGGTGGAATAAGGGGGTTCTTTTTACATTTGCTTTCCAGAACATTGCTTTATGTAAAATACACTTTTCAGGGTTGGAAGTAAGGAGTGAATTTGATGACTTGGTTACTCTAACTGGGTTTCTGGCCTTGACATGGTCCTAATTCTTGTTGGGTGTGTTTACTTCTCTCCTTCACCCTGGCTTTGATAAGACTACACCTAAGCATGGGCTTAAATGCTTTTCAGGCTCAAAAGCTGTATACCTCATTAAAATCATTCCCAATAGTCCATTTATAAGGGAAGCCAATTAAAGCCATAAGAACTATCATCTATTAAATGCTTCCTGAATTTAGTAAGTCAGGGAAGTTAAAAAGATGCATTTTTCTTAATATTCAGTTTTCCTTTCAGACTTCAGTTGTGATTTTTCACAATGTATGAGTGAATGAGGTGCCCAGTCTAACAGAGAGGAACTCCATCTACTTTTAGGGTTTTGCTGTGGTTTGCGCTTGGCAAAAGTTTGTTGTATCACCAATGTGATCTAAACTGCAAGTTCAAATTCAGATAATGCAACTATTAGGTGTGGACTCAATATGATTTAGGTGTAGCCAGTGCCACACGTTCATCTGTGCCCGGCTCTGTAGTGAGGGTGGCTCTTGCCACCAGGCAGAAAGGATAATTGCCCTGAGAGCTGGCCAGGAGATGTAGGCACCTGGGTGCAAGGGCATGCAGCAAGAAGTGAGAAGACTGCCTGCTAGAAGAGGATGCTGAAACTTTCTTTCTTATTGAGCTACACAAGTTTTCAGTCGGTTTGACAGTGTTTGTTTACAGTTCCCCTTTCAGCGCAGGGGGAACCATGGGTAAAGTAGGTAAAGAAGTTAATCTGTAACTGCAGCGTTTGTCACAACTGTGTTCAATAGCACAGACTGCTCCTGACTCACTGGCTCTCGCCAGGCTGTGATAGGAGAAGGGTCTATGTGTTTTGGTTGAGAACTATTTACAAGCTGCTTTTTTTAGATATGCTGATTAAAAAAAAAAAAAAAAAGGCAGCACTGGTCATGTCCTTTCTTTTAATGAGTGAACACCTAAGAGAATGGAAGGGAGCTTTGTTGAGGTGCAGCCTTCATGTTTTGCGTAATCAGAAAACTTTGAGTGAGCAGTAGCTTTAAATTTAGGAGAGGGGCTGGCAATTAACTCAATAAAAATACCCATGCATTTTTCCAGGCTCTGTGTACAGTAAATATACTCTTTCCCTGGTATATCTACAATCCAGTATTACTTTTAAAATGGACTACTAAGACTGCTAACATTTATGTTCTATATGATCTCTTCACTAAACTGATGTACTGACTATTCTCAGAACAACTACTTTAGCCTATAATTTTTTGTTGGTTCTACTAAGATGAATTTCTGCCTGTCCTGGAACCCTTTCTCCCCATCGTCTTCAGTGACAGTGTTCCTCAGCCACCCCACCAGTGTGAATGTTAAAACAAACATTGTACTCCACAATGAATCTCCTGTTTGTGATCAAGTTAGGCTTTGAGCCTGCATAAATTAATCATTTCTCAACTTAAAAAAAAAAAAAGCCCTTGGAGAGAAACCCCTTCCTTGTATGGGAGACAGTGTAAAGTTGGGTCTATTATTTTCATTCTATAAATACTATATAGTTCGACTGTAAGCCGTATCCTTGAATCAACGTTCTTGTTAAGCATTAAGAGCTGTTCTCTTGCATACGTTACTCTGCATTTATGTTGGCTTATATCTTCTCCCTGCCCTGGCCCCCTCCCTACAGACTGTTCTGCTTTACTAACCTCATTCTTTCATGTGTATTTTACGTTTTGCCATGTAGGTCTTTCACAGCTTTGCAGCCCTAGGCGGGCATTCTCAGAGCAAGGTCCGCTCCGCCTGATCCGGAGCGCCTCTTTCTTTGCAGGTTTGCAGTGTGCTGTGTGCTGTGCTGTGTGGCTAGTCTAGCTGGTGTGACAAAACTGTGGATTTGTAGTTTAGCCCTGGAAATAAGATTTTATTTATTTTTTAATACAAAATGGACAGTGATGTCTGCGCTTTTACCTTTTTGGGTACATGCTTTAAATCCCCAGAGGACAGCAGTCCTCTTTGGGGTTGATTGGTTGGTTGTGTAGTTTAGTTTTAAAAACTTAGGTATTTAATATTTCTGGAAATAATACTTCACAATAGTGTTGAGCTATTTTGATCTGGACTTGTTTCAACCAAACTGTAAAAACTAAAGCTAACCTAGGTTCATTTAAAATGGATGTTTATTGCTTTTAGTGGCTGGGTCTTATTTCCATGGCTGAGTAGCTTTTATTTCACACACATGTTTGTAAAATATATCACATTTAAAGACTGTTGAGCCTGAGACACTTTTGATCCTGTGTATATGCCAACTGTGAATCTGGACAGCTTATGGCTTAGTTGAACAACCAACGCACTGCTCACAATTTAAAAGTATTTCTTTTCTCCAAGGCAGCATTGTAAAATCCTTTTAAAATTACATATATAATACCTGAGAAAGCTGGTATATGTAAGAAATCGTGTTTATATTGGTTTTTGGTGGGGTTTTTATCTGTACACTGGGTACTACCCATGTGACTAACATCCTTTTGATACATTAAAATTTCGTTGAAAAATATATGTGTAAAGAAACAAAGTGTGCTAGTTTTAGTTTGTACTAAAATAGGTGTATGGACTTCAGAAAAATACATACAAGCTTTTCAGATAAGTGTTTTGGCTTGTTCAGCTAAGCAGCCTTTCTTGGTGACGGCCTTGTGCAGTGCTGTTGATCTGAATTAATGAGCATGTTTTTGTTTCATTAATTACATGGAGATCTGCAAACAAGAAACAAACTGTATATTCCCCTGCTAATTGGTATTCCTTGTTTTACAGTTCATAGCAACCCTATGGATATGCCTGGGAGGGAGCAGAATGAGGACAGAGACAGCGGTATAGCAAGATCTGGTAATGTCGGTTCCATGTGTTAACCCTGTAGACTCCAAAAATATTCAGTAATATTCGTCACTGAGATGTCTAGACATCATCAGATAGTTTTTCCTGTGCTGAAATGTGATTGTTCTGTTTTGTTATATATGAGCATTAATGCATACCTATATGTATACATACAAATGTTGTAGGCATCAAGGGTATTGTGTTAGGAACCTCAAAAGAGGTAATATGAACAGCAGTACAATTTATTAAAACATGCTGCAAATAAGCAAGCCAAATTAAATATTGAAATGAGTTCGCAGCATTTCTAAACGATACTTCTTGTCATCTCCTTTCCAAGTTGAGGAGGACGGTAATGTTAAAACATGAATTCGCCTCCACAACACCCCTGTCCTCCCCCCAAATTCAGGATATTGGGCACGTAAGGTTAGGATTGGAAAGGCTGTTAAAGGATGTGATTAACGTTACTCCTTTCCACAAGGAATTTATTTCTCGATACGCAGGGTTGATGAGCATGGTGCAGCCTGTATGTTTCCTATTATGTAAAGCTGCAGGATTGTCCCACCCTTGTAGTGCTGGTATATCTTGTTAATGTTACTATAAACTGGTTATTTTTAGATAAGAAACATAACTAAGCAAAAGAGAAGGCACTTGAGAACCAACACCAGTTTATCTTGAGGGGCTTTGTTTAGTTGCTGGTATAATTTTCCAAATGCCTTTTTTTTTTTTCTGGAGAGATTTTTATTTATTCCTCTTATTATTGCAGCATCTCTTAGCAGTCTGCTCATCACTCCGTTTCCATCTCCGGGCTCTTCGTTTAACAAAAGCTGTGCTAGCAGTTACCAGCGGCGTTGGCGTCGCAGTCAGACTACCAGCTTGGAGAATGGGGTCTTCCCTCGATGGTGAGCTGGGAATGAAAATGCTGGTTGCTGCCCACTGTTGTCAGCTTGATTCTGCTCTTGCATATGTACATCTGCTCTTGCTGTTGCTTTCTGTGGGGTATTTACAGTGGTGTAAGTCAGGCTGCACTTCAACGGCTGATCTTTTTTAGTATCTGTTTTCTTCGTGGCATTCATTGTTTTGCACTAACTAGGAAGCCTTCAGCAAAATGTAAACCTGTAGGCTGTACTTTTGAGGATAAGAAGCCCTAAAATCCTACTCAAAACACAAATTCTTGGCAGAGATGGGAGAGAACTAGAATACCATATTCTAATCCCACAAACGCTGTGAATCTGGTTCCAGCTTTTGCGACTGCAGGATCAATTAATGGTTGCTTGTAAAAAATTACAAAGTGGATGTTATCAAAGGTGATGATTTGACAACACATGCCAACAAAAGTTGTTTATTGGAGTTAAATATTCAAGAATTGAATTACACAGGAAACCAACATACAACTTTAAGCAGTGGATTACATTAACTTTCTATTTTTTCCGTGCTTCAAGGTCCATGGATGAAAGCTTTAACTTGTCAGATGACAGCTCTGGTCCCAGCCCAGGAATTGTTAGGAAGAAAAAGATAGCAATTGGAGTTATTTTTTCTCTCTCAAGAGATGAAGATGAAAACAACAAATTTAATGAGTTCTTCTTCTCACACTTTCCTCTTTTTGAGAGTCACATGAACAAACTGAAGAGTGCAATAGAACAGGTAAACACAGTCCCTTTTGATTCTTGCACTTGTATGGCTGTATGTTCCCCCCAGCCCTGTCAGGTTTAATTCCTAACTCTTGTTACTAGTTTACAAAAGTGGGATCAACTTGCTGTTGGGTATTGGAATTGCACCAGAGAAGTGCTTTGCTCCGCAACATCTTTGATGATGTTTCTTATTGCTAGCTAAAGCACAGCACGGGGTGAGGACAGAGCATGCTGCATTACACTACAGGGATTGCTGAAAGCTACAACAGTCACTAAGCAGTGTAAGCTCCCAGCAAGCCCTGGATCAGCCAAGGGGGAAAGGTGCTTTTGAGGCCACCTCTGCCTCCTGGTTTCAGCTGTGTCTGAGTCTAGTGGATTGCAGGGTAAGAACCTTTCTCTAGGCTATTCTAGGCTGTAAATAAATATGGAGCTTTTTTCTTTCCCTTTATTTTACCCCCTGATTCTGATGTATAGGAAATTTTCAAAGATTGAAGTTTCAAATGCGTGGTTAGATTTGCTTCAAATCTCTCTTCTAGGAAATACTTGGTGGCTACATTGCCACTGCAATGAAAACTTTGACCCCTCTTATGCCTTGAATGATGAAAAGCACAGAAGAAGCAGAGGCTGCAATGCATGTGCCTCACCTATCTTTCCTCAGATATGAAAGTTGGCACTTGTACCATCATTTTATCACTTAAAAAAAATTATTTGCATGACTGGTTGCATGAAAGATAAAGTCAAACACATGACTTTGTTTTCCATTTTCTGTGCTTCTGTAGCTCTGTGTTACTTATCTGTTTAATGATTGTTTTCAAGGCTATGAAAATGAGTCGTAGATCAGCTGATGCCAGTCAGCGGAGTTTGGCATATAACAGAATTGTTGATGCCCTTAATGAATTCAGGTGAGCAGTTTGTGTCCTGTCTTTTCTGTCTGTTTCTTCAAAAGCACGCAAGTCTGTTTTAGAAGGATCTTCACCTTAGCGCAGGATAAGTAACTTATAATGTTTAAAGTTCTCTGCAAAAGTAAGTACAATAAAGGTATTGGTGATAGCACGCCATTATAATCTGTTTGTTTCTAGATTTTGCCAAGTGTGTGTATCTGTCAGGGCTTGGTGTGAACAGGACATAAATGATCAAGGTTTTCTGTGCTTTAGGTGGTAATGAAGCTCCCAGCAATGTCTAAAATTGTCTTTTATGACCAGTTGAGAGGGGGAAAAGAATTGCAAAGCCATGTTAGGGAAATCCTCCTTTAGGGTATATTTTCCTGATGTGTGAGCAAAGCAAGACCTCTACCCTGTTCTAAATTCTGCTCTAAAGGCATTTCAGATAACCAGCTACTAAGAAAGAGGACTATCTTTTTCACACAGTAAAATGCAGTACTGTAATCTCTTGCTATCAGTACCTGCAGAGCGTCTCTATTCAACAGTTAATATACAAAGTAACGCAGATAAGCACATCCCTGGCATTTAACTGTATTTTCTTTCCATAGTTTAAGTCATGGGGAGGGAATTAAGATGAAATCGGTCTGTTTCAAGTGATTCATCTCCTCTCAGATGGGAGTGGCAGGGTGCTTCCTTTTACAACCAGTGTAGAGCTACTTTTTAAAGACATTGTAGAAGACAGTGCTCTGATGTTGTAAAAAGAAAATCCTGACATCAGGATGTATTTTACTGAACAGTGAAGGATCATGAGAGCTCACTCATTTTTCTACAGTTCCACTTACTACCTGAATGCCATGGATTAGGTGGTGTTGCAGGATGAAGGCACAGTGTATTTTAAATTTTTTTTTAATTTTTTAGAACCTCACCTCCGAGCAGTTTCGAGGGAGGGCAGAGGATACGTTTGGTAGGGGCAGGAGGCAGGGAAGAGTGAGCACATGGCTCTGCGGTGAGAGGTGAGAGGTGGATGGGATAAGCAGTGCCAAGAGAAGGAGCAGAGGGAGCTCGTGACTGCTGGGAGCCGCCGATCTTGCCCAGGGGCCCGAGACGAGTTCGGCAACTCTGAGCAGCCACGGTGGTTCCTCCGCTCCCCCCAGCTCCGCTGTGCCTCTCCTCCCTGCTCTCACCCAGAGCTGTTTCTCTGCATTTCTGCCCCCTCATAACACCACCTCCCCAGCTGTTTTCCCAAAATTTCCCCCAGAACATCCCCCCTCAAGATCAGCGGACTTTGCCTGTTCTCCTTTGTCCTTCCAAGTTAAACAGTTCCAGAGTGCTGGGGAGGGGCACGTATGCTGAGTCAAATGTAGGAAAAATAACCCTGAAAACACAAGCCAAATCCCCCTTGCTAGCTTTTTCCTCCGTGGAGGGAAGCACGGTGGTGCTGAGCTGGGATGGGACAAGAAAGGCTGCTCTTGTAGGGCTGAGGAGGTAAATAACGTCCCACCGGACATTGGAGGATTGGCACTCTCCCCTCCTGAGCCGCTGTAAGACGCGATCATTCACATGACACGGCCTTTGCGCAACCAGCACTGGAAGCATGTGTCTAACTACCAGTTTTATGCAGAGGTTTCCATGGTGATATAAATATTGCTCTTTAATAGTGTAACGAGGTAAATTAAATCCAGTTTAATTTCATATAAGTGAATTTCCTGGGGCAGCAGACTTTGGCAGTTCTGTTTTTGGGTTGTTTTGTTTTTTTTTAAGCGAGTGCATTCAGAGGCATGCACCAGCCGGTGCCCCCAGCCCGGGCCAGTCCTGCAGGCGGGCAAGGTCCTCGTGCCTCCACAGTGTCTCGGGCTGGCCGTGCATGCTGCCATCAAGAAAAACATTTCTGTAACATGCAAGAGCCACTTGCTTTTCAAAGCAATGCAATATGTGTCTAGTTAAAAAAAAAAAGGTGTATTTAAATACTGAAGGCTGAATGCAAAGATGCTTTGGCACAGGTTCAGCAAACCCATTTAGGCCACTATTATCTCTTTAGGCGTCTGCCTTCCCACTGAAGTCACGGGGAAGTCAGGAGCCCGAGTCCTTTGGTGAACCTGAGACTTGTGTTGATTCCTGCCCTCTTAGCAAATTATGCTGGAGGGAAGAAGGGTGCTGACTTCAGTGGGTTTGTGTTTCTAAAACATAATCTTCTGCTGGTTTAACTCATTGCAGTCTGTCGTCTTTTTGTTAAGGAGAATTTTTTTTAAAAAAACCCAGACTTTCAGAGGTTCTCAAGTGTAACTGGTGTGCACTCCTCTGGTGATTAGAATAACCTTAAATCACTGGGGCATGGGGGACCAGCTACACATGGCCGTGCTGATCAGAGAAGGGAGGAAGGAGTGTGATGGTTGTTACCGTAGCCTCCTGCCACCCAAAAGTCCCCCTCTGCAGGGAAGGTGCTGTGGTTGTAGGGCAGCCTGCTAGCCGGCAAGGAGGGTTACGGTAAAGGAGCTGCCTGCAGGGTCAGCCAGGCATTTACCTGCTGGTACTGGGGGTTGAGGGGGGGGGAAATAAGACAACAAAACGGACCCCTTCCTTTGCTCTTGTTGTCTCATCGTGGGAAAAACAAAGCTGCTTTCTCTGAAAGGCCTAGGCTGCTTCTGCAAATTGACGCTATTGATAAATTTGCCATCGCTTTGGTGCCCAGCTCCAGGCCTGCCCTTGCATCATTATTCACTTTACAGCAATTGTTAATTTTATTAAGCACTGATGGATTTAGCTATTAACATTTGACTTAGAGGCTTAAAACACTCTTCAGATGTCAGCTGCGCAGACACATGACTTATGAAATAGGCTACTGTACTTGCATAAACATTTTGACTCCCCCGGTCCCTGAGGCCAGTGCAGCACATTGGTAATACAGATTATGCATCTGACTAATACCTGTGTGGCACATACGCAGACTGGCAAGGAAACACCGAACACAAGGCCGAGGGAAACACCTCTCTCTCTGCTTTCTGGCAGCCAAATTTGATTCTATTTTATGCCAGTAACTTTTAAGCAGCTTATGCTGCTGTGAACTGAGCGGCGCAGGCTGGTCCCTGTGCCAGCACAGGCACAGGAGTTGCGTGGGCTCCCTGCGCGGGGCAGCCCTGCTCCCCCACTCATTGCAGCGATTACCACCTTCATTTTCTTGAGCCTTTCTAAGGAAGAATCACTGACAGAAGGAGGGAATGAGGATAGGGAGCAAATGCGTGTTGAGTTTGTTTTACAAACGGCTGATGTTTTTTCTTTTTTGAAACAGTCCCTAAAGAGATGGTAAGCTTTGCTGTCGTATGGAAACTCTGAAATGGCTGAGCAGCTCTTGCAGCACGGTGCCGAGGGTCGCGAGTGTTTCCCTTAGGGAGGATGGGCGCTGCAGAGGGATGCTCTTATCCACCAGAGCTGTCTGTCAATGTTTAGTTTGTGCAGCACCAGGGAAAGATGTCTGGGACCGGTGCTACAACCCGGGACAAAGGCTGTGGAGGTCTGCGGGTGTTTGGATGAGGGTGAAGCAGGGAGCAGCACAACGCCTGACCCATGGCCATGCCACACCGTGCTGCTCGCTGCCATCTGCGCCTGCGGAGCAGGCAAACCCCAGAGGGTTTACAGGAGGGGTTTTGCTCAGGTTTTCATTTTCGTTTGGCCAGGCTGTGCTCTGTTGGCTTTCAAGCTGCTGTTAGACACCCCGGTGTTTCCTGCAGAGCTCCCGCAGCCCCTGCTCCTGCTGCACCCATCACCAGTGCCGAGGTGCCTGTAAACTCCAGGCTGGAGTTCAGCCTCCCAGAAGCATTTGCAAATACAAACCATTTTAAATGTACTGGAACCTTCAAAAGAACAGTGTCTCTCATGAACTGAACTTTCCCTCACATGCCACTGTGCGATGCTGGTGTGCGTGGGGGATGGCGAGCAGAGGGGAGGGGTCTGCTTGCCGCAGATGGCCGAGAGGGGTCAATTTGATTTTTAACGGTTGTTATTTTTTAAATCCGGTTAGCTTCCCTGTAGTGTTTTGGGTTGTTTTGGTTTTTGTTATTACTATTTTGGGGTTTTTTTGGGGGGGAAGGAGCGTGTTTCCCTCGGTGTTTGCAGAGCTGGAAAGCAGTTAATCCTTGCCCTTGGTTTCTGTGCCATTGCTGCCTGCGCTGGCATGGAGGGTTCCCTGCGCCGCAGTCACATGCCTGCTGGCCGCCGGCCAGGGCAATCTGATCGCTCTCTGAGGAAACACTATCAGTTGCAGATGCAGCCAGGGTTACCAGAATAGTAAATAACGAATCACAAGACTCGGTCTATCTTTTCAACGAAAACAAATATTTTAATATGTTTGGTTTAGTATAGAAGTAGTTTCTTTTTTCAAAACAGCCGAGCTGCAAGAGGTTTGGCTGGGGTTAGTTTGCATATGAAGGAGAAATAAGCTGTATTTTACATTAAGTTGTTCGATTTATCTTCAGTTTCTAAGGTCAGCTCTGTCTGGGGGGTGTAAATTTCGATACTTGTTTTGAGCTTTGAAACTCATCCAGCTTTGAAGTCGCTGGACTTGGGGTTTCTCCCTTTCTTTGGGCCTCTTTAACATCCACTCCAGTTAATGGGCTGTGAACAGAAAGCTTTCACTTAATAATCCCACCTCTAGTCCCAATTCCCTACTGCCGAGGCATGAATTCCTGGTGCCCCAAGTGCACTGCGCTGCCAGAGACCCTCCAGTTCCCCCCACGGTGCGGCCGTGCCGGTGTCCCCCAGCTGCATGCCCCACTCGTGTCTAACCTGGCAGGACCGTTGTGCCCACGTGTGTAATCAGTCTGTGCTGTCCGCCCAAGAGAGGACCAGCAGCAGAGGGTTAATGTAGAGCAGCTCCGAGGCTGCTCTAAACTGAGCCAGTGAACAGTGAGCCCTCTGGTTGCCTGTGGGTCTGGTAACTTGACTTTCCCCCTTTCCAGCCCATTGACCATTTCGGGCTTTCCCGTTGTGCCTGTGGCAGTGGAGTGGCTGAAAATCTAGCCTTTGAGGAAGACGGGGTTGATTTTGACTATTGTTCACACACAGGGTGGATTTTGTATTTAATGAAAATCGGTACAAAAAATAAGGCAGAAAATGCCACTGCCCCCCTCACCCCCTTTCTTCTTGAGCAATCTCGGTAACTTCAGCACGGTGCCTGGTCGCCTTTGCCGCCCTTTGGGGACCTGCTCTGGTCTTGTCACATTACAGCTGCTTTCTTTTCTGCCAAATAACCAGGGAATGATTCCTTCCTCCCCTGAGTGCCCCTCGTACCAGTGTCGTCGTGTGCTGCTCTGCCGCTCTCACTTCCTAGGGAGTTTCACTTTAAACACTAAAACACAGAAGATTTGGCAGCCGCTGCTCGAGTGTGTTTGCCTGCCTGACGTGCACAGCCGTGGCTTTACTTCTGGAAGTGTCTATAAATTTTTAGACCGACATATCCAGAGAAGACCTTTGTAAATCAGGTGTGGTGCTAGGGATGGTGGGATAACGTAAATCTTTGTCTTGTAAACCAAAAATAGCTCTTCTAGAAAAAGCAGCACATTAGGTGGGGAGAAACCTGAACTGATCAGTCATTTCCTTTGTTGTTTTGGGATTTTTTCAGGCTACATTTTTACTGTGATGAAAATATATGTTCCCATAGTGTCATAATGTAGACATTGTATTTAAAACAAAACTATAATTTGGCTTGTATTTTAGAGAAGTTTAACAGTAATCCTGAGGGGTTTTGATCTGGTGGTGTTTTACTGCATAGCCAAAGTTTTCATCGTACGTTTACTGTCCTCTGTAAAGTCAAAAAAGATGAGGGAAGGTGCGTAATCCTTGAAACCATGGTGTAACTTTGACTCTCGTACACTGTATTTAAAGCTAAAGAAGTAGCCTAGTCCCCTGCTCTACAAATCCACACTTTGGTGGGTTTGGCCTGGAGATGCAGCAGTTTTTTAAAGCAAGGAGGAAGTTAAAGTATTTTTATAAGTCAGATACACATAAACTTGCCCTAGTCATAAATCAGGCAGAACTATGGAGGATTTACATGTTTTGAATGAAATGGAGAGAAAGCAGAGAGATAACAACAAAAAATCATTCATTTCTTCTCCGTTCGGAACAGGGCAGCTCTTGACTTTTGACAGTGAACGTTGCTGTGCTTGGGATCAGTTCAGGTACATGCACGGAGAACCTGAACTCTCCGAGGTGGAAGGGTGAATTCACAGTATTTAGTGAACAACATGGTTTGGATAATAGTTGATGAGAGAAATTTTGTTTCTGATAGAAATGACAGCTGGAACTAAATATAACAGTAAACTCTTTGAATAGGGATCTCTGCCTTTGATTATTTTGTTTAGTCTTCTGCATTATTTTTTTTTCTAGAACAACTATTTGCAATCTCTACACGATGCCACGGATTGGGGAGCCTGTCTGGCTTACTATGATGTCGGGGACACCAGAAAAGAACCAGCTTTGCCATCGCTTCATGAAGGAATTCACTTTCTTGATGGAGAATGCTTCTAAAAACCAGTATGGTGGATTTTAGTTTTTAAATTACCTGTGTGCTCATGCCATTGTATTTCAAACCAATTTTTGAATCTGTTTTTAAAATACGGGTAATGAAATAATCAAAAGACCATACATAAATACCTTCTTTTTAAAACAAAAAAGAAATAAAGTATCTTATTAAATGCCTGCTTCCCCACAATCCTCTAAATCTTGGTAGAGGCTAAGCATTTGAAACATGCCCATAGGAAGCGCGTGATGGGTGTGTATGTCTGGAAGGGGGTGAACATACCTTATGAAATGCATTAATCTACCTTTCAAAATCAGTTATCATATGATGAGCAAGGTTAGACATTCAGTAAGAGCCATGTCTGTAACACTGTCTGACCGCAAATTGCTCTTAAACTTGACTTCTGTAAAATGCCACTAAAGAAATTGTGTGCTTCATTAGTACTCACCTTTCTGCCCTCAGGACAAAGCCATGAGCGGTTGTTAAAAATTGAGAAAGAGAACGTTTGTGATAAACTCAGGAGAATCTGATAAATTTACTCTTTTGTCAACACTTCATCCTCTTTCCCCAGGGCACGAATAGGGGAAGTTTTTAAAGCGTTTGGCTGCACTGAAGTCCTAAAACAAGCACAAACATGTGAAGTTTGAGTGGGAATGGCACTGAAAGACCAGCTGTTAGCTCTGGGGAAATTGCTCTCTGCGGGGTGGGGAAGGGGCTGCTGCTCACCGTCTTCCAGCTGTGCCACTAACTTTGTCATCTTTTCTGTCCCTGAGATGGGAACGTGACAATTAGTGGTCGCCATGGTCCACCTTCTCCTGCCTCAGTGCAATGGAGAAACCATAGGGAGTTGTGAGGGGTTCAAATGTATTTTCTTAAAACCAGTTCCCGTTGCAGTGGAAGCTTTCCTGGGATTAGTCCCTTTGGTCACTGCCATTCTGAGCCCTATGCATCTTGGTTACATTTAAATGGTCATTAATTTGTGTTTGTTTACTTGGTTTATTTTAAATATAGTAAGATTTACACTGATGGAAGCAACAGGAAAATCAAGCCCCATATCCTTTTCAATCCAGTTTTAATTCTCCTTTCCTCCTTTAGCTGTCTCTAGTGAGGAAATGGGGCTAAATTTAAACTGTAGGGTTCCTGATGCTTGTAAACTATTCAAATAGCGTTATTTTGAGGCTTGGTGGCGTTTGACTCTTTTCCTCCCCAGGCACCTGAGCCACTGCGGCAGCCGCCAGCACCATCTGTTGGCGTGCGGGTGGCTCTTGGGCTGTTCTTCTGCATGCTTCTGCCAGGAAGGGGGACTGGGAAGGAAAGCCTTCCGTCCACGGAGCAGAAACCATGCTTCGTCGTTACAATAAATCAGATAGTTAACATTGTTCAGAAAGGCTTTTTGCCTTATTTGCTTAGCTAGTGAAAACTGCTAGTGTGAGGACACAGCCTTTCTGGGTGAGCTACAGAACTTGGGAGGCAGGGTGTGTGTTTTTGAAAAGGAGCAGCCATATGTGCTTAAATTGCTTAACAGTTATATAAAAGAACACAGCACCTAGCTATTTTACAGGTTTGGTAGCAAGAGCCTTCCTTCTCATCAATAGTCACAGATCTAAAGGGTTTGGGGTCTCCTTCTTGGAGTACAGAGGCCACACAGTGCCACTGTTTTCTTACAGCGAACAAAGTAAGTTGGTTTTGAGATGTTTTACAACATAAAGCTTGCAAAATAGGAAGTCTCATAATTATTGCCAAACAGAGGAACTGAGATGCCACAAGTTTAAAATATTTCATTTTACTTTAAATGTGTGTTCTAAAAAAGACCATTGCAGGGTTGAGAGGGAGGGTACAGCCCTCTGTTCTCTCCCAAAGCACCGAGACCCCTGCTGATTTTGTGGTTGTTTCTGCAATCCTTGATCCATATAGACTGTAGAACTGCTATCAGTTTTAACATCCTGAGTGTTTACCTGGAAAAAAATGATGTTGAATATTTTGCTTTCAGGTTTTTACCAGCTTTACTGACTGCAGTCCTGACTAACCACTTGGCCTGGGTCCCTACTGTCATGCCGAATGGCCAGCCGCCTATAAGAATCTTCCTGGAAAAGCATTCTTCCCAGAGTGTGGACATGCTGGCCAAAACTCATCCATACAACCCACTGTGGGCACAGCTCGGTATGTGGCAAACATCTCTAAACCATCCAACAGCTTTACATCAACGGGTATGCACGCGGTGGTTTTCATGGATGCTTGTTACTTCCCCCCAGATTATTTTTTTTTATTATTATTCAAAACGAGACAAAAATGTGTATTTCAAGCTTAGACGTGGTCACTGTATTTTTTTAATATGTGCTGTAATTTCTTACAGCATTATAAAATGGCAGTCAAAAAGGAAAGCCCTTTTTAGTCACCTTTGGCAGGTCTCTTAAGGTGACCTGCCCTGGTGATGATGGAGGATTCCAGTCCTCCTCTGGTCCTCCCTCTATATGGAAAATCCATTTTTATTTTTTGGGATGCTGCTATCAATAAACCTGGTTCTGGAAAGAGCAAATCAAGGAAATCTGTCTTTTGACAAGAAATGAACGTACTCTCAATACAACAGGCAAAGGAGCGACACAGTGCAGGACATCATGACTAGGCAAGCCCCTGGGTAAGGTCTTAAAGCCTCGTCAATTGAGTAGCTAGTTGTACTGTCTTCCAGTTGCTGAGTAGAGAAAAGGAGATGAGGTTCCTCCTCTCTGGTCAGATTGTCTTGTTCTGCACACAAACTCTCATGGAATTTGGTTAGGGAAGGGAAAAGAAAGTTTTGCGAGATTGCCCTATTCTGGTATAGGCAGGGATGGCAAGGGTCTTGGCAAGACGACTTGATTTCAGAGCTCATGGGATTCAAGGGATCCACTGGGGTTAGGTTGGCCTTCGAGGCCTCTTGGATCCCTTGTCCCCCCATCCCTGCATTCATGCAGTGCCCTAATACCTCCAGAACAACACATGCATACGCACTTCCTCAGGTCAATCTGGACTACCGTCAAAACAACCCATCCAACTCATAGTAGAGCTCAAGGGGAGGGACGAGAAGAAGGTTGGCCTCAGCTATGCACCCGCCACTGTCCCTTTTTGCCCTCGTTCTTGGCATGGGTTTGTTTCTCCTTACAGCTTTCTCTTGGTGGGTAAAAGTTCAGCCCACTTTCCAGACTACCCAGGGTAATTCAAAGTAGATGCCTCCTCTCTCCCATGGCTATATAAGGAACCCAGGAGACGAGCCTCCAAAGCTAGGCACTGAAGTTAGGTGGTGCAAATACTCCCTAATACGTGATATCAGATGTCTCCCTGACCAGCATGTCACCTTACATACGATACCAACAGCATCTTTGGGATTCTCTGTATTGAAACTAAAATACTAGCATAGCTGTCCTCACTCTTCTGCTTTAGTATTTTTCTGTTGTAGACCTGGCCTTTGAAAACTGGCCACAACAATTGTCTGTTAGAAGAACAATTTATTTTAAATATGCAAAATAATTGTCTGTTTTATTTTCTATTCTAGGTGACCTGTATGGGGCTATTGGATCACCTGTGAGATTAGCGAAAACAGTTGTGGTTGGCAAAAGGCATGACCTGGTACAGAGATTGCTTTATTTCCTTACTTACTTCATCAGATGCTCTGAACTTCAAGAGACGCATCTTTTAGAAAACGGGGAAGATGAAGCCATTGTCATGCCTGGAACTGTTATAACTACCACGCTGGAGAAAGGAGAAGTAGAAGAATCCGAGTATGTGCTTGTCACGATGCACAAGAACAGGGGCAACTTGTTACCGATGGAGTCTGAAGAAATGAGAACTTCCAACTGTAGCTGTAAATATTGCAAATGTCCGATTTCCCTTGCACAGAACATAGAAGGTGTTTCACAGCAAGAGAGAGAAGACACTCAAAACACTCCTAAGGTAGAGCTGGAAACTTCTTCAGATGAGAACAGAACTATTGTTCCTGACGATTGCCAGGAGGATGCTGTTGATGCTAAGCAACTGAGACCCTGCCTGGACACAAAACTAGAGACTGTGGTGTGCACAGGGTCCGCTTCACCAGAAAAATGTGTAGTGACGGAATCTGGTTTGGAGCCAACAGCAGACGGGTGGAGGAATGAAGACTCACTGGAATCGGGCAACCAGGCAGTCAGTGTAACAAGGTCACCCGGTATTGCTGTGGAAAAGAAGCCGCCTGATAAGCTCTTCTGCGATGCGTTTTCTTGCAGTGCTGCCGAAGCTCAGACAAAGGTGACTTTCCTCATCGGAGATTCCATGTCACCCGATTCAGACATCGAACTCAGAAGTCAGGCAGTAGTGGAACAAATTGCTAGGCATCACAGCCCGCCAGCAACGGAGGAAGGAGTGTCTGCTGATCAGAACTGTGAAGTTAAACAAACTGTTGAGGACCAAAATAGAGACTGTGGGACAGCTGAACCCTTTCCTCAAGTTGCTAGTGAGCATCAGAGCTGGAATCCAAATCCATACAACGCTGAAAGCATGAGTCTGTTTGATGAATATTTTACTGATGACAGTTCAATTGAAACCCGGACTATTGATGATATTCCAGGGCAAGCAGCTACAGATCTTCTTGCTCACAACAGTAGTTTAGAGTTTTCTAAAAAGCTGTGTACAAAGACTAGCAAACCACCTAGCGAATTTTGTAAATTCATGGACTCTGTTCGACAAGAGACCTACAAAAACTGCTTTAATGAGCAGGACCAAAGAGAGAGCATCTCTATTCGCGTCCCCCATGGGGACAGAGAAAATGTAGAGAAAAAAGTCGCCCCGGGAATTGATTGGGACATTCCAAGAAATGAGAGTTCAGATAGTGCCCTGGGTGACAGCGAAAGTGAGGATACAGGTCATGATCTAGCTAGACCAAGCGGTAACTATTATGGAGGAGAGCAAGAAGATTGGGCAGAAGAGTATGAGATTCCTTTCCCTGGGTAAGTACTATTCAGCAGTAATAGAGCCTAAAAAAGATAGAGCCTCTTCTCATGTCACATGTTTGGAGGAATGTAGCCTAACTTGGCATCGGTGATTGGAAAAGTGTCTCTTGAGCTTGCTAGTTGTAAAAGAATATAGAGAGATCAGTAGTCTGGAAGAAAAATACTAATCGTGCCTTGCGATTTTGGCTCACATGCTTTTCTTCCGCAGTGGTCCGACTGCAAAAGCTGACTTTAAACTCTTCCTTTTTAAAAAGTGCTTGAATGAAAGTTAGGAGATAGATGACAAACGTGAGAATGCAGCCTCTCTGTAAGCTGAATTTGGTGTTTACTCTTGTACATCTCTTTGATATGCCTTTCTTGCAGGTCAAAATTGGTTGAAGTGAACTCTGTCCAGCCCAGTATTGCCAATTTTGGAAGATCATTACTAGGTGGCTACTGTTCATCTTATGTCCCTGACTTTGTTTTGCAAGGAATAGGAAGTGATGAAAAGCTGAGGCACTGTTTGGTGTCAGATTTGTCTCATGCTGTGCAGGTAATTAAGCTATATTTGGTAAATGTATTTGTCACAGTAGGGAAGGGCAAATGTTTTTGAATGTACAAACCTGCTGGAAGTGGAAATATTTACTGTCGCAGCTCTGTTCAGGTTTCTCCAGTCCCAGGTCAACAATTTTTTCTCCTCTTTTAATTAATGTATCTGAAAAACGTGGCTATTTCACTGCAAATCTGGAGCACAAAAACTTAAGACACCCGCTGAAGCTAGCTGAGAGGCCCTTGAGTAGATGGATCTCTGCGCTAAGCCGTAGAGAAATCATCATCTCCTGCAGACATGGCAGCCTGCTGATGGTTGCATGCCCACAGGATGGAATGATGTTAAACAAGACCAAACGCTGAGGTTGCTGTGCATCTCCTCCCAGGCACGGAGTCTTGCTGCAGTGCTTGTGCAGAAGCTCCCTTTGCTCCCCCCTCTTCCCGTGCACATCTAACCAACGTGCTGCTGCTTGTGGGGCAGAACGTGTCTTCTGCGGTGAAGCCATCAGGAATGCTCAGTATTTTGGGGATGTTACTCCTTTTTTAGGATTGTAGTCAAAGCGTCTGGTAGTGCTGGCTTTGTCAGAAAAGGAGAAAGCAATATACAGGTAATTGTTGTAAGGGGACTCACACTTCTCGTGTGTGCTGGAAATCATCTCTTCTCCACAGAAGCTTTTTCCTAGATGAACGGAGGCATTTCCTACCTCGTTTTATAGTCACCAGGAGAGAATTGGAAAGCAGACTGTCACTGAAAAGCATGATTCTGCTCCCCTCTAGTTTATTCCCAAGGGAATGGGGAAAGACCCGCGCACAGACTGGTAGCAGGCAGTCTGCTTCTCTGAGCGCTCCCCTGGGAGCCTCCAAAATGTCCCCTTCGTCCACACCTCCTGAGTTAATGACGTGCACCGCACCTTACGCAGATGGCACGGCTGGCCTTCCCATGGCCGTTCCCTGTGTTACTGTCCCCTTTCCTTGTGCCCTACCCTGCCGAGGGGAGTTCCGCTCCCCACGTGGCTGTTGTAGGCACCGGTTTAAGCCAAATGTTTAAGTCATTTCTGAAGTGTAATTGAACTTCAGGCAGCAGAGGCAGCAGCGTGAGGTAGCTGCTGCTATGAAACAGAGGTATTTGAAATATAACCTAATAGAGGTTTGTGTCCATCAGCAGACTTAGACCTCAGTTGCAGAAGTCGAGGATTAACAGGATACAAAAGGAGCGAGCAACATTTTATATGGTTGTCTGCAAGTAAAATAATACCTGCATCCTAGCTCTGTGCGAAGTCCCCGTGGGACTCTTTGGAAAGAGGTGCTTCCTAACAGTCCGGTCCAAAAAATGTATTGGGGAAGGGTTCCCAATACTCCCTGTTTAAAACCCCCACGGCTTTAGAGAGGAGCTGAAATGCTGCTTGGAAGGAATGAAGGAGCTGGGTGCAGGATTGGTTCCTAACTCCCTCTGCTGGCCCTCCCAGAAAGGGAAACCAGTGACAACTGGGAGTAAAACCGACCTGGTTAACACACACCCATGGTGAACAGCAAGTTGGGGTTTTGGTATTTTCAGTTTCAGGGGCTTAAAACGTAATTTAGATATGTCAGAACTCTTTCTATCAAATATCAAAAGATATAAGTGTCAGCCAGGGACACGCTTTCAAGCCTAGAAGAAAACGAAAGAAAAGAAGCAACTATCCTTATAAGGCTGTCTCTTGTTTACAGCAAAGCTCTGTTTTTTAATAGATGGAATGCAATTCTTAGCACATGTTACTGTATTTTAGATGAAGCAGTGCTTGAGACGCTATCCCTGCTATCTGGGATGACGATGTTTTGTGAAAAGACTGTTGCCGTTTGTCATTCTCAGGGTTCTGCTGTGCGTTTTTTTTTTTCTAGCATCCTGTTCTGGATGAGCCGATCGCAGAAGCTGTCTGCATTATTGCAGACACGGACAAATGGACGGTGCAAGTGGCCAGTAGCCAGAGACGAATGATTGATAATAAGCTTGGAAAGGAAGTGTTAGTCTCAAGTCTTGTCTCCAACCTGCTTCATTCCACTCTTCAGCTTTACAAGCATAATTTATCTCCAAACTTTGTAAGTATGAGTGATAATTGAGAGGGCGATGTTTTTAAAGCATCCTTTAATTTTGTAGGTTAAAGAGGGTGTAAAGTTCTGCCTAGTTTATTTATCTGTAGCCACAGTTTTAGTAGCCAGTGCATCCCCTCATGTAGGTTTTTGAGCTGTCCATTTAAATGCTGCTCTCTAATAAAGACAGCTGTCTTATTAATTCTGGTTTAACATGCAACCGAAGGCTTCTGCTCAAAAGTGAGGGTCTTGCCAGTGAAGCAAAATTTGCCAGTATCTTACTAATTATGCACCTAGGCACGGCCAGGGAAAAGGCAGTAGACGTGTGGGGTCTGTGCTGTTTTGTTTTGAGGCTGAGCGCTGTTTCGATATAGCACTGTCTTCTCCCTAACACAACTCCCTTTGCTTTCTAGTGTGTTATGCACCTGGAAGATCGGCTGCAGGAGCTCTACTTCAAAAGCAAGATGCTGTCTGAGTATCTCAAGGGCCAGATGAGAGTTCACGTCAAGGAGCTGGGCGTGGTGCTGGGGTACGGTCACAAACTTCCTCCGAGCAGCGCTGCCCTGGGTTTGCTGTGCCAAATCCTCTGCCTGCGCTTGTTCTAAGTGCAGCGAAATGGATTCCTGAATGGGACTGGAACCGTGGTGTGGCATAAATCACCCATGGCTGCAGGCTTCTCCTTAGCCATTGCTTGATCCCCAGGATCCCCTAGCCTTTCTCTCTTTCCTCCGGGCAGGAAGACGGGCTCAGCACTCCGGAGCTTATCAGGCTCCTTCCTTAGTCTGTCAGTCATCACTGAACAATGTGGGGCACCTGATTCCTCCACCTTGACTTTCCTTACATGGCAGAAAACACCCTCTGTGTCATGTAAGGCACATAATACCTCTCTGTGGGTGTGGGGCACAGGCAGAGAAGCTGTTCAAGGGGTATTTATAGGAAGGCCCTGAATATCGTTTTATGCAGAGGAGTACAGGGTGAGCAGGAAGGTGTGGAGCTGGAGATGGGGGAGCAGCTGCAGCGGGGGGAGCTGCAGCACGTGCCGGGACTTCCCTGGGAGCTGCAGGAGTAGTTTAGCCTAGTCCTCTGCTCCTGTGCTTTGTCCCCCAACTACTGCTCCCTTTACTTTGAGGGTAGGAAGGAATCTGCTGGTTTTCCTCCCTCCATCTGCTCTCTCACCAATTTGTTGGCCTTGTGAAAAAAAACGAACAGGCAGGTAGGAGCTGAGGCAGCGTTGGCAGCGCAGAGCTGTCGCGCATCAGCGCGAGCAGGCGCGTCTGGAGGGGATGTTAGAAACAATCTGGTGGCTGCAGCGTGTAACCCAGCTGGCAGTGCTGCGTTAGGAGAGAAGCGCAGTTGGCTTCGCTTTGACTTGAAGAATGTCCCACCAGTACAGAGCTGTGTAAGCTCACAGCCCAAGCACAAACACTGGGGCTTGAGCAGGCAATGTGGTCATGAACGCACGTGTTCAGCCCGGCTACGTTTCGGGTTAGATTAAATGTGACTCTTCTGCTTCCTTTTAGGATCGAATCCAGCGACCTCCCTTTACTGGCAGCTGTAGCAAGCACTCACTCTCCCTATGTTGCCCAGATACTACTTTAAAATGCCAGAGGCCATAGATGATGACTTTTTCCCCCCTCTGGAAACAACGTGGAAGACAACTTGTTCTGGCTTCTTTCTCTTTGAAGCAATTAAAACAAACTGCTCATTGAGCTGCAGCACCTCCATATATGAACTGCACATTATGCAAACAGTTGGAGACTTTTCCTCTCCCACTTGGTCATTTATAAAAAAGGATAAAGAAAAAGGAAAATGAGTAAGCTCGATATTTCAACCACAGAAAAGCAAAGATTTTAGCAAAAGCTAAAGATCTGCATTTTTTATCAGTTTCTGTCACAGTGGCTAACTGTAATTTATATTGGGAAATGCACGGAAGAACTGCTTTGAGAAACAGATGATGCTATCGCCAATTATAAACTTAACAAGAGAATGCAGCAGCTGTCTTCAGACTGGCTTCTACTGATTAGGATCTCGTTAAGATCTGTAATTCTCAAGCTGCAATGATTTGTAAACAACTTCTACTTTTTCATGTCATAGTCAAATTCTGGATACTTCCCAGAGGAAGAACAGGGGTTGGGGGGGTTGGTTTGTTTTGTAAAAAGCTTATTAATGACACTCAGCTCCCAAATTTATTTATGATCTTTTTCCTGGGGAGGGGGAATAGCGGGAGGTGTCGGGGGGGACAGGGAGGATGATGGAAGAGGCCAACAGACAGACGAGCAATGGAGATTCTCTCTCTTGGCCGGATGTTGTAACCAGTATTAAATGTTTATAATGTTTAAATGTTGCTTTATACTAAGTGATGCTTTTCTTCCACAATGTAATCACAATGTTAAGGGGGAAAAAAAATATCTCAAGAGAACGTTGGCTGAAATTTCCCCATGGGGTCCCCAGAATGACATGACTATTACCTCTAACTTTTTTATGGTCTGTAATGTTCTTGCAACATCCTGTTCTTTTTACAGCAGTCAGTCGGCTATTGAAATAATGAACTAGAAATAATTGTACCAAAGCATTGGGGGAGAAATGAATAGACTATTACCCTTAATTGCTCAGGTAACTAATTGATATATTTTTTAAAACGATTCTACAAAAAAATGACCATTGATTACACCATAGTATAGTAATATCAAAATTATTTTTTGACAAATATCCCCTTGATGCAGATGACTCTCGTCCCTTTTCTACTCACTTGTGTAATTACCAGCAGGAAATGTTGTTTATTTTATTCTCAGCATTTCTCCTTTATTCAGCCATCACTGGTTTGTCATTGTATATACAATAGTTGTACGAATAGCTGATGGACCCAATCTGGTGTAAGTAATGTAAATACGCAGTGGTAGGTGGATTATGTTTTCAAAGGCTCTACTACCTCAGTTTAACTGGACACTTCATTAGAGGCTTTTCTTTGTGGATTTGTCCTAGCAGCCAATTCATGTTGCTGATTTTTAGGTTCTGTTTTCATCGATTATGTTTAGTATATTGGAATTCATGGATTATCCACAGAAGTAGGAGATATGTGTTCACTTTGTCGCTGAACTCTATAAACAGTTCTATAAATATATCATTCTGTAATCATCTTTTCAATAGTATAGCACGCCTGCTATTGTTGTTTGCCGAGTTATTTTAAATACAGATCTATTTTAACCATTTGATAAACTTGAAAACAATAGGAGAGATCCCTGCCCCACCACTGTCAGCAACAAGACTCTCCTCCCTTCCTTCGCTGGGGCCAGGATTTCACCCAGAGTGTTTTTTCAGTAATATTTAAAATCTGTGAGACACTGTTCCAGGGAAGATCTACACGGCAAACCCACACTCCTTTCCACGCAGGACTGATTCTATGTTAGTAAGTAAACCAGACGTTACTGTAGGCAGTGTCATTTGAAACTCTTTTGTATATAAAATCTAACGCTGACTGCTGCAGGGAAGAAACTTGTGTTTAATATGTGATCTAAGGATATGTTTCTCCCCTATTCTTCAAATGTCCTTTCTTCACCACACAATTACGTTACATCTGGCTTTTGGAATGAGCACAAAACGTAGGGGCCCAGTTGTGTAAACACATTTTTAATGAAATATAGGATTGAGCTCAGAATATGAATTTTTAACTCTTTGCTATGATACGTTATATAGCCAATAGTTGGGATTCTGACCATTGTACATAGGTTTGCAGTTGTAACCTGACGCTGGTGGTGCCTCTGGGCTCAGTGCGGCCGGGCACTGGCGTGGTGGCGCTGGCGTGGTGGCGCTTGTGGAGGAGCCCCGGGATGAGCTCCTGCCCTGCCCTCAGCGACGTTCCTCACACGGCTCCATCCCTAGCACGTGCCCAGACAGCGGGCAGCGCCGCGCCATAACCCCGGCACCTCCAGGACCGTGCTTATAATGTGTCTTTACAGGAAAATAGTACGTTTTCCTCCATTTAACCATTATTGGGCGAATTGTGGGTATTGCTTTGGAAAGGATTTGACTCTCAAGAAAGGCCCTTGCGCAGCTTGAAATGAGTGTTGAGAAGGAGAAAAAGGTGGTGGTACGGCGGCATCCTCCTCTGCTGTCTTCTGCCCGACCCAACCCATTAACGCCATTGTGATGAGGTGTTCAGTCAGTCCCAGACGAAGCGGCCACGGATGCGGCTTCCTCGTCATCTGCCCACCGGTGCCGGTTCCCGCAGAGCCCCCGGGGCCCAGCGGCAGCGCCCGACGCGGTGGCACCCTCTTGAGCAGTATTGTGGTCAAAACGCAACCAAAACCCTCCTGTGATGGGAAGTTATTCTGTAAGTTAACTTTTAGGGTACACGAACAATGTGGTACGTGTGTCTATTCGTTAAATAATGCAAAAAGGGATCTTTTACAGGACTATAGCATCGACTTTTTAAAAGTATATTGCGATTGTTTTATGTGTATAGAGAACTAATGTTTGATTTCTTTTTTCCACTATTACCAATCTCCATTAACATGTCTTAATTTTCTGGCTGGCTGAAAACCAAGTGTACTAGGCACACAAATTGGCAAATTTGTTTTTGTTGCAATTGGCAAACACTGGGCTGCTAAGAACAAAAGATATTTAAAAGAAAGGGGTTTACACCTTGCGTATGTTTTCCCTATTAGTTGTTATAGATGTTTTATGACAATTTTTTTGCTTTCTCTAAATTATTTAGATGGTGGTACTTGTAAAATGCTGGGTAAAATGTACATACTTGTTATCTCTTCTGGTTTTGTATATATTTCCCAAGATGTGCACTTGTATTATAATAACCATTCCCAATTTTAGGGGAAATTTGTGCAATAAATACAGTATGTCAATTTACTTCTGGTACATTTTTGTGTACATTTTTTATCCTTGTAGTACAAGAGTGTAGGTGAGTGTATAAACTGTCACCATCTCAAGGTTGATGTTTGTCTGTCTCCTGTCCCCCCTCCCTTTTGGGACGCGCCTCCCGGTGNGGTGGGGGTGGGGGTGGGGGTGTGCTCCGGCCCTCCGTATGTATGCATAAAGCCGTGGTCCTTGCACGGGTCCGTACGGCCATTCCCAAATTTGCCTGCAAAGCAGTTTGTCACAGCAGTAGTGTTGGTAATTCCTCTCCTGCAAGTTTTTTACCGTATTTGTGCCCACCTGCCCAGCTACAACCCCTTTTCTGTCTCTCTGGGCCGCTGCACAGGTATAAAGGTTATTGAGAAGTTTTCATAAGGTTTTATTAAATATAAGTTCAAATTATGATACAGCACTGTCAAGAAAAGTGAAGGAATATTCATATGACAGGAAAAAAGAATTAACTTGGGAAGATGTAGCAGAGTGTCCCTACGACGGCTTTTAGAGCGTTCGGATTCATACAGGTCCCGTGTTCTTGAAGAGGGAATGAGTAATCAGCAGAAGATGGAGACCTTTGTCTGAAGTTCCTGCATCCCCTCTTTTTGATAAGCTTTCTCGTGGTTTGCGTTCCTGGTAGGCGCCTTCCCCGGGTGCGCTCGCTGCAGGCGAGGTGCGGGACTGGGCCGGGGATGAGCCGGGGCACCAGCAGAGGTCAGTGGCCCCGGCCCCGTCCTGCGGCTGCCGGGGAGGAGACGGGGTGACGCTGTGAGCAGCGCAGTGAGACGGCTCCAACTGACCGGAGCTTTCTAGGATTTCCACTTGCACCTGCCGAGTCCCCTCGCGTAAAAAGATACCTGTTACCCAACTATTTTTTTTTTTTTCCATCTCTAGGAGGAATGAAAGCCGTAGCGGCAGACTCGCGGGTCTTTAAACTGGTGCGGTGACACCACCGTGAGCCTCCCCTACGAGCCGGGAACGGATGGATTGCTCAGACTCGCGCCTTCTCGGTTCCTGTCCCGAGTAGCCTCATGTCAAACGGCTCAGTGCTCCCTGTGGGTGGGGCGATGTAAAAACAATCGATAGAGAATCAATTGCCTTTTAATAATTATAACGTAGGGGTTTATTGCTTGGCCTAGTGTTCCTGCGCCGTGATGGGTTCAAAAGGCAGCGCTGGAGGGGTGGAGTGGGCAGCACCAAGTCCAGGCGCCGGCAGAACCTGCGGCAGGAGACGCTCAGCCTCAGCTGGTGCGGCAGACGGGGCAGAGAGACGCTGGTGCCGCACACCTGCGCACCACTGCTTCACACGGACTGTCGGCGCTCCTGCAGGGTTTTACCACCCAAGGGAGGACAGAGAATTTTGTGTTATCAGAGCAGACGGTCATGAGGTGCCCTCCTGACGGGGGGAGGCGCGAGGTGAGCTGGTGATCATGTGGCTGCGTGGGCGGTTGGCAAGTGATTCTGTTAGCAGTAAATTCAGCAGTATAATCACTGCAGCGTCCCGAAAACTCTGATGTTAATGCCCAGAATTGATTTCCTTTTTACCTCTCCTGCCAGACTGGGATATAGCACGTGCCAGCCAATATTTTTAATGTATTGTTACTCCTCTTCTGTAATTCCCTTAATTTGCCTGAAACAAAGGGGAAAGCTAATTGACTTTTGCCAAGGCAAAGGCAGGGAAGCCAGCCACAGGCATACGAGTGCCACAGTGTCTTTCATCCCTGCCTTGTGACGACCGGGGGTGCTGCAGAAGAGGAGGTGATTATTTTCTGCGCGGCTCAGTGCGGAGTAACCGCAGGACGAGGTCCGGAGCCCCGGGGCGGGAAGCAGCTCACTGTGCTGCTGTTGGCTGCACAAAGGCACCGAGCTCCTAAACAGCTCACCGCCGAACCCATCGCTTTCTTCTCCCTCTGCAAACGTGGCTTAAACATTTGTCATTAAAAAATAGTGGCCTCGTAGCCAGAGTTAAAAATGAGCATGTGCCCTGGAGATACACACGTCTGCCGAGTCTGTGTCTGTGCTGGAATAACGCCGCTGTTGATGTGCTGCAGTGTGCACATTCTGTTCCAGCCATCCCCTCATTCTTTTCACGGGCTACAGGAGCAGTTACAGCCTTCGCACACCGACCGCACGACCTTCCTGGCTTGCTGCGTGCGATACTGCTTTTGCTATTGCTACAGGCAAAGCTAAATACACCGGTTCTCGGGTATTTCCAAAGTGTTGCTAGCGCCCGGTGGAGATGGTGCTTTACTGGAATTGGCATTTTTCAGCTTTGGCAGTCGAAGAACCCCAATTTCAAATCCTGGTGGGATCTATCCAGGCTTCGCAAGAAGAATCTGGTTCCCCGGTAACGTGGGCTTTGCTGCCAGACCTCTCCTGGCAGAGAGGAGAAGGTAAATTGGCTGTGCCCGATGTGCCGGTGTCTCCCCTGAAGGGGAGTTAATTCTGCCCCTCCCTGGGGGTCAGAGGGAAGGAACGGGGGTGTACCCTGTTCTGCCCCAGAGCGGGGCCACAAACCGCACAGCTGCTGCCTGAGTCTGGCTGCCCTCTGGGGGGAAAGGAGGAGAAACATGAGCAGCATTGGGATGCAGTAATGGCGGAGGCACCACACAGTTCTCAATCAGCAGAAGGGGGGTTAACGGCTGACCCAGAGTGCGCGCTTTTATACTGCCCGTAACAGAAAAACATCGTTTCCATAGAATCACAGAATGGTTTGGGTTGGAAGGGACCTTAAAGCTCACCTTCTTCCACCCCCCTGCCCTGGGCAGGGACACCTCCCCCCAGCCCAGGTTGCTCCAAGCCCCGTCCAACCTGGCCTTGAACACCTCCAGGGATGGGGCAGCCACAGCTTCTCGGGGCAACCTGCGCCAGGGGCTCACCGCCCTCACAGGAGAGAATTTCTTCCTCAAATCTCATCTCAGTCTCCCTCTTTCAGTGTAAAACTGTTCCCCCTCGTGCTGTTGCCCCCCTCCCTGACCAAGAGTCCCTCCCCAGCTCTCCTGGAGCCCCTTTAGGCACTGGAAGGGGCTCTGAGGTCTCCCCGGAGCCTTCTCTTCTCCAGGCTGAACCCCCCAACTCTCCCAGCCTGTCCTCCCAGCAGAGGGGCTCCAGCCCTCGCAGCATCTCCGGGGCCTCCTCTGGCCCCGCTCCGACAGCTCCGTGTCCTTCTGCTGTTGGGACCCCCCGAGCTGGAGGCAGCACTGCAGGGGGGTCTCCCCCGAGCGCAGCAGAGGGGCACAATCCCCCCCTCGCCCTGCTGGCCACGCTGCGGGGGATGCAGCCCGGGGTGCGGGGGGCTCGCTGGGCTGCCAGCGCACGTTGCCGGCTCCTGGGGAGCTTCTCATATTTTAAATACCTTTCCTCCAGCTCCCAGCTGCAGTGTGCCAGCTCTGTCAGCGCCACTGCAGGACACACAGCTCACTCAGCACCAAAGTAGAACAGTGTGAGGTCCTGCCCCCACCGGCACAGGAAGAGCAGACATGGAGCTTCCCGGGGAGCTGCAGATCCCCACGGGAATCGGCTGAGCAGCCGACGCGAGGGGCCGTGTGTCGGAGAGGTGCTGTGGCTCTCGTCTCCCCGAAGGAGCACTGTGGGCAGCGTTCTCTGCCTCAGCAATGTCTGCTGGCCGTCCCGCAAGGCCGGACACCTTGTGTGGCCTCTGGAAGTGAACAGCTTCGTGTGAGCCATCACCCGCTTGGGCCTGGCGCATGTCCTCTGCTCTCTTACAGCCCGGCTCCTCCTCGGGAGCATGGTAGCAGGAGGAAGAGTGTCACTCCCATGTCTTTGTTTATTTTCATTACCGAAAATATTTGTACAGCGGCAGAATTTGATTTCTAAACCTCTGCCTGTTCCAGCTGTTTGTTCCCAGCTGGAGCTGAAGACATCTGCTCCGAGGGTGGGAGTCACATCTGAGCTCCTGAGAACCAGCCGCAACAGCGCACGGAGCTCTTGATGCCAATCACCGGTAATTACTGCACAGGAGAAAAAGGCGTAGAAGGAAGGCAGGTGACAGTAGCTGGTCCTGTGGTTTGAGACGTTACTGCTGAAGGAAAGGCTCCCTGAAGAACATCACAGGCGTTTTGTGGTGAGGCACCCGGCGGCACCTCCTGCGCTGCCGGCGGAGGTGGGGGCCCTGCACGGTCACCTCCGCCACAAGATCGTATCTCCTCAACGAGCTCAGAGCGCAGCACGGCGACACGGGCTCCTTCCCCGAGCCGTGACGTTGACTCGCGTCAGCCGAACGCCAGCGCGTGGTCGCAGCCCCTGCCCGGTGCCTGTTGCTCAAAGCCCCTGTGGGCCTGAGCTGTGCCCAGTGTGGCCAGTTTGTGGCAGGGCAGCTTGCCCACGCCGATCCGCCCGTCGGCACCCACGGCAGCCACACAAGCCGGGCTGCAGCGGGCACAGGGCAGAATAACCGGCCCCGATGGTTTGCAGGGACAGCCGGGCTCGCTCCCACCGGGGCTCAGGCACTCCGGTCCTGCCGCAGACACTCGCAGGTTCCAAGGCCAGATTTCCATCACTGGTCCGTGCCGGAGCCTTGCAGCGGGGCGCCCAGCACCACCGAGTGGCTCCTGGGCAGAGCCGGGCAGCACGGCCGAGCTCCGCTGCCGCTCGGCATCCATGGGGCGCCCTGGACCAGCCGGCGGGTCCTTACGGCAGCATCCCGAAGGAAGTACGTGGGCTGTAGGTTGGTGCCGGATTGCAAAAGCAGCACGGGCGATAAGGAGATGACTGTTCCGTGTGATGCAGCAGCTCTGCCTGTCCCCATCGCCGGCCGGGCACTGGGGGGGTCCTGGGTGAGCCGCCTCTCGCTCCACTGCTGCCCTCCTGCTCTCCGTTTGCTGCTGTTGTCCTTCAGGACCTGCAACCCGGCTCCTCTGGGAACAGTTTTTCTGTAGCCGTGTCTTCTCAGAGGTGAAGTTACAGACCAAGAAAAGTCCTCAACTTTTCTTGTCTCGGGGTGGGGGTGGTGGGAGGGACACGTCCTGCCCTGGCTCATCTTTTTCCCGTTACAAGATCAGAACCTGGCGTGAAGAGGAGGGAGCCGCTCCCCGGAGGTGGGTCGCAGCTCCTGTGCCCCCGGGGAGCCCGGGGCCATCCCTGGGCCCGAGGGGTTTTAGCCCACAAAGACGTTGTTCAATGCTGGTATTTTTTTGTTTCAAGATTTCATCTATCCTGCGCTTTCTAAACCGCTGGGAGAGGGGAACTTTCTCTGACCGCCGTGCCTTTGGCTGCTCCGTTGTTCAGTTTCTAACCACCATAACCAGAGTGTCTGTTTAATCTGGAACTTGCTTTTTCTCCTTCGTTAACTCCTCAGCGTGAGTCTTAGTGCTGCTGGTGGGACAGACTCCGCATTTTTCTTAAGGAAAACCACTAAGGGGGTGCGGGATGCTGCCGCGATGTCCCGTCGTGGCTCTGCTGCGTTGCAGCCATTGCGGAAGCGAGATGCAGGGCTGCTCTCGCTGCTGCTTCCTTCTCCGGTAGGACGGGCTGGAGTCGCGGCTCTGGGACACACGTACGCGTTGCTCGTGGCATCGCTGGGGCCGGGCGGGAGAGCTGAAGGTGGAGTTTGTCCCAGCCTGTTAATGGAAAACAAATGTTTTCCCCGAGTGCCGTGGAAAATGAAACTGGTGTTTCTCATGGAAGTGCGTGTAGTTGGGCTGAGAAAGATGGGTGAGAGCATTTCCTTGAGAACTGAGCATCTTACTTCCTGAAGGCTTATTATTTTAGTTTTCTTGGCTAATAGAATGAATTTTTAGAATGTTTCCACTGATGTCACCACAGAAAAGTGGTTTGTAAAGGGCCCGGAGCCAGCCCAGAAAGCAGCGGTGAGAGCGCCCGGAGGCAAAGGCCGCGTCCGCACAGGAGCGATCACGGCAAATGACTCGGCCGGCGCCGGGCGCTGATGTTGGACGGGTGGTGGGACCTCTCCTGAGCAAACCCCCTCACTTACAGCCTCTGCCGTGGGGACCGCGAAAGGTCATTACGCGACAACGGCGTTTATAAACAGGGACTTGTGGGAAGAGGGTACGAATGCGTTTGTGCGCTTGATTTTTCCTGCCAGAGATGCTTTTCACTTTGGAGAACTTCGAAGCATTTGAAAAGACTACATTCAGCAATTCTTCTATAATTACTTCAAAATTACAGCCACGAGCAATTATATTTTTCAATAGCTTATTGAGTGCACTGAATCCTAAGAAATTAACTATCAAATTTTCAAGGAGCAGATTTATTAATAGCAGCTGTAACTAGAAATCTTGTCTAATTTTGATCACTACCAAAAGAGCAGAAAGAATAAGGGCTCCTGTTTCCATGTATTAACAATATGACTGATAAAATTTGCGGGAGACATTCTCGGCGAACAAGATAATTACAGCTGTGCTGCTTATGCCGCAATAATTAATGATCGTGCGCTTTATTCTCCAGGCTTGTTTTTCTTGTACAGCTCCAACAGTTTAAATAAAGGTCTTGCTCTCTGTCATTTCACATGACATTGTTCTGAGGTCGGTCAGGCTGTAAAAGCCATCAGCCTGGAGGCAAATTTATTTTTCAAAATACAGTTTAAATCTGCAAACCATTTCTTAAATTATAGGTTAGTGAAAAGCAGGCCCTTCCCGTGGAAACAGATACAGTTTTTTTAAGAACCGTAGGCTTGAACTGATTTAGCGTCGCAGTCGAGGGCTGCGTCCTGGGCCAGTGAGGAGCCCCGCTGCTCCTGGCAACTGCAGCTCTTCACAGCGATGAACTCGGACTCCCATTTTTAGGGGGGAAACAATCCCTAACCTGAACACAATTTTTCAGATATGTTGTAGTTCACTGTCACATCCTCGTCTGTTTTTTCCCAAGGCTTGCTGACCCCGCGGTGTGGCAGGTCACCCTTCGGTCTGCCAAGGAAGGGCCGTCTCGGGCAGCTCGGCAGGAGCCCCGCGGACTTCCTCCACTGCAAGTCATCAATCTCAGAAATACGGGGTGAATTCCCTCTTTTTCAGAACGTGTGCAACACAGGCAGCCTGAGAGGAATGTCTTCCATCAGCAGTGTCTGTCCTGTGCCTTCATCACTTACAGTCAAAGCATGAGAGCTCATTAAACGTTTCTAATTAATTTGTGAGTCGGCTATTTCCTGTTCAGACTGTCAACGAAGGAGGCAGCTGAGCGTCATTACTGGAGCATGTGGTGGTCTTGCTATCTCAGTGAGAAAACCACTTTTGGCAACAGGACTGTAACCCCCTCCTTGCCCACAGTGGTACCAACAGTTCCATCTGCCGGCCCCCGGCACTGGCGGGCTGCACAACCGCCACCGCACCGGCACGTTTGTGGTGCCTCTGGCACCCATCTCCACTCACAATCACCACTCAATCAGTGCCGGCTACTGGCCGGATCCCTGGAGATGCCTTTGCAACTGCTGGTGATTCCCATCCTGGACACAGGCTTCTGCTGAGCTCTGCTCTCTTGGTTTCTTATTCTAATGCTGTTGGTTTTCACAGAACCATAGAATGGTTTAGGGTGGAAGGGACCTTGAAGATCATCCAGTGCCACCCCCTGCCCTGGGCAGGGACACCTCCCCCCAGCCCAGGTTGCTCCAAGCCCCGTCCAACCTGGCCTTGAACACCTCCAGGGATGGGGCAGCCACAGCTTCTCGGGGCAACCTGCGCCAGGGGCTCACCGCCCGCACAGGGAAAAATGTCTTCCTGATATCTCATCTCAATCTCCCCTCTTCCAGTTGGAAGCCATTCCCCCCTGGTCCTATCACTCCATGCCCTTGCAAAAAGTCCCTCTCCAGCTTTCTTGTAGGTGCCCTTCAGATACTGGAAGGCCGCTATAAGGTCTCCCCGGAGCCTTCTCTTCTCCAGGCTGAACCCCCCCAACTCTCCCAGCCTGTCCTCCCAGCAGAGGGGCTCCACCTCTCTGATCATGTTCGTGGCCCGTTTGGTTGCAGATTCTTCACCATTTGTATGGACATCCTTCTTTTAGACCACAACTGGAAAAAACCTCTGGGGTGGTTCCTGCTACCTCAAAGTCTCCTTAACTGCAAGCCCGCAAACTGTTTCCATTTCTCTTGGTACCTTCTTTAAAAAGTGCGGCACGTTTGTAATGCTCTCCTGGCGACGGGCTCAATTAGTTGTTCACAAAATAGCAACTGCTACAGCAATTGTTTATATAAAAGAAAACACTTCTACTGCAAAGGCAGTTTTGCCTTGGGCAAAGGCAGCAAAGGAACCCAACTGTTTAAATGCAGCGCAGACTTCTATGGAAAGAATCTGCCCACTGGCCAAAGCTCTGAGAAAAATATTAGGCACTAAAACAGGTTGAAAAATTCCGATGTTGAGTTACCTGCTGGTACCGTTCATGGCTTTTAGCACACCGGTACGGCGCTGAGAGTATTCCTAATGGCATCGAGGGGAGCCGGGGCACTTGGAGGGCAGCTTATCTGCGACGTGTCAAAACATAGTGAGCCCCATTCAGCTTTCCAGAAAAGCCAAAATTTGCTGCTTCCAGTCGCGCCGTCATTTCATACGCAATTATTAAAAGTAATATTTCATTGACAAGACTGTTCTTGGTGTCACGGTGTTTCTGGAAGTCAGTGTGCTTCCTACAGGCCAGGCAGGTCTCCGCATGAATTTCACTGTCTTCCCCCTTGGAATGGAAATTGCAAATACATTTCCAGACACAGCTGTGCCGATACGGCGGCAGCAGCCTCCATCACCTCTTCAGCATTTCAGACTGGGGAACACTCGCATCTCAGCTTTCACCTAGGTGGACTGCAATGCCTAAATATCTAAAGAAATTGCTTCTGCCTCGATATCATCACTGTTGTCCTGCCCGATAGATGTTTTCCTGATTTTTAAATTCACAGTACTGTAGTAAGAAACAAACAATCAAACAAAAAGCAGCCCGTTCTGCTCTGAGCGAGAGAATTACTTCCATGTGGGGTAAATGCTTGTAGCTAAGTGGTATTTAGGTGGCATCTGGTTTTATTGGGCGGTGCACTGAGCCGCGCACTCGATAACTTGCATCACCATATGATTCATACGATCATCTGACCTTCATCTAGCTGCTGTTCTGCTTTTATTTCCTTTGCTCCCTACAAGTTACAGTAAAGGAAATTCTTCCTGTGTTTCATACACAATGCTTCCTTTCATTCAAGGAAGAGTGCGAATGGCTGCACTTTTAGCATTTAAAAACCCAACTGGAACAATCCCCTACTGGAAAAGCACACGATGGAGCGGCACTTCCCTCTCCCCTCACATCTACCCCCCCCCCAGACAACATACGCATTCCAGGAGTTGCTATATGTTGGTCACAGCCTCCCCTCCGAGGTGAAATCCCTGCTAGGAAATGCCGCAGCCCCTTGGGGTGGGATGATGGGGTTCGCAGTGCGGGTTCCTCCCCATTTTGTGTGCCAGAAGAAGAAGTGAGCAGGTCTTCCTGCCTGCTTTGAGGACAGGCTGAGAGAGTTGGGGGTGTTCAGCCTGGAGAAGAGTGGCTGTTCAAGGCCAGGTTGGACGGGGCTTGGAGCAACCTGGGCTGGAGGTGTCCCTGCCCAGGGCGGGGGGGGGGACTGGATGATCTTTAAGGTCCCTTCCAACCCAAACCATTCTGTGATTCTGTGATTCCAGGAGGAGTCTAACTCTGCGCGCTGGCTCTTGCTGGTGCTGTACCTTCAGCTCCTGCTCTGTGCCTGGTGAGCCCGTTCCTCCTGGGGCCACGCTCATGTCCCTCCCCTGCAAGTGAGGGAGGACGGCCGGTGTCCCTGGACGTCTTGGCTTTCTGATGCATGAAGGTAAGAGAGAGTCTGGTGGTCTCTCTGCAGGAGCATCTCAGCTGTCCACTGCAAGAGAGCTTCTGGGCTGTGGGAGGAGGCCACCACAGGTCTGGGACAATGCTGTGGATCAACATCCCCTGCCATCACATCTACCGTGATATGGAACTAGTGCGCGAGGTTACCAAGGCCAGGGCCTCTGGAAGGAGGGGAGGAAGGGAGGGAAACCACCCCGAGTGGACGAAGAGTAATCTGCAGATCTTTTTAAAGTTAAAAATAGACAGGATTTTGTCTGCAGAAGACAGTTTGTTCTGTTATGCTGCTGACATCATGTGAGCATGCCATACGCTTCTGCATTTGAAGACTAAAACCGACACGCTGAAAACAGGAACTTTCTGGATATTCTGCATGCCTGAGATTTAATGGTTTCGGCGAGCTGCCTGATATCATCTCGTACATATGGTTGTGCTTGGGTGGGGGAACTAAACATCTCGTTAGCTCTGTAGGGTCATTAAAAGCTGGAGAACAGATCATAAGGAATAATAAGGATATATGTCATCGTGCGAAGACAGATGATAAAAGCAACCGCCTCTGACACCGAGCGCTCGGATGCGAGGGGACCCAATTTACCAGCGTGGAGGAGCTGAGCGCCTGCTAACTCCCTAGTGTCAGCGGGAGCTGTTTATACTCTCTTCATCAGAAAAATCAGACCGACAGCATCGAGATGTGACTAAAACCAGAGGATGATACAGGGAATTTTGGCCTACATAACTTTGCAATGAGTTCACCGAGCATTCCTGGCTCCCAGGCCTGAACTGAGTCTACTAAACTGTGCAACATTTCTTCGTAATCAAATTATAGTTTATACGCACACAGAAACGCAAACACACAGACACGTATCTTCCTACAAACATACAAAACACAGGCACGCAGTGCAAAGCTGAGGAGATGCCGGCTGAACTGCTGCGCTGGTCTCGGCTGCGATAACAACGCCCGGGATTGCAAACTACCCTGACACCGACACCAGCAGCAAGAAAATGGTAAGAATTGCAAGTCTTCCCCAGCCTTGGTCTTGATTCAAATGCTGTAATGGTTCTCGTAGGATTTCACAAAATAAGTGGCACGTATTCGAATGCATAAAGCAGAGAAATAGCATGTCAGGCGTTTATTCACATTTCTTAATCTAGTTGATTGCCAGTTAAGAAAAAGTCTAGACTGTTGGCCTGTTATTTGGCAGCAGAGAGGTTGTTTATTATTTTTCCACATGCTCACAGAATTACTCCATTTGCTTAAAAAAGGGGAGGACCGAAATCCTATTTACTCTAATCTTTATCATATTTAAACTGGCTCCTCTCCGTAGACGTGCCCTGTTCTTTCACTAGCTCAAGACTGTCAGCCAAAGTGTCGTCCACTTACAAATGTCATAGATACACAGGATGGTAATATGGAGTTATGCAAGTGTTTGGCTTCTTGCCTCTGAAAATAACTATTGAGTAGAAAAACACAAATACCATTGCATGTTCTCTCTGGGTTATAACAGGTCACAGTCACAAAATCCCCACTGTTTGTGAAAGCTCCTTGCAACTTATAGTTCTACAGCTTTAAGTGCCCCCCCCAAATTAATGAAAGGGAGATTAAGTTTTTGGAATAAGATATGTTGAATTGGCTACCGATGCCAGATTACTGGTGGGGAGTTTCCCATGGCAAGACTGTTTTTTTTTTTGTTTTTTTTTTTTAAGTCTTCATCTTTATCTGTGCCCAGCCCGTTCTCTTACCCGCCCTCCCCTTTCTAATGGTTTTTGGCTTGAGGTTTCCTACAGACAAATGAAGAAAATAATCTTTCAGCTAAAGTTTTAACCTGATTATAACAAGAAAGAAAATGCAAATGGGGTAGTCACTAGACTCCAGATTGCCTCCTGTCAGGGCAGGTTTTCCCCTGCCACCCCCATCTTTAATTTTTTCAGGCTAGAGCTTGGACATCTGTATACTGTTGCTGGATACCTCCAATATCCAGACAGGTCCATATGCTCTTTCAGCTTTTGCCAACAAAGCGCTGCGGCTGGAATCAAGTATGTGTAGGTTGTGCGGAGTAAGAATAACATGGCAGAAGACAGACAAACCATTTGATAAAAGAGCCCATTTCAGACAGAAAGACAGAGCGGTTCCACTGTGGAGCGCGTGTCTGTTTGGGGCAAGAACTTCTGGCTTTGCGCAAACCAGCTGTTTTTATTTTAGATGGTATTTTATAACAATTTTGAATGTTTTTGTCAGTTCTTATTCTGTTTCATCAGACGCTTTCGATAACGTTGTACGCTATACCCTGCCTGGGGCGGACTGGATGCTCTGGTGACTCGGCAGGAGTCCTTTCACTCCTGGTCCCACTCAGCCACATTCGACGGAGGCCGGTGATGCAGCGGCAGGGTGGCGGCAGGCACGGGACGGGCAGACAGCCATTCCTCGCTTCAATTGCACCTTTCGAGTCACTCAGCAGCCGGCCAAGGAGAGGAATGCCCTTCTTGATACGTGTCTTTCCACGCTGGGACACGGAGGGGAAATGAGGTAGATGAGAACATACATGAAAGCGTCACGGGACAGCCGGTGCTGTTTCAATATAAATAGCTCTCACTGTCCTCACTGGCAACTTTCAGAGAGTCTGTATCAATGCACGTCTTTGTTTTCATAGAAACCTTAGTAAATGAATAGCAAATAACCTAATTCACTGTTTGCTTTAGCAGATTGCTCCTAATTGGGCACTCGGACCCCAGAAGCGGAGCGGTGCACGACTGGCCGAGCATTGCAGCCCACGATGGCCAGGGTGGGATGTCCCTAACCCGCTATGCATCCTCCAGCACGGACCACCGGTTATTTCAGAATTTCCACTCGTCCTCTATGAAGCCTTTCCTGTGGCCATCCCATGAAGAGGCTTCAGTGGAGAGGAGATGTTCCCTCCAGTCGAGAGCTGAGACGTAGGAAATGGTTAATCTCTCCAGCTGGAGCGATGGTTCAGTCTGCTCCAGGGAGCAGCTGGGGCTTGTCATCCCCCTCTTTTTGCATGTTAATATAGTCTTAAGACCTTTCAATCTTAAGGCTCACTGTATTCACAGTACATTCACACCAGCACTCAGCACATTAGAGACCATCAAAGATGTGTGACAGGGAACGAAAAAAGCATGAAAAATTGCCGCTGAAGGTAAAGCCTAAGTAGAGAAAGCGTTGTGTCCCCGCATTTAAAAGTTGTTAGGCTTCCCGTTTGTTTCAGTCTTGTTAATTAAGGCTGAAAAATAAGGGTTTGACTGTCACGATGACCTCTGTAATTGCTTATACGTACACGGCTTTTTACCCTTCAGGAAAAATCTGTACGTGGAAGGAAAACCAGGCTGCTCTTGAGTTAAAGAGAAGAAAAGAGTTGGGGTTTCAGTTTTAAAAAATCTGTTATGATACAGCAGAAAGATAAAGATGCCGCAATTCTCATGCTTCATTTCTACATTTTACCATTACCCTTTGCACTGAAGCTCTAGGAATATGCACAGTGGGGGACTTTGCCTCGGGAGGAGCAAAATTAGTGGTACAATACAAAATGACCATTTCATTCTCACTTGTGATTTTGCAAAAATAATTTGGTATTTCACATTTTCTGGGACATAATTTCAGAAATTGAAATTCTGAGCTGCAAAATGCCGTTTTAGACAGATCAGTGCTCTTATCTGGGTACCTGATCAGTGTTGTGCCATTTGCAAAAAGGTAACTTCCCTGCAAGAGGTGCACTTGCACAAAATTACTAATTATCCCTTTGCCTCCCTGATTTCACACACTGTTACTGCACTGTCACAAACACGTTCTACTCAGGGAGTTAATCATCAGAATAAGCATATATGGTAAAATAGCCTGAAGAAATTCTTCCCATTGGGGGATCCCAGAACATTTTGTTTTCTTCTAGTCAGGCAGAGAATTAGTTTGTACGTCTTCCTTGCGGCGTGTTAACCACATACTTAGCTGGTAGTCACTGCCAATGATGTGAATGAATCTCTGAAGGGGAATTTTTTTCCAAAGCTAAGAAATCAAAAAAACAATACCCTAACAGCCATATTAGAGAACAAGAGGAAGGAAATTGTCAGGCTGTAATAAAACTCACAGGAATAAGAAATATAGAGAATACATGAAAATACAAGTAAAAAATATTTCAGTGTACGATGATTGTTTATCTTTCCCACTGGGAGAGGTGAGGAGGTTGAGTTTTACCCTAAAGAATCTGGGATGCGCACACAGTGCTGAGAGGCGTGAGATTAAAAGACATCTTTGGGAGTGTCAGTGAACCCAAACAACTGAAGGAACATACCAGGAGGAGGAGATGTACTTCGTAATTTAGCTGATCTCAAATTCGTGGATGTTTGAAGCAGAAACATTTAGTCTCCCGAGGTTGCAACTCATCTGTATAAACAGCAAGACACCTTTGATTCTTAAATATAAGGCTATGGATATTGTTATTTTTCAATAAATAAAAGACTCCGCGATAAGTAATGATGCTTTATTTGGGCAGAGTGATACAATGCAGACAAAAGGGAAGCAAATTTTCCCCTCCACACAGACAACAGGCATCCTGCTTGGCCACATCCTTTAATCCCAGCCCTGAAATTACTCGCTTGTGAAAGCTGCTTAATTGTGTTTAACTACGTAGGCTTTACCATGTGGGGCCATAGGCTGTAACACCGGTAAGCAGTTACGATCATGGATGACACCTGTTTCCATTGTTCTCCAGATATTTGGGAAAATAAACCTGACAGCTAAAATAGCCCCTGGAATAATTGCAGCTATTAGAGCCATTACCTACCCAAATTCAGGTATTTTTGGAGTGAGGAAAGTCTTGTTTCACGGGTCAATTGAGCCAAGCAATTAAACTGGAAGAGCAGCTTTGGTTCCTATCGAGTACTTCTGTCTACCTTACTTGCTCGATGCGTGGCTGTTGGCTGATGTACAGTAAGAAAGATAATTTGTGTGCCAAAGAAAAAGGAATTCTCAGGCTAATAATTTTATTCCCATGTTGAGTGCCCATTTCTGTGTTATTTTGACTGCAGGAACGCTGAACAGCTAGAATAGGTGGTAGTAGAAGGAGCTACCTTCTTAAAAAAATGGGATTAGTATTTAAACTGTAACTGTCACAGCACAGACTACAGTTACGTTTTTATTCTAGTCTTCCATTAAATTTTTTTCCAGCCGCCTGCACTTGGGCAGTATTGACTAATCTTTTACACGATCTTTAACTATAAACTGAGCTCATAAAGAAAAGTTACTTGATTTGCTATTAAGTCTCTGGTAAAAAAAAAACACAAAACAAAACATGAAGGAAAAATAAGAAAAAAAGAATTTCTTAATAAAGGAGTATTCACGCTTCACTTCTTTTCTGCTTGCTTCTCCTCAGTTACTCAGGAGAACATTTTATCTCCAGCTTTTTGATTTGGGTTCCTGGCAGGGAATCACAGAAGATTCCCACACTACTGGAAATAATATTTTACGTACTGAAGTTGGAAAAGGATAACATGTTCTGCCAAATAACTAGTACAAACTTCTGACCTTTGGAACAATAATAGACATGGTATTTGGAAACGTTAATTTCACCATGGAAGTTCAAAATGAAGCAAAAAATTAAACAAATTAGTCTTCATAAGACTTTACAGGACTGAAACCATGTCCTTACCCGATTGTCATTTTTGAGAGCATCTTATAATGTCTCTCTAGTGGTTGCAGTGTAATGACTTTGTGATGTTGAGAATAGTTGCTTTTAAGATCCGGGCTATCCATTCCACTGTTGTTGTGCCTGAAATGACACGAGGCACAGCACCAAAAAAGTCTACAGTTGAGGCAATGTCAAATTTCCTCAGATTTTTCTTTGAAGGAAACACTAGAAATATTATAAAACAACTTGGAATGGCCAATAAAGTCCTTCAGCACAACAAAGACGATTGTGCCATAAAGGGCAAGTGGTAAAAAGAACGGGAAGGAATAGCTGGAGAAAGGGAAGAAACAAGAACACTCTTGTTTATCAGGAAGGAAAGAGAAAAAAAAAAAAAAGGACAAACACAAGTTGTGTGCTTGCATAGCTTTGATCTCGTAAGTTTACAAAACTGGACTTGGGGTAAGGAAGGAAATCTCCCGAGGCGTGTTTCATACACGGCTGCTGCCTGTTGTCGCCGAGGGGCCGGCGTCGCTGGAAATCCGGGTCCTGGGAGGACTCGGGAACCAGCCCGGGCCCGGTTTGTGAAAACCCCGGCAAGACTTCCGAGCCGCGCAACTGCTTTTTACTGAAGGCCGAGATGCAGATTGGTCTGGTCGAGAGCCATACGCGGCCGGTGGGGCTCCGCACCCCGCTGCCGGACGCCCGCCAGGCCTCGGGGGGGGAAGCAGGCATGGGGCCGCACGTCTGGGCAACCCGCACCCCACCGCTCCGGGCCCCAAGGCCAAGGCTTTTAGGAGCTCAAGAATCAAAAAGGTAAATATTCCATGA
>VZSZ01007116.1:575964-710944 GCA_013398815.1 Ibidorhyncha struthersii | reverse complement strand
GTTGTGTTTGGTGTTGCCGGCTCGCCTGGAGGCATCGCCCCCCGCCAGCGATTTCTGAGGAGTTACGGACCCGGAGGAGCAGAGGAATAGAATGAGCTCTCCTGTGGACCCCAAGATTAAACAGGCTTTGCGAAAGAAACCATCAGAGCGGACTCCGGAGGTAAGGGGGCTGCTGCGCCTTCCCCGCTGGGCCTTTTGATTTACTTATTTACTTATTTTTTGATTCTTCCTTCGCGTAACTCCGTATTCCGACAGGTTTTTCTGCTCGGTGCGTGGTCCGCGGTGTTCGGCTGCCGCGCACCCCCGGGCGGGCGCTCGCAGACTTCTGCTGTGCAGAGTTTGGTTATTTATTTATTTCTGCTTTCCAAAGTTTGGATCTCTCGAGACCAACAGGGCTTTAAACACCCAGTAACGCGCCGGATATAGACGTGAGGCGCTTTATGAACTACCTCAAGGCAAGCTGTAGGAAGAAGAAGAAGAAGAGGTAGATAGATCACTGAAAAGTAAAATTATGCATGTTTCAGTGATGCAAAACTTATGGGAAAAGCTAGGGAGCTGAAAGACTTTGCTTACCTGTACAGTGATGCAGATTTAAACAAAACCAAACTAATTATGCTTCGCAGACTTCATAAAGAGATGTTTCTCCAGTGAGTGGGAGTATCGAAATGTGCTAGCCTGGTTAGCTACAATAAAACACATTCTTCAATTAACTGCCTTCTCTGTCCCCTCCCCACGAGCTAGTCTGTAATCAGCCGTGTATATTTGGGAATGGTAATGTCATGGAGCATTAACTTAATAATGAAATATGTTTGATAGCATTTGCATTTCACTGAAAGGCAGGCAGGAGTCTGTTTGCTTACCAGAGCCTTTTTTTTGTTTCCTTTGCTGTGATTTTTTTTTTTTTTTTTAATGTTCTCAAGAATTAGTGGTATGAAATGATATGCTCTTGAGTTTGTCCCTTTGAGACCGGGAAACATCTGTTCTCCCTTGATACTTCATGGAGAGCAGAATGTCCTGCCCGCTCTTCCTTATAAGTTAATTATCAAAAGGCTTCTCGGGGAGAAGTGCTGCAGAGGCTGCTCCAGAGAACGTCCTAGCAGGACAGAGACCTCAGTGCCCCTTTAAGTCCGGCTTGTAAGTGGCTGAAATACACATGTTCTGTCCCAGTGTCACTTGCCTTGGGATATCTGATACATTCCTACTTGTGTCTCTGCTCCCTAAATTAATGATGAGGCAGTCTCTATAAAAGATCTGTCCCTCTTTTCTTTCTGTTTTCTTATTTTTATCACTCTGCTCTTGCTTCAGACCTTTCTTTCTTTCTCTTCAGCTGTAGTCTTCAGTTAGCAAAATTCCTTTGGTAGTGTGGTTTGCAGTGTTGGGCAACTGGGGTTCATCACAGAAGTGTCATTCATGAGCTAGCATACCGTGCGGGCTCGTCATGGACTTGATTTTGGGCAACAGGTAATCTGGCCCGAAACATCTGTCCACTGCTGCTTCTTGCATACTGATGGCTCACAGCTGTCTAGGGCTTTTTGTTCTTTAGTTTTGTTTGTTTGTTTGGTTTGGTTTTTTTAAGGTATCCCCAATTATCCCCCCCAGCAATTGTCATGGACTTTTTCAGGACTGTCGCTTTTTTTTGTGCCTAAAACTGCCTCAAAATAAAAATTTCACTTTACCTTGTAATGTTAAACTGTCAGATAGGATGATGTCCAACTGCACTGGACCATGCTTGTAGGTTCATGTGGATCTGTTTAGATTCCCATTGAGACTGACTGACATCAGGGTTGTGTGCAGGTTTGAATTTGCCAAGGTATCTCAATTGTGGAAAAAAATAATATCTAATCTTTGCTAACCTAACTAATAGCACCTCTAAAATGATTTTAAAAAAATCTTAATTCCCTTGTTAATCTGGTCCTTTTTTGGCAGGCAGTTAGAGGCACTGCACAGTGAGACTACTCGTGATTAAAGTTAAACATGTACTTAAAACTTGGCAGGATTGGGGCCTCTGTTCTTGTTGCCTGTTGCTGAGTGGATAATTACAGTCAAATCACTTTTGTTTTCTTGGGGTATTTTTGTTTATATACATTAAGAAACTAACCTGATTTTGAGAAAAGCACTTCCTTGTTCCAGTAGCACAGTCTGCCCGGGGGTCCCCTTTCTGGATCTGTACTACCTGTTCAGACACAAAACAAAATATCGAACCTCCCCGCCACGGCCGCCCTCTGCCAGATTTCCCAAGCATATGCTCTGAGACGTGATGACAGATGGATGTAGGGTGATAAGGGAACCGGAGGNAAATCGTGCTAAGCGTCCTGACTTGTCACCTTTCTTCTGTAGACTGCAAGACTTAGGGAAGTTGAAACCTGCTTAGCGCAGCCATGGGGGTCAGACCCCAGTTTTGGGTGTCCCTGCGCAGGGCGTACGAGCTGGTGACTCCTGTATTGAAGTATCCAGTTGGGCACAGACAAAAAGTGTGGCTTCGTTTCTCCCCTCCCACTCTCGTAGAAAGGTATCATCAGCTCCTCCCACATGAAATCAGCTGCATGGGGCTGCTCATGCACTTTGACTGCGTTTTTATACAGGAAAACCCCCAAAATTCCCCAAACCACGATTGGTACTTTATGATGAACCAAAGCTGCTTGACCGCATGAGTTTCAATGCCTTTCAGTCCCTTTCTGCCCCCCTCTCTATTTCTGATCCTGCAGTTTACCTGGGTATTACAAATTACAGGGTTGGGGCTGTGCTGATTAGTAGCATGGTCTGGTGCTTCATAACTATGATCTGTACAGCTGTCTCTGGAAAAATACAGATAAATAATCCAAACGTCAAATTTTGCTTACGAGTGGTGTGTTTATCCTTACGATTTTGACTTTTAGGACTTTTTCCTGACAACATGTTTTAATTCGTAAGATCTAAGGAACTAAGCAGGGAAATATGAAAATATTTTTATAGTTTACTTAATTTGGGGAATTATCTTGATGGCTTGAGTAAAAATTTTAATTCTTGATGCTACAAATATTTTTATTTGGAAAAATCTCTGTTAGGGCAAGTGTTTGGTGTTGTGGTAACATTCCAATGTTTGCCAATTGCTAAAGTGTATAAGTTATGCATATTAGACATGTACACACTTGATTTTTTTTTTTTGGTTGTTGTTGCTCAGATGCTTCGTGTGTCATAATCTGTAATTTATTTTGTGGGGGAAATTATTTTGATGAACTCCTAGAGATTGCAGCTAACATTTAATGATGTATACATTTTTGTGTAATTGCTGTTCTGTTACTCCATTTAGAAACTTTCTTTGGTACTACCCAAGTCTGTGAAATCTTCTGATTTTTTTTTTTCCTTCTGTTTATTTCTTTCTTCCCTCTGCCCTGGTGTGTCATAAAATTGTATCGATACGTGATGCAAGCTGGCGTTGCTTGTGGAAAGCATTTAAAAATATTTGCTTGTGGGCTGAATCCCGTGTATGTGGCAGGTTGCCACTCTAGGATGTGAGTCCCACTTTGGTAGAACTTAGGACTGGTTGGTTACATAGGTTGACTGTGGCCGTGCGCTGACACTGTATATAAATCTGTCTGTCTCTCAGGTTCAGCCTGAAAGTGCAGAATTTGCAAGGGTTCTGTCAGATGTTAGTTTCGATAACAGATTATCCTAACAAATCATGTCTTCTGGGTGCGCTGTCTTCTCAGATAGAGGAAACCTTTGCAGTCATTGGGCACTATATCACCTAAAAAAAAAATCATACCTATATTTAAACTATAGGATTTCGTATACTTGTTTAATATTTTAATATCTGCATTTGTCTTCTAGGACTATGCTGATGTCTGTGTGGTGTTAAATGTGGGAATATTTGTACATGCAGGTCTCCCAGTCCTTGCAGGTTGGGAATATGAGATTTACGTACTTCCATGCAGTGCATTAGCTTTGTCTTGCACATTATCCTGCCAGTTTCTTGTGTCACAGGTGGGGGATACTAAATTAGTAATTTGGGAATATTTTAATAGAAGGAAATCATTTGTTCAAAGCAGTAGGAGGGAAGGATGAATGTTTATGCCACCGTGTATTCTCTCTCATTAAAGGTTTAGTTTTTTGAGGCCCAGAATTCCTTATCAGATCCCTGCAAAGGCTGTGATGTTAGTCTTTTGGGGAGTGGTTTAATGCCTACCACAGATAAGGTCTTGGTGGCTGATAGGACAAAATAACAAATGATTACACTTCTTTTTCCTTTTCTTTCTCTTTCTCTTTCTTTTTTTTTTTTTTTTTTTTAATTTTTTCCCCCTCCTGTGAGCATGCTCTCTTCCTTTTCTAATGGGTCCTTTTCCCAACATAGTCTCCTTTTCGTTCTTCATAACTTTGTTGTAGACAGTATTTCCTTTCCATGGTTCAGAAAGCTTTGCCTTCATTGAACTTCAAAGAGTAGAGTTTATTTTTATACTCTAAGCTCTTGTTTCAGTAATTCTTGATTAATGTTAATTCAACTTTATTTGGCAATACTAACTCCTCCTTCTCTTCCTGTTCCCTTTTTATTAATACAGTGGAAAGAGAAAAAACCTAATTTACACAATTGTTTTATAACAGGGTCTGCTATTTGGAGTGTGTATGTGATGCTTCTTGACAGCTTATATATAGAGAAATAGATCTGTGTGAATCTAAATCATGCACAAATAGTACATTGATGGGCATTATAAAATGGCTATAATAAATAAAATAAATTATTGCTGACAGCATAACAAAGGCACTCTTGTACTGTAGCACAGCTGAGCCAAACAGAGGAGAACATCTGCTTCTTGTTTCCAGAAATAACTGGTATTTTGAAGTGGTTTTTTTTCAGCCTTTTAATAATTTTCTGTAAACTCAGTAGGTGAAACAGGGGATTAGCCTTTGTTAAAATCCATTGTTTCTGCAGTTCACAGTGAGCTTTTAGCAGTGTTAATATAACAATTGTGTTGGTTTTGGATAGCCATTTAACATAATCAGAACTGTAGAATCACTACAAAAATCTAGATGCCTGCAATTATCCTAAAGCTGAAAAGAAACTTGTATTAAATTAAGTTGCAGATGCTGGTTTGTATTTAATAAAAATTCCATACTGTTAGAATGTGGGCCTCCAAAACAGGGAAAGAGGAGTGATGGAAACCTGACTCCTGCCATAATTTTCTACTACCCAACCTCTGTCTTACATTTTCATTCCTATTTTTTTGTTAGTCATATATTCTCTTAAGGCTGACATTTTCTAAGACTGTCATGCGAGTATCAGTTCTGGAGCTCAAACTGAAGATGACCAGCAGTTACCTGGTGTAAAGTACTCAAGATTGTTCTGAAGCTCTGTGCTTTGGTGCCTTGGCCAGAGGGCCTCCCCAAACCATGTGTCAGAGATGAACTCACCAGCCCTACCCAACTTTATCCCTTACGCTGTGGAGTCTTGGTTCCGACTTTGCATGTGACTGCGCTTGGAAGTTGGGAGAGACCTTTAAAGTCGATGTATTGGTTATCACTGGGTGATAACTGAAGTGATTGCGAACACATACTGACAGGCCTGCAATTTACTACTAATAAATTCCTGGCTGGGTCGTTGTGTACCTTATGCAGATTACCTTTCTGTACTCATATGACAACAATTACTATTTACAGTTACAAGAACATAAAGCCTTGTAATAATAATTATGAATACTTCATAAGCAGTCCTGTGAAAGCGACAGATACAGTTTTAGTTTTGTTCTGTATGACTAAAAAAAATCAAATGCAGAAAAATCAGTTGTTTTATTAGCAAAAATGTTGAGTAACTGCAGCTTTAGAGAAAGACTTGGGAGTATGTGCAGTCCTGTGTGCTGCTTCATTGACACCATATTCCATCAGCATCTTTCTGAGACTAGAAAAGGCTTAGAATTGTGAGGGTTTCTTAAATGTTAGATTAGTCTCTTTAGATTCAATGTGTTGTAAAGCATTTTTCTTTTTATAGCCATCAATTAAAATTAAAGTTCTGAACAGCGGTACCTGAGGAGTGACAGGTTGGATATCATATTGGTGTCTGACAGCTCTTACGATTGAGTCTTATTCACAAGCAGAATATAGTTTCTTTGTTAATGAAGCAGGTCCTGAAATTCTTTATTGCGTCTAATGAAACAGTAATGAACTTTCTCTCTTCCTCTTGTGCTTCCCTGCCACATAGCTTTCAGTTGAAGGTAAAACAAAACCATTTTTTTTTTCCCAGGCTGGTCATTAAACTGATGTATTTATCTCATGATAAATACAGCGTTGACAATTCTGGAGGATTGTCCGACAAGCCTCAGAGCTTTGGGAGAGTTGTGTCTATTCAACTGCCAGCTTGATGAGTTAGAAAGTTTTTAGTGCTTACGTTTTCCTCTGTTTTGTCTTCTAAGAGTGCTTTGGGTGCGTAGTTGTATCTTACTATTTTATTTCTTAATACAATGTAGTATCGTGAGTCTTCATCTCAATTAGACCTGTGGTTTTCCTGTAATAAAAAAAGCCAAGCATGCAAACTTGTGTACTACCTCACTAAAATACTTCTTCATAATTCTTACTTAAAATACTTCTTAATAATTTTCCTAAACTTTGTATTTGCACCTTGTTTTCTGAGATGAGCAAGAATGATGTTCTTTAATAAAAGATTGAGATGTGTCTATCAAAAAAGTTGAAATGGAGACCAATTGATCGATGCATGTTTGCTGGTAGTTCATCAGTCTTACTAACCATCCCTGGGAAACCAGTGCAGGTAAAATGCAGTGTACTCCTCCCTGAGACTGGGCAGGGTCAAATCTCTCTTCCGCATAATTAAAATTAACCTCCTTTTGCATTATTAATCTGTGGCTGATCATAGGATTGACTTTGAATTCACAAAGTCTTACTTAAAATCAGTGATATTTAGTTATTTTACTATAGTTGTTTTCATTGCCGTGTGGACACGGCTCCACGCTTGTGATGTACAACCGATTTGCCTGTTTCTGGGCCAGAAGTACTCAACAACCTGGCATATGTTTCAGTATCCAAATAATTCAGATTATCATTAGTTGGAACCTCAAGTACAACACGCTTTCTGAAGCTGAAATCAGTCCTAAATTAGTTGCACTTAAAAAATAAAATCCATCTGTTCTTTCAACTGAACCAAAATACAATATTGGAGCATTTACCATTTTTTAACCAAATGTTAATATATGTAAATATTCAGCTATAAGAGCTTCAATGTCTGTCTTAGGAGGGTTTTTTGTTTGTTTTTGACAAGGTTTTTGAGCTTGTTTTTCTTGTGCTTTCTGCAGGAAGACCAAATGTGTTGCTCATATTCCTCCTTTGATTATTTATGTCTCAGAGACACAAATAAGGTTATGTTGAGCCTTGGACAAGGTATGGTGTTCACAGAGGAGAGCTTCTGGTTTGGCTGTTCTGCAGCTGTTGTCTGTCTGGAATACCTGCAAGGAAACTTTGCTAGTGGTTCACAGAAATAAATATTTTTTCCAGATTTCTTAACAGTTAAGGCCTGTTGAGTTCAGTCAAATAGAGACTCATGGTTCCAACCAAATAAATCAGGTTTCAGGGCACTGTTTCATGAACTGGTCCGCGTTCATATACTGGCTTTACTGAAGTTTCATCGACAAATAGATTTTTCTTAAATTTAGAGTCTGTCTAACAAAGTCGCCTTGTTCAAAAAAATTAATATTGAACAAGTAGAGAAAATAGCATGAATGTTGCTGGGTGGGTGAGGTTTTTTTGGTTTTAGATTCTGTGTCCATATTAACCCATATTGTGGGTAAGGATGTCAAAGACTGACCTGGAAAGGAAAATTCAGGCAGGAGTGAAAGGGGTAAAACAAACTCAGATGGAAAAAGGGAAACGTTGTGGCTCTTAAGGTGCCCTGAAGTAGGTGTATGAATTCTCCTGATTAATTCTTTTTGCAAGACCATTATGAAACAAAGCTGTGTGTGTGTTGTTTTTTTGGTTGGTTTTTTTTTTTTTTTTGTTTTTTTTTTTTTTTTTTTTTTTTTAAAAAAGTCAAAACCAAACCCACGAAAAACCCTCCCCCAAACCATTTTCTTTTTCACCTTTCAGGTTGGGTGAAATGCCAAAGAAAGTAAACTTGTAATAAAAACTCAGAAAAGTAAATTAGACTGACTGTTCACTGTTCCTCAGTTAACGTAGTGCTAATGACCTGGGAACACGCTTACAGTTCTTCCATCTAGTGGCTGTGCCTTTATGGTTTCTGATCTCCCTGGCAGCTGAGGTCCAATCAAGGTTTTTTTGTTGGTTAAGTAGATACCTGGTACTTACGTCATTAGGGTGTAAAGTAATCAGCATTACTCCTGGAAGCGCCCCAGTGATTGGCTTGGTGCGATATGTTAAAACAGATTACAGTCACGCTGGTTTCTGAAGCATCTTGTTTAAATATGGGTCTGTGAAGGGTCCTTGGGGCTGCATTGCTGTGGCTTTCCCTGGCATGGACAGAGCCGGGGTTTTTTGTCTGCAGTGGCCCCCTGGACCTGTTGCTCTACACCAAACTTCTCCATCCCTGCTGGTGGGAATCTCTGCAGACTTTAACCTCTCCCTGTGCTGATACTGTGCTGTGGAGTATCTTAGAGCAGAAGTGTACAGATGTTGCCTCTGTGACAAGCGATGTGTTTTGGTTTTGTGTACAAAACGGGAAGAGTTATTATAAATCATCTGCCTGGCCCTTTCCTCCTTCCTGCCTGTTTCGCTCTGCTCAGTAGCCAGCCAGAACCAGCGGAGTTTGATGCTTCGTTTTCGATTCCCAACTGCTGTGCTTGGGTCCTGACTACGGCAAATTCCTTCATGTAAAGTCTGCTATACAGAACATGGATGTATTAAAGAGAAGATCAAATTACAGTGCGCTAATAGCTCTGTGGACAATGGCTCATGTGTATTGGCATTGTTTGCAGAAAGTTCAGGGTTTGTACTTAGTGAGTCACTAAGTTACCCATGACGGTAAAAAGCCGTTCCCCCATCCTTGTTTGTCTACTGCATGTAATTTCCAATTCTGATTCATTAAAATGAAGTGGTGAGTAGGAATGAGGTTCTGTTACGGGATACAAGTGAATGGGTATCTTTGAGCATTGTCTTGGCCTTTTGAAACGTGTAGTGCTCCCGTCTCGTAGCGCCAGCCCAGCTTACCTGAAGAAGAGAGTGTGCAGTTAGGTCCAGCGGGGACAGAGCTACAAGTCTGAGCCGCGGGGAGCGTGAGGAATGATATTAAACCGGTGAGCACAGTTGCGTGCTGCCTGGTCTTGTGGCTTCAAGCACTTCTTGTGCCTAAAACTTGGTGGAATTGTTGAACCTGAGCATCCTAATCAACTGTTACGACCATATGGTATCTCTTTGGTGTGTAGTTACACAAAAAAGTTGGAGGCTATTGCCTAATCTTACTTGCTCCTGCTTGTTGGGAATCCTTTGAAGGAAGTAGGGCCACAACAAAAGCAGAAACAAAACATTTTGGCTTTGTAATTTGTGTGTCGGTGTTGCTTACTTTCTATGACTGTTCTGTGTCCGCGTGTGCGTATGTATGGGTGTCTACTGCAGACCTTACATGTATGATTTTTAGGTATCTTTTCTGGAAGATATATGTAAAATAAGGATTTTAAAGGAAATTCTATTCTAAGACACTCTTATATGTATGAATCTTGTATGGGAGGAAGAAGGACAGTGGTGGTCTGCCAATGTTGCTGGTTCTGCTGCAGGACTCACTGGGTGAGAGGGTGCTCACAGGACCTCTGCTCCCAGACCCAGGGGAGGAACTTCCCCTGGGTGGTGATGGCAGGGGCGATGTCTTCCCTCACCTTCCCTCTGCAAGAGCAGTCATCGGCCTAAAAGAAATGCTCTTGAGTATTTTGTGTCATGCTTTAACGTGTCCAGAGTCTGGTAGGTGGTGTAGGAACAGCTTTGTCTGAAGTCCCTCTTACCAGATGTGGTTTGATCTCTCTTTATTGCTTTTTGTTTTGTTTTGTTTTTTAAGCTTCTCATTCTGTTATATACCCATACAGACAGATACTCCAGCTCCGATACCATTAGCGTTGTGCCTGTTGATTCAGTGCTGGTTGTTGGTTAAAGAAATTTGAGAATCTGGTGTGGGTGTAGGTAAGAATATTTAATCAAACATTTCTGGAATACATCAAGTTCCTAGTTTTCCCATGAAATTATTCTCAGAGCACAAAGTCTTCCCCGGGACTCTCACCCTTCACTCCTCTTTCCTTCACCTCTGGTCAGAAAGTGCAAGGGATGCAGTTCGGTGTGGCAGCCAGCTCTCTGCCCAGGGCTGGTTGTGTTTGGAGAAGGATTTTGGTGCCGATGCTGCTGCCCGCGCGGCATGGTGTGCCAGCAGCTCTCGCCGCTTCGTGCTTCTGGTGTATCCTGACCACAGCCCCAGGAGGAGCTCCTGCGCCACGGCTCAACTCAGCAGCGGGGTCTGGTGGTCGGAGGGAGGCTTGCTCTCTTGGGCTTGTCTTTCTGGTGGCTTCTGCTTTGTCTTGGGCTGTGGCAACCCTGTCATATACCTGCCTTTGGGTGCCTCAGTGTGCAGCCCCTTGCTCTGTAGCGGCAAGCTTTCAGGGGGCTGTCAGGATGTCCTGAAAGGGACGCGCGTCCTTCCCCTTCTTTTTATCTATTTGTTGTTCCAAGAAGCTGCTTTTAGAAGGTGCACGGAGTGATTCTAGGGTTTTCTGGCCTGAGGATAGAGTTGTCAACAAGGCTTTTGTATCTGGGAGGCTATCGTAAACCAGAAACTCGCTGTTTTCACTGCGTGGTTGTCAGTGCACTAGAAGCTTACACAGACAGTATTTACAGATCTTTTTCAAGCTGTTGACCAAAGTAACTGTAACTAAAGCACAGAGATTGCAGCAGCTTGCTTCATGATAATCTTCACAGTAAATGCAGGGTTTAGGGCTCAACAGATGTGATTTTTGCAGACTACGTCATACATTATTATTGATCTAATATTTTGAGGCCTAGTTCTCTAAACTGTGATGATAGGGTGGCAGTAAATTTAGCTTGTAGGAGGTTGAAAAGTGGCTCCCGTTTTCAGAACGTTGCTGTCACGAAAGACTCTTAATGCTGCAGAACAGCTGTGGGGCTGCGGCATGCCGGCAAGCGTGCCGCAGCAGTCCTCAGCAAGCATATAGCGAGTGGCTGCAATGTCTCCTTGTTTGTACTCCAGTCCGCTAAGGTCAAGCTCGTGACAATCCAGTACCTGTAACTTTCCAGTATCAAGCTCTGTTTGGGTTTTTTTTCAGAAGGTAATAAGCCTTCTGCTTCGTATGAACCTTAAACCTTGTTAGAGGAGCAAATGAAGTTAGGATGGCTGTTTCCCGGTGATCTTCCAGGCAGCGTGCGAAGTATTGTTGCTCTAAGATTACTTTTCCTATCCTTGCTTCCAATTACTGTTCCTGAAAGACTGGTTTTTCATTTTAATGGCAGCTGTGACAGCTCTGAGAGTGAAACCAGAAATTATGATGGAGTCCTGGAATTCTTTATTGGAACTGACTTCCTGTAGTATATACCTTTCCCCATGCAGTGGGGTCATGCACTTAGTTTCATCTGCGGAGTGATAATTTAACTAAAAGTTTTCACTGATGAATTAAAATCTAAGTATGTAATGTAACGTTTTTCCCAAAACCTATTTTCTATTGGATTATCTGAATTTAAACAGTGAATTTCAGGGAGGCCTTAAATAGTAAGGGAGTGTTTTACAAAACTAAGAGGCAAACCCAGTGCTTTGTTACTGACCTTGCAATAAGAACTCCTTGGAGATATTAGAATAGTGAAGAAGGGCGAGGAAAGGGTGTGGAAGGAGGTGGGAGAGAACTGCAAGTACACTTGCCATTCAGAGAAGTTGCCAAATGGAAGAAAAATACATTTCTTTTCTGCTTTTGTTCTCCAAAACTGCAAAGGGTGGAGGGCAAGCAGTCAAGACGTGTAGGTGTTAAATTCCTTCTAGAAACAGTATTAAAGCCCCCAAATACTGTACTGAGTAAAAGTAATAATAAAAAATTTAATAATTTTTAAAAGACAATATCTTCTAGTAGTATACCAAAATGTACTTTGTATAAGTGTTACAGAGGTGTTTTCCTGTAATGTTTATTTTGACAAAGTCAATGCTTGCCTCGCTTTGTAAGGAGAACTGGGTCTCAGTTTACAGTGCAGGTAAGAATAAGAAAATAATATTAAGTCTTAACAAACTTGCATGTCTGCTGTTGGAGGAGAAATTGGGGCAAAAGTGCTCAGATATTGCCCACTTGTGCCCAGGCACTGGTTCTCAGGAGGGGAAGGAAAGAAGCCGCGTACTTTTAAGCAGTTGTCTAAGCATCCCTGACGTGCTCCTGTTTCAAGCATAGGTGATGAGCTGCTGGTGTTTGCCCCATGACTGTGCTCATATTCCCATCAGAAGAGTGTAAAGCGCTGGCAATCTTCAGGTGGAAACAGGTCTCTTGGCATTAAAAGGAGGCTTGTGGTGGTCTTGTCAGTGGCAAAGAAGCTGCACACTTGCGACGAGCATGCATTCCGGATAAATGTCCAGTTTGCAGGGTTTATCCACCCGCCCCCGAGCATATGCAAAAATTAGTTTTCATTGAGAAGTGTATTGGAGAGTGGATCTATAAAAGATGTCTGGAGCTCTGGGTAAGAGGCCTGCTGTTGCCACAGAATAGTTTTGCTCATGCAAGCTATTTCTAAAACTAGGAGGTCATCTTATTCCAGTGACCTCAGGCTCAAAATATAGAGGGTTCTCCTTTGTTAGATGAAACTGCGATACACCCTTCTTCCTCTTTTGATGATTTCAATACAGTATTTTGGAAATACCCTTAGTTAGGGAAGCACACACAAATTATTAAGCATTCTGCATCTGGTTTCTCTGGGTTCCTTAGCTCTGCTAATTATTGGTTATCTTTTAACATGTTAAGAGAGTCTAGCAAATTCTTGCTGAATAGAACAAAAATAACTGCCTTAAGGGATTCTCTCTTTGTAATCTTTTTGTGCCTGATTAAAGCATTGACATTTAAGCTGTCCATCCTCCATAGACTGATTAAAAACGAGCCTCAAATGTTGGTCCTTTTGGTCTGGTGGGAAAGAATTCTTGTGGTGTGGTGTTGTGTTGTGTTGCAGGCATGTACAATTTGGCCTTTTGGCCCAGTACGAATTCTTACAAAGAGATAGTTCCAGAGCTGTTGTAATATTTTTCACCTTGACAATTTGCATTTCACAGAGCTGGACAGTGAGGTCTGTATTGTGTATTTAGTATTAAAAGGTATTTGGGATCACTTCAGCTGTTGAATGTTGATTCTGGGAGGTTTTTTATGCTCTTGTCAAAAACGGTTGTGCTTGTTAGTCGCCGCTAGATATTGTGGACTGTCTAGGGAAGATACTCTACTTAAAGCTGATGTATTTCACCCCATGTTCTGGGGGTTCTGTATAACATTATCCAGTTTACAGCAGGCTGCATTGGTTTGGCTGAGTGGAAGTGGTCTTTCCAACTGTAACGGGGGTTTCTGTTCCTGTTTCCCATTTGGAGTAGGAAGGAAACTGGCAGTTCTGTGTTAGACTAGTGACCTCCTGTCAAATACATTTGTTACTTCCATTTGTGTTGGATGGTAACACTCCCGCCAGTGAACTCTCCCATAGATGCTGTTACATGTGACTTAGAAAGTGCTCAGCAGAGTCTTCAAAACGTGCTGGTACCTCCTAACTGATGGGCCGTCTTAGCAGAGAAGTCAAGGGGCATAATCCAGCCGGCGTGATCATTAGGAAAGACCTCTGAGCTTGCGTGTCCATGCTAGCCTACCCTGTCAGCCTGGCTCCTGCGCCGTTGGGTTGTGCTTTTGGGTGGAGTTCACAGTTTGAGAGAGGGACTGTGCTTTGTTTTGTTTCCCCCCTGTACACATTAGCTAAAAGAAGGGGATTATGGAGTATGGCAGACCTATAGTTAACAGATGCTGTATAACCAGTCAGAGTTGATCGCAACCATGTCTTTAAGAAAAGCTGAGAATTTCCCTTGCACTTCGTTTAGGTCTCTCAAATCCAGCAAATCTGGCTATGTAGAATTCGGTGGTCATAGAGTTCAGCGTTTAGTATTGCAAACAGTAATGTTGCTTTGATTTTTCCTAAGCTCTAGTCAAACATTCACGACTGTGAGAACTATATAATTATTTCAGATAAAAATACATAAAAGAAATGTTTATGTAATAAAGTGAGAAGCTTTAGATAACAGGTCTTCCCCTCCTTCTGGCACTTGTACAGCGTGCACCTAATAAGTACTGCAAGGGACTAGCTACTTGAGTAAGAGGCTAATATACTCTAAATGTACTGCTTTTCAAGAAAACGCATGGCAGAGGTGTCTTAATTTTCAGTATTATTGTGTAAAATGTCTGACCTGCAATACCGGATCCTTCTGTTTCTCCTGGGGGGTGGGCTGGGATCTGGAATGTATGCTCTCTATGTCTGTAGTCATAAGCATGACTGTCCGGAGGTCGTGGTGGTGTAATCTTTGATTGCGGCATTCTGCTGCTGGGTCCGGACTTTGCCTTTCATCACCCTGCACGAATCTGCTCCTTTAATGTGAGCCGATGAGTCAAAAGTCTGAGGCTTAAATTAATGCGTTGCATTGCAGCGTATAAACCTAAGTTTGGTACTCAGATTAAGTTTAGTATTAGGGGTTTTTTCCATCTTTAGTGGATAATTGTAGTCGCGCTCTCTGAAAGCATAAGTTGTCTTTTTAGATGAAACACTGATTTGTTTAAAAGCAGGTTTGTTATACCTCCATAGAGGCTGTGGTTGAATAACACTGGAAAAGTGAGATGTTGGAGGAATCTCTGGCATGTTGCACTACAAATTAGTGTTGATCATGGTTTCATAGGAATGAGAAAGTTGAGATTGACTTGTTTTGGGTTTATATTCAAAGGTGATTATAGCTTCTGAAATTTTTGGTCTCTTGAAGCATGGAATGGCTGGTTGGAAGAGAAGAGGTTTCCGTATCATCTCATATACTACAAGCCGACTGAAGTAGCCCATGTCTCACTTGTAATCAATTAGTACTTGTTTGATTTAGGACAGAGGTGAAGGCAGTTGCTCTTGTCTGTAGTTCTGTGCACATTAGTCATGAAGTTTGTTGCATTTTGGGAAGCTGGCTGCAGGATTTGGAGCTAGAAATCCCTGAATAACAATATTACCTTGCGGTTGATTCAGTCCCTGACAGTACATTCCTTTGTTGTTTCTCCTAATGTTGAAGCTGTTAATTTTCGTAATTAGAGTTATTCCCTTTGTAACAGTATGCATCAATGACCAGTTGTAATTACTGGGGAAGTGCACAGGTATCTGTACCTCTGATATTTATGTTGATTTGATTTCAAACTTGAAACCTGTTAACCTAGATATATGAATATGTATACACAGAATATAACTCTTCAGTTTGGATCCGTAAGCTTCTTTGTGGTTTATGGCACAGATATCGTTGAGAAATACAAAAGCAGATCTTAAAGCAGTGGCAGAGTATCAGGTTTTAGAGTTTTGCTGTGGTGGTTTGCATTCAAATGTAGCAGTAGGGTAAATCTGGCTTTTTTCTTTTTTCTTTTTTTTTTTTTTCTGCAAGCAAAGATGCTAAGAGCCACTGTGTACGCTTCTGTTTGGTGGGGGATATATGTATGTCTGCCAATGTATGGATAGATCCATACACAGACATATTAGCACATCTCTGCATGTGGGAGGATATTGTGGGGGTTGTGGCAGGAGTAGAATTTAATTGTGGGACTCTGCATTGAGATAACATAGGACTTCTCTAAGGGCTATAGCCTGCTGCTGGTTACAGTAACTTTCCTGGATTGCTCTATTTGGTTGTATTTGGGTACCCTAATGCTAGGGTTCAGGAGGAATTATGGGTAAACATATTACTGTTATCCTCTACAGGAATTCCTTCGTAGTTCATAATGGTATTATTAAGGGAATGCAATAGCTGGAGCTTGATTTTTCTTTTTTCCTCCAGTGGTTTTATTGAAAAATGTTGTAGGAGAGCTTCACTTTTGTGTGGTATTTTATTCTCCAATTATAATCTTCTAATTCTCATGTTTTTTTCTAATGTGCTGGTTGGTGCATTTTCATCAACATTGAATGAAAACACAGAATATTTTAGTTTGAAGCAGTGTGGTGATGGTAATATTTTACTGATGCACCAAAAGGTTTTGAGACAGTTTGTGGAGCTGTATTGCTCTCCATTACCTAGATACTGAGTGGTGGGTGACTTAAGTTACAACATTGATAAGAGATCTCATTTTGCCTTCACTATTATTTATTAAGCAGGACTTAATTTCCTGACAGACGTGATCTTTGCTTGCTTGAATTTACAAAGAAATATGAAATTATATACTGCAAAATCATAAACGCGCCTTTATAAAAAGAGCAATATTCTTATCCATTTGTATAAAAAAATCTGATGATTAATGTGGTGGAAACAAACTGCAGTAAAGTGTTATTCTGCCTGTTAGTCTTTCTCCGCTTGAGATATTTGTTGAACAGAAGCTGTAGTTACAGGACCTTGATAGTAACCTTTGCTGGCTGCAAAGGTACATTGGGCAAAGCCCAATGAAAATGAGTGAGGAAAATCCTTGAGTAGTGTGTTTGTGTGTTCAACGTGAAACAGCAGTTGCTTACTGCTTTATTTGGAGGGGTGGAAGCAGGCAGTAATGGTTTTCAGAATAGCACATCCTCCTGCCTTTGTTTGTATGTATTTTTATTAGCCATCTGTCTGTCTGCCTGTTTATCTATCTACCTGTCTTGTTGCATGTAGCTCATTCTCCCTTGCCATATCCGTGGGACCGGTTTGTGTTTGGATACGCAGCGTTGCCTCTGTGCCTTCCTGCAGCACCTCTCCTGGAGCTAATCTTTTAGAAGAGGAGCTCCGTTAGAGTTAAGAGGTCTACAAAAACGTAGTCTGAATCTGCATTAGTAGTGTGGAGCTACTGGAGTCCAGGAGAGAGGGAAGAGAACAAAAACGAGACCATTCTCTGCAATAAGAGGAAAGTCATAGATAGGTAACGCACTCAGACATTCAACAAGACTAAGTTGCATACAGACTCCCAAGTTGTCATTACTGATAAGCATAGAATTGACCTTTGGATTTCATCCTCCACCTCCTCTCTTCTCATCCCGAGGTTTCTGTACCATATTTCTAATTTAATAAGAATCTACCTTTTCTCTTAGTTGTTTCAGTGTTCTGACCTTTCCTACCCCGATCCCCCCCCCCTTTTTTTTTTTTCTCAAAAGGAAATTTCAGATGTTGGTACTTTCTTGCCTGCTTCTTTTAAAAGAGCAGGGAGTTTCTTTGTGAATCAGGCAAGCTGATGTTTTTGGAGTTACAACAAAAAAAGTTTAACTGAAATACTGCTATTTGATGGATACTTGTCCTCTAGAAGAGAGATTGTTATTCTTGACAAGTAGTCAGCTGCCTGACTAGTAAAGTGTTGATTGAACTGGAAGCCTGAAATTGCCCATTTTGCTTGTTGATTTTTGGGTGACTTTTCAATAGCTTGGCTAAGGAGGCTGCTTTCATGGTCTTTGCTCTCTTACTGAAAAATATTTGGTATAAAATCCTGCTCTTTGATAGATCTAAGCATTGAGATTAATTTTGGGTATTCTGAGCTTCCCAGCCTATTGAACTCTAGGAGCTCAGTGTTTTCAAGGCAGCTTGATTTTGGTTTTCTATTATCAGCATATAAGTCTGAAAGTTATTTTTGAAACTAAGTAACGAGTGTCTGGGAACTTTATGGTAATGTTTCACTTGAGGATACTTCTCCATAGCTGTGCTTCTGTTCTAAACTGTGATAAGGGCTGAACTATGGTTCAGACACTCAAAACTCTCCATAAGCTGCTCGCTTTGAAGCAGTGACATTTGATGTTCCCATCTCTCCAGTTCAGGGCCCTTAGTATTTCACTCTGCAAAATCAGCTTTTCCAAAGGAAGCTTTTTTTCTGGCAATGTCAGGGTTCCAGAAATGCTGACTCGATGTGATGAAACAGCAGTAAAAATAATATAAAATTTGCCCTCCTTCATTCCTTTAAATGTTTTTCTTTCTACCAAAGTCTTATATCAACATAGGCCAGGGTTCTTAAGTGGAAGGTGTTTATCTGTGTTGGGTGTGGGGAGCTATTGGTGAGTAGAAAAACTTTTTATTTTCATGTAGAAATACTTTGCCTTTATTTTATTTATTTTCAGAAGTATTCTGCTGAATGGAGGTACTTAAATAAACTGTAATAGTGACTCTAGGGCCTCTATTTTTAAACAAGATCTTCTTGATACTTACCTTCCACTCCCAGGAATAGAAATCTTAAGTCTATGCCTGTAGCCCTGTGTATATGTTATAAGGAAATATAAGAAAATACTATATAAGGAAACTGTATTAGCCCTATTGAGAGACTTGCTACATTTGCAGGAAAAGAAAAAGATAAAAATCCAAGTGTGCGAATGTTCTTCTGACAGTCTGCAAAAAAAACAAACGCCAGATTTTAGTTTCTTATTTGTGGCTATACTGATATTAATTGATGCCATCAATTGTAATTTCTTCCTGGATTTACAAAAGAGTGAAATGAAGTCCCTTTTAAACTCTTTTTCTCCTGTAGAAAAAATTACTATAATAACTAGACCGACATTTCCTCATTTGGAAAAAACCGGTATCTGCCATCTATATGGGTAAATGTAAAGTTTAGAGTTGAGGCAGGAGTCCTTATCACGGTCATGATATGGTCCATAGCGATCTGATGGTCACATGCACCCAGAGGCTGCGGACATATGAAAGGCTAGAATTCTAAGAAATCAAGTTCTTGGTCATTTGAAGCTGTTTGATGGATCAGGTGTAGTGGTGCTGTTACAAAATCATAATAAATGAATTACGATTTTTAGCAAAGTCCTAGGAAAACTCAGCATTGCTCAAAATGCCGGTAGTGAGTGGACTGGTGATTGAGGCCAGAGAACCGTCCCCTGTTACCGTGGACAGACAACTTCTTTATGGAATATAAGCTATTTTTTTTCCTGAATAATAGAATATGGCTCTGAAGTGGCTGAACCAGTTTGTTATACAAATGTTATTGGGTGCAGTCTCAGGCAGTGATTTGAGATCATCATGCAGGAGTTTGCTGCTAGTGTGTTTTATTGTAAGTACTTTAATTAGGCTTTTTGCATTGGTGGTATTTCTTATATGGCATGATGACACTTTGTTCCTTATGAGTGCTACTTAAGCTATGTCATTCTCTGCAAAATACTTTGTTAAAGTCTTTTGAGAACGTTTTCATTCATCTCACTGACTAATGCATCCATTCTCCTCCCTAATAGTGCCTCAGTGCTTGTGTTTAAACCNTTTATATAAAGGCCTCCAGCTAAATAGGAGGATACTTTAAAGGGCGTTGTTACTCCAGGTATGCTACCCAGCTCTAAGTGAAGAGCCCTGTGCTGATGTTCTTTTGCACCACCTGCACTTTAATACAAATCAAAAGTTTTATGTCACTGAACAAGGAGAGTAAATAATTAAGATGGAGGAGTTGCTTTCTGGTTCATCCCATCATCTTCCTTTGAGTCAAGGCACCGTACGCTCTGCTAGGCACGGTTAAACCTAGTTGCCTGCTCCTCCCACAAATTTCGGGGGCAGGTGATGGTGTGTATCATCTGGCTCTGGGTGCGTAGGTTGGGCTTCTTCAGCCAGCACCACTAAGGTTGGTGAATTTGCTGTATAGATATCTCATTATGTGAAACGTGGACCAGGGAACTTCAGCATGTTTCTGTATTTTTTTTTTTATTTTTTTATTTCTGGTATTACATTATCAGGAAAGAATTTGGGAGAACTATTTTTACAATTGGCCTTAAACAGGGAGTAGAAGAAACAGCACGGGTTCCAGCCTTCGATGAAGTAACAGGAAGGGAAGCAATGAAAACCATAAACCGTGCTGAGTAACATTTCCTCTCTTCTGCTACACCCCCCTAAGGGTGACAAAGTCTTTATTGAGCCTGACGGGACTCCTCATAAAAGATGCATTCAGCCTGTATAAGGAGCCTGCTGAATCACCGCGGAGCAAGCAGTGGCAGCAGGCTGGAGGAAAGGCTCCCAGTTACAGCTTACCCAACCTGCTCTCCGTGCTCCAGGAATTACTCCTGTTTGCTTTACTGAAATCTGGGCGCTTTAAATAACAAATTTAGTACAGAGAAATTCAGCTACTGTCCAAGGGCGTGTTTAAAATCCTTGTCCTGATACCAAGGGAGTGCTCGATCCTGCTGAAGTTTGTTTCCAGCTTTGTTTCCCGCTTGGTGCTTTCTGGTCAGAGCACTGAAGAGAAAGCAGCGGCACTCTCAGACAGATAGGGAGGTTGTAGCAGCTTTCAACCACGCAGCTTCCTTCTCGGGAAGACTTTGTACCTGGTGGTTGTCTTGAATGTCAGTGGAATTTGGGAAGCTGTTACCGTATGGCTTAACTGTTGTTTCAAAAGCAGAAATGTGTGTCTCTTTTAAAGTATATTGTAGGTAATACAGCTGAATCTAACATGTCTTTAGAAAATACTAACTTTTTGTTTGCTCTGAAGCACATAAAATATGCATCCTGGCAGCTGTCTTGTCTTACCTTGGAAAAAGCATGAGTGCAGAATCCCATCAGCCTTCCTTTGCGCTTCCGTAAGGAGCAGGTCCTTGTGTGTGAACCGGGGCATCCTGGGTGGCTTGGCTGCCCGCGTGGGCTGGGCGTGGGGAGCTTCCAGTGAGCCAAGCGTATGTTCTTGCAACAGGAATTTAATGTGTTTGGGGTGGAATCAAGAGACAGGTTTTGCGTGGCTCTTTGGGACAGGTTTGCATGTGAGAGCAATCTGTCTGGAACTTGCTGACACAGCTGTTTCTTACCTGCAGCTTTGAAGTGCTGGTACTGCTGTGCAGGTTTCTGTTCTTTTCTCATTCCCTGGGCAAAACTCTGGACTGGCTGTGAATAATACCTGCTCTAGTCTGCCTTCTTTCAGGTTCGCTGTGGATGTAGGGTGTCTACGAAGTCCAAGCCCACTGGGATGCAGGAGCTCGAAGGAGCTTACTGGAGCGTGGGGTCCTGGGCCAGCATGGCAAGCGGCTGTCCCACGGTCAGTGCAGCGTGGCTGTGGCCGGGCACAGCTCTTTAGGGACTGCACTGCCTCTCCCCTCTCACACCACTCCGAGCATGTAACGTACTGGGCAGTGCTAAAGGGAGTCTGCGGGGATTCATGGTTTCCTCAGCTTCCTTCATACCTCGGTGCAGTCACTGAGGATGGCTCTATGTGAGATCTATCGAATTTGCAGCTATGAGGTCATTTTGGAACAATTTACTCTATTTTCCTTAGAAATAGAACAGATTTCCTGCTTAGTGTTTTAATACAATCATGTGCTACTGGAACACCTGGCTGGGGTCACATAATGGTGATGTCAGGTTTTCATTTTATGTTTATCAAGAGCAAAGTTGCTCTTGATGTGATCATTTCATCCTCATTCAAGAGCATCCTCACATTGCTTTTGCCCACTTTTAACATTGCAGGGGAATTTGTCTTGGACCCTATTGCGGACTTACAGCATATGAATGCGATTCGTGTGAATTACAGTTGTACTGGCTGGATTTGTTGTTGTTGGTTGGTTGGAAAACTTTATATTCAGAACTCCATACTCCAGACCAGCATTGTTCCACTGGATCGTTAGTTCCAAACTTTGAAAAGTTGCTCCCTGGATTAAAGGCGAATGATTGGGAGAGAAAAGAGTGAAGCAGGAAGAAGTGATACAAACTCACAGGCCTTGCTCATCAGCTCAGGTGACGGAGAAGCAGGGATAAACTCCTTATTGAGGGTGGTCATGAAATTGTTAAAAGTTAACTCAAATAAACTTCAAAGGCAGCTGCATAAATGACTTTAGCCTTAGGATACGCATAATCTGTTCTTCAACAAGTTTCCCAGATTAATAAAAGGATACACAGGCCATCGTATTGCTTGGTGTGCTGCTGAAGGAGAGTTGGCCATAGGGGAGAGGATCGCTTCCAGCAGCACTTGGTGCTGCTGCACTATTGTGCTTGTTTGGAAGCCTCCAGGTCTTTGGCTGTCTTTTAAAAACAATGTTGATAACAAAGCTAAGGATGATCACCACTTCTCCAGCAATTATGGGGTTTGATTATATTCTCATGATGACTTTTTTGGGTGACTTTTTATTTATTTATTTTTAAAAGTTATATATTGGCATCTAGGAAATTAATATTTTACCATCCTTGTAAAAATAAGAAGCAGCAAATTATTTTCAAATAAAGGTGTGTTGGGGTAAATGGGCAATGGTAGTAGTTACCTGGTTTGCTTTCACGTGCTGAGTTTTCAGTTGATGCTACTGGTGCTTCTTTGATTTTTCCCTTATTCTGCAGTTGTGGCATCTTGTGGTGATTATGGGAGTTAGCATCTGGCAGGGAAGATGAGAAGTGGTCTAGTTATTGTAGTGGCTCACTTCATAGTATATTGGGATGAGGACGTTACCATAAAAGAAAGCTGATTTATATAACATTATATTGTTACTAAAATCTCCATGTTTTTACTCAGCCTTTGGTTTAGCAGCTGGTTCAGCTTTGTGTCAGAAGGATGTGTGTGTCGGGGATGATAAAAGCTGCTGCTGAATGAAGCTGGTGCTGCTGGTGTATCGACGCTGGGCCACGCTTGCCTTGTGGCCGGGTTTGGTGATAACAGTGCCATCCGCAGAGCGGTCCCTTGATTTCTGCACTTCTGCCTAAACACACACTATTTTATTCAGTGTATTCTTTCATGGGAAGAATATGAAGAAACAGGTGTCCTCTTCTTTTTAAACAGAGGTAGCAGCTGAGGAAACTTCTGCTCGTGAACTTGGTGCTGTGAGATCTGGAGGCAAAGAAAATAAGCCATCCCGGGCAGCTTTGTGCAGGATCGCTGTAGTCACAGTGTTCACATTTTGGCTCTCTGTAGTCAAGAAAACCTTCCCAGCAAGACTAACAACTCCCACCTGCTTCCCTCCACTCTGCCCCATCCCCCTCCTTCCCTTGGCTCACCAGAGCTGCATTTTTAGCTAGTTGGGTAGAAAATGTGAGTTAATTTCTCCTTAAATAACCTAGGCAAGGTAGTTTCTGTCAAAGATTGAAGAATATGTGTGGGCATACCATTTGAAGGTAGATACTGTACTTTAGTTTCAGCTATTTTTATCAGCTGATGAAAAGCTCTGAAGATAAAGATTACAAAATGAAATAATTTTGACCTTGGTCCCTAGTTTAGAGCATGTGGAGAAACTGTTTTTATCGATAATCATGGTTTGGTTGGGTTTTGGCAGAAAGAAGTACATAAAGAGCTTATATGGAAGGGCGTTTAAAGGGTCTGTAACTTTCCAGCAAATACTTTGTGTTCCGCTGTTGTAGCATTGATTGTTGCCCTTTGGCATCACCCTTTTATAGCCCTTTTCATAGCGGGTATCTGTGAAAATTATCTCTGCCCTTTGCACTGCGGTTAAGCGTTTGTCTGCTGTTTGTAACTGGTGTGGCAATGTAAATTCATTTTAAAAAATAACAGCTTCCAATCCTATTTTCAGTTTTGTAAAGCTTGAGAAATGAACGTTTTCATCTCCAGTTGGGGCTTTTTTGGGTGCGCGGGCAGTGTCTGTCCCCAGGGTGGCCACAGCACCTACCCCTCATCAGCTGCTCGCTGCCTCCAGCTACGCAGGGATTAAAGTGATGGTCCTTGCTTGCAAAAATATAAAACGAGACTCTGAATGTAGTCTCTCCAACATAATTTCAGTGCTATTATAAGCACTTATTATCAAACGAGATGGGAGTAATGGAAGAAACTTCATAAAGTATGATTAATGTGAAATTTTCCTGTTATTAGAAAAAAACTCAGCTAGATTGGCTGCACATAGCCTCCCTTGTTAGACTTTGAAGTGGCATGCGAGGGAGAGGAGGAATTTCACCTGTTTGTTTGTAAAGAATCTATTTAAACAAAGGAAAAAAAAAAGCATTATTTTGGTAAGACCTGTAAACCACATGGGATGGGTACATTCGGCACGCTAGGGGAAAGGCAGCCCGCAGACCTTCCCAGCAGACACTATCGCCGAGTTACCTCTTGTGCTCAGTGGCACCTGAGAAAATCACCTGCTCTGCTTAATTAGGAGAGGTGATTGCTTTAAAAGTCAGTTATTTTTAGGGAGAGTGTTACAGATCCTGATTTAAAAGCACCTATAGAAACTGATGCATGAGTAGCTAATATCTTTAAGCCTGTTGAAGTGTCACCTGGCTGGGTAGCGAACAATATAGTGTTTCTTATTTCAATTATCACCATTAAAGCAGTAACACTGGCCAGCCTCGGTTAAACGCCTTCTGCTGCGATGGGGGAATGGTAAGCCTTCCCTTCTCTTTGCTGTGGCTCAGCTCTTCTCTCTGCTGCTGCACACCTCAACAGCCCAAGTCTGAGCTGAGGGATGCTTTCCAGGCATGAATCCCTTTAAACAAATGTTTATCTCTTTAATTTACCAACTGTTTATTCATCAAGCTCCTAAATAAGCGTGGTGGGTGGGGTTGTCCTGTTAGGCCAATGTGGCTGCAGGGGGAGCGTAGGAGACAGCCTGTGCTGAATTAACCTGCTCAGGGGCTGTGCTCTCTGGAGTTGTGCAGAATAATTCTCAAGGAAGGATGTGGTCATTTTTCATATGCACAACTTAAAAGTTTGTCATTAAACACAAATATGTTTACAGTTCTGCTTACAATTTTCTCTAACTCATAACAATAGAACTGCTAATCTAAAACATATTTTAAAGACATTGTGTTATATCTTAGTCTTGACTAAATTATGTAGGAAATGTTGGAAAATACAGGAAATGTAGGAAAGTGAGTATAGAAGCAATAAGTTAGGAAGAGTGAAAAAACTTAGTTTTCCTTGTTCAATAGTAACACCAAATACTGATGCCCTCCCAGCTGCCTGGGAGCCCAGCTTCAACAGGAGCCGAGTGCATCCACTCCTCTTTCCTTCCACCGGCCTGTCCGGGTGGACCTCCAGGTGGAGGAGGAAGAAGAATGGACCACAGGGGTTTTATTTCAGTTGTTAAAATTCGTTAAGTACTACTAAGATACTACATGGTCGGAGGATATTGTTGCCGCATAGCTGTGTCTAACATTTTCAGGTGATGAAGTAAAGGCAGTTCCCTGCTCAGAAAGGGGGAGACTGCGATAACAGCGCTCATATGATACCTCCAGTGACCCTTTGGCTGCCAATTAGCTGTTTCTTACAGGCTTTGGTGTTCAGGCTTGGTCAGCACAAGCAAGCGGTGTGTTTGGAATCTGATTCATAACTGGTGCTCTTGGGTGTTTCACTAAGAAAATCAAGTTTGTGGCAATTCACAGTTGGGGGATTAAAATGAGATTGGACTGTGTGAAATGGGTGCTTTATAAATATGTGTGTTAAGCATTCAGGCCTTCTGTTTAATTTTCGTGGGTTTTGGTAATGACATTTAAAAAAATTAAAATTAAGTTTTTTTTATTAGTTTTACATGGCCTGCAATTACGTATGACCTTTCATTTGGTATAACAGTCTATATCCATTTTATTTCTAAACATTGACTGTTAAACCAAAGAACTTTTCTAAAGTAAATCCATTGTAAATTCTGCGCCTAGCGTTCATATTGATTTATCTTTTGTAAACACTGTATGAATGCAGCACTTGAAAATTCAGAACATATTTTCTGAGGCCAAGCTGGAGAGACTGCTCTGTGGTATATAATGATTTTGTTGTGTGTGTATTTAATGCTAACAGCCCACCTGTTCAGGATAGCAAATCAAATGATGAATAGCCTTAGTGAGCTTTGCCCCAGCATGTGGTTTGCACCATCAGCACAGATATTTTTGTGACTGAAGAGGATCCTGTGTGGTGAGAAGTTTAAACAGCTGTATCTCCTAATTGCAGCTTCTATGTAAAGTCCAATTTTTAAAGTGAAATAATCTTCGTGTTTTAATATCATTGCTTCAGAAAAGTTTGCCTCTGGTTGCTCATGGATGGCACTGATGGGATGCTGAGTCTTGGTAGCAGGAGGTGGGAGAGAAATCTAAAACTTCATTGTCTTCATCTTTGCCAAAGAGTATTTTGGAGTAACTTCTAATGTTACCCTCCAGTCAAGGACTGGACTGAGTTAGAGAGGCAGTGGGATGGAGCAGAGTTTGTAGCAGGGCTACCAGCTACATCCGAGGCAGACATGAAATAGCTTTTTCTGTAACCCTTTTACTATGAAAAGGTACTGTGGTTCTCTGCACCATATACAGTGGCTAGTCTATATGGTTTAGGTTTTCTCTAGCGTTCTTTGCTATTAGCAGACTAATTTTGCAAAATTCCCTCTCTAAAGAGGTGTTACAAGGTTTTAACAATTTTTGACCTTGGATGAATAGGACTGTCCTATTATTCCACATGTTGCTTGTTTCTGTGTCCATTCGCGTAAATATTTTCAGAGGTACTTTTAATAAATATTTTGCAGGTAAGCGTTCATGTGTCAGTTGGACTTCACTGTTTTCACTTCCACAGGTGAAACACTTCCAAGTGCAGACAGGGTTCTTCAAGTCTGCATGTCTCCTGACCTATCCAATAATTTGGGCTTTGTCTCTAGAATTATGTCTCATAAGTCTGTGTAACTTATTGCAGAGCCTGAGAAGGTAATGCTGAAATGATTAGATGCTGTGAATGAAGTTGCTCATGTCTTTTTATCTCTCTTTCTCTTTCTTTTTAGGACTTAAATACTATCTATTCTTTCCTTCATGGACTGGACATACTCTCGCATTTCAGGGAACATCAGCTAAGGTAAAGTACTATGGAGCGGGCTGGTGTTGTGGAGCACAGCTGGTGTCTGTTGTGTAGCACAGCTGGTGTCTGTGGCTGTATTTTTGTGGGGATGAGCAAAGTTTTTGTCTGACCGCACTTTGAGGTGGCAGAGCATTGGCCGAGTCTGTTGCTGAGTTAACTCATTGCAATAACGTGGCATGGACTCTAAACTAATTAGCTTTGCGAGGAATGAAGGCAGAGCTTACTTCCATTTGCCTACGAAGGACTGTGTAGACGGTGCCCTATGGTAACTCAAGATTACAAAAGCTTTTTAATGCTTCAGACATTCGGATGATCTCAGAATACCTAACATGGAAGGCCAACAAAGCACAAAAAGTGCGTTGGAAGTATTTTAGTTCCTTCAGTTCTGTTGCTATGGGTAATTCCAGTGTGTGGGAGTGATTTAAACACTTAGGGAACATGCTGTATATTATCTATTTGGATAATGAAGAACACTGTAATAATCTGGATTTTATGGTTAAGCACATCCTTTGTTTAGAACAAAAAAAATAGTTGAATTTGAGGTCTTAGAGCTTTAAAGTGAATCTTCCGAAATGTGGTGATTAATGGCTTATGATCTTTGGGGATTAAAATTGAAATTAAATGTCTCCTCCTCCCTCAGAATAATGTCATCAAGTGCCCGCTATGAGAGGTACAAGGGTAACCAGGTTCTTTTCTGGTAAGTACATATATATCGCTTGTTGGAGTTCGTCAGCAGAAGTGTAAACAAAACCACTTGTTTTGCATGCTGTAATATATTGCTTGCTTTTTCAGCAATTGTGAATGTACGACTTCACAACATTTAAGCTTGGCCAGACTAATTGAAAGCTTTGACGGGAGGCGGTTGTAACAGCAGTAAGGTGTTGACATTTGAGAGGTGCCCATGAATTAACAGCGGGGCTCCCATGGACCACAGAGGTCTCTGCACTCGCAAGATCAATTAAAAAGCAGGTAGTGTCACCTCAGCGGTTCGTGGGAGCGGTGGTGACGACTCAGTAGGTGGCACTCTTCCCCTGGAGCTGGCCCTGACTGCACTGTCAGGAGCCCAGTTGCTTTGTAGGAGTATCGTGTATCGGAGGAGTGATGGAGCTCAAATACTCTCTCTCCTCTTACTTGAAATTGCTAGAATTAGTATTTTAGCTCAGAGTTCTGCTTAGGTTCCTGCGGGGACGCAAATATACTCTTTTCTCGTATTTTAGCGTAGGTTATGATGTATTTATCCTCTCACAGCTAATACTGACTTGCCATGTCAGGCACACCTTCCAGTACATGCAAGTCTCAATCAATGAGATGCCACCTATGAGTTGGTGTGGTGGCTGTGCATGACACGGACCCGTTCCAGTACCAGGTCGATGTGTAGGTGTGGGGTTGTGTGCTGGAAGAGGAAGGTGATGTTAGGCTCTAGCGGGGAAGTGTCAGTGCAGCGATCTAGGCAGAGGGATGGAGCAGTCTGCTGCAGTAAAACACAGGAACTTCTGTGCAGACCTACGGGCTGTGGGTTGAAATGTTGGCAGGTCCCCTGTCCACCCACCCGGGGTCGAGTGGCGCAGTGGGAGACAATACGGCGTGTGCACGCGGTACAAGTGCAGAGATGGAGGAATGCAGAGCAGCAGTGAGATGTATGAGTCCCATATTTTGTCAGTAACACTTTACAGGTCTGTGTAATATTACTGTCTGTGAGTTGCTAATCAGCTTCAGCACAGAATAACACTTTTCCTGTATTTGTAGCTTTATGTCCGCTGTCACTGGAATTAAATGTTTTTACTGAAAATTAATAATTTCATTTTAATAATTTTTTTAAGTTACCTTACAATTCAATATTTAAGTCATAATAAACATTCTGGATGTATAAATTTTTAAAAAAGTAATTTCTTGGTAGTGTTCAATTAAAGTTCTTATGTTTCCAGTCCATATACCAAATTGGTAGGGTGGTAGATCATTATTTCACTACAATAGCATTTTGGGTAAGTGGCTGTAAGAAGAAAATAGACCTCGATGATTTCTTTTCTTACAGCTCAGAAACTATTGCAAGATGCTGGTATATACTGCTTTCTGGATCTGTGCTCATGAAGGATTCCATGTTTTTACCACCTTGCAGGTATGTAAAATTGTTGTTGTTATTATTTAAGGTAAGGCAAGATCTCTTTTTTTTTTTTTTTTTAAATAAATGCTTTCTTATATGTTGATGTTACTGTAAATTTTTCACAATTTTAAAATCACTTTTTCGTTGTTTTGTTTTCTAAAGTTTGATAGTGGAAGAAATGTTCTGCTAATTTAATTTTAAATTCCCTTTCACTTTTCCTGTGCATTGAAAATTTTGTGTGAAATACAGCACTTTGTGGTTTTTAAATCTCATTTGGCTTTTAAGTTTATAAGAGAATTTGTAGTTAGCTTGTTAACTTGGAGGCTCTTTGAATAGTTCCTGTTGTATAACCGCTTTGTACAGAGTCTTCTGTCTCAAAAAAATATGACTGTATATCACACAGCTTCTACCACTTGGTTGGAGGCTGTATTTAATGGCATATATGATTTTTATGCAAAGCAAGAGAATAGAGGCCAGCAGCAGCGGTTACAGAGAGCAGATGACAGGAGTCTGCATCTCACAGCTGAAGCACACTGAACGTTGTGACAAGCTTTCATTGGAGCATAGTATTTGACTGGAGCTGGACCTCGCCGCACTGTAATACTCTGCTTGTCCTTCTACATCACTCAAATTTTATTTCACTGTATCCTGAAGCTGCATGTTACTCGTATTCAAGTTGCACTTCCAGGCTAGGCAGCAGTGGTTTAAAAAAATCTAGACTTACCTTTGTACCCACTTTGAATAGTTTTTGATGAGATGAATGAAAGTGCTGCTGCCTTGTGTCAAATGAAATACAGGCTTTTCCCCTTCGTGGTGGTTCCGTGACGGGCAGTGGGGCACTGGCTCCCTCCTGCAGCGACCGCTGCCTCGGTGCTCACCAGCGTGGTCTCAACTCCTGTCACTGCTGGCTGGAGGAGGGCTGCTCCCCTTCTAGCTGTAACACAGTGCAATGAGGTTAACCAAGAGTGGATACCAACTTAATGTGAATGTCTTCCCTGTCTTCATAAATACACCTATACCGAGGTGTCTATGAAACTCATTAATCGGCAGGGCTTTACTCAGCGGGAGTTGACCATGAGTTGATAGACTTAAAAATGTCCACTCCAGCTCAAATACATTTCCATATACTTGAATTTTATGGTAAGTACTCATAAGAACATGTAGGACTTAATTTTTCAACTCTGTTCTTGGTTAGCTATAGGCTGGATGTTAAACTCTTAATGTTCCTTGAGTGATTGAAGGTCAACAATGCCAGAAGTGGGGACATGGCAAGCTTATATTTGCATAAAACCTAGATAAAATTATTTGGCTAATCATGAGGAATAAGTCACTTAAGCCACAAAAAAACCTTCATTATGTACTTTTTTTTTTTTTAAAAAAAAAGTAAAACCAGATCTTTTGTTGCTAGTTCACAATATTACAGCTTGTTTTATTACGGATAATGAGGAAAAATAGTGCGAGATGGTGAAAGGCTGACAGAGTTGTGTTAGATGAAACCGCTGGCAAGTTGTGGTATATATGGCGTGGTTCCTTACGTAGTGAGATCACATGAAAAGGAAGAGAACGCACTCCTCTGCTGGATAGCCAGGTTGTTCCTTGTCTGTGTCTTCACTGGGGGGGGGGAACAAAAAATTCAGGAGTCAGAGGAGCTTTGTGCTAAAGTTTTGAAGGAGAAATACACGTGTACAATTAGATAAACTAAAATTATTGTGTTAATGAGTTAAGGAGTGCAAAAGGATGCTGAAAATCTTTGAACCTTTCTGTTTCCCCCAGTGGTTTTGACTCTGGGGCTGCCTGTAAACTCCTCCTCCCCCTCGCTTCCTCCATGGAGGTGGGTGGGGAAGGAGAATCGCCCCTTGGGCAGGAGAACAGGGGAAGGAAGAGCACAGTCTGCTTTCCCTTTCGTTCAGATTAAATACGTGCATTGTCCAACTTCAGTTTATAATTCAAAATATAACGCTTTCTTGATATTTTTCTTTGTAAGTGCCCTATGACAGTGGAATAAACTTAAGTTACTTTCCCTGGTTTGAATACCTCCTATAACATTTTTAGCTGAGGGAGCTGCACCAATCATTTACAGATTATTTTCATGTGAAACAGTGCCTTGCATAATTTAGGAGTATCCTTTTATAATTGTAATTAGCACCATTTTAATTACATTTAAAGTAATATTTAATGTTATGCATTATTCCTTGTCCCCAACCAAGTTCCCGATCGTGAGTCATTCTGAAAGGAGGCTTAAATACACGTCTGTAGGGAAACACAACATTGCCTTCATTCTCATTGCCTCAGGTATTACAGAGCTATTCTTTTTGATAAGAAACAAAAATAAGTTGTTTCTTTTTATTTTTTCTACTTTTGTTTAAGCTGTAACAGTGGAAATGACCCACAGTATACCATTAGGTGTAAATCATCTTTGAAGTACAGTTGTGTGTTTTTTTGTTTTTTTTTTTTTTTTTCAGCTTTAGGAAAATTCTTGCTGCAGTTTGGTATTGCTCTGTGCTTTGATTTTTAGAAAATCAAAGCCTGACTACCTTTGGCAATATTATTTACTGTAATAGGAAAAAAATTGTATGAGTTTAAAAGAGGATATGAAACATACTTGTCCATGTGAAGTATTGATCTTGGTCTCATGAACAACTCGACGCCATGCTCTCTATGCCGAAGGAGCATATGAACCTATACCTACCTGTAAGATACTATGAAACAAACTTTATGGAAGAGTATTTTTTTGGGGGGATGCTGATTTATCTGTGCTTCTTTTATTTCTGCAACAGGAAACTGGTAGGCAAGTGTAGGGAATTAAAAGAAAACCACGCTTGAAGTGTTCTGAGATTGCTGAAGGGAATAGAGACATCCTTCCAGCCAGTTGGGTTTTTGGTAGACTTACTGCTGCTCAGACACCAGCATCCGATAAAGCCTCACTCTCTGATTTGTTGAATAGGGTGTAAATGTGTCAGCACACGAGCGAGGTTGGAGACAGGTGTCATCTGCACAGAAATGATGCAGGAGACTGATGATGTCTTTGAGATGTCCTGGGGGAAAATGGATGAAGACCAAAATAAAATCCTTAATGTGAGGAGGATGATAACTACCAAGGATGAGAACTTTGAAAAGGTCAAGAGCCGGGTTTGAACAACTGTCATTCTGGAAGAACTGGGTAGACAGAGGCATTTTGTAAAACATAATATTTAGCAAGTGGATTCTAGTTTGACACTCAGTCCTTGTGTATACTTCATAACATCCCCACTCCCCAGTTATCCCTTTGTAATGTTGACATGGTAATTTCAATTTTATGTTTGTCCTCTGGAGCATTTGACAAACACTTCATATTTAAAGAACTTCAGGGTTCTTTGCCAGGAATACTGGAACAGTTTCTTATAAAATGTGAGAAGCATGATACCGGTGTTTTTCAGTCAGAGGAAGCTGATTTCCTAAGCAATAGGGGGTTTTAAGGCCCCCTTTTCTTGTAAAGTTGTTGTTGTAAACTAACTGCCTAGCAACTTTTGTTTAATAATTATATGAGAAACTGCTGTTAGAATTGAGTGTTCATGAGATACTTTCAGTCTCCATAAATAAGACTGGAAAGTGATGGTAATTTACTGACTGTTTCCTGGTACCTCCTCACAATATTTGTCCTTTTTCTGTCATCTGCCCCATGACTACCTTGACAGATGCGAGGAGACTTAGTAGATAACTATAAACATAACTTGGTTAAGGTGTTGTTCTTCTTTTGCATTCCTTATTTCATCCACTATCTACCATTCAGTAGTTTCAGAGTCAACAGAGCTTCAGGGAACCCTTAACTTTCTTCTGCAGATCTTTTTCAAAAAGGACTCTGTAGATTCAAACCTGACCAAGACATAGCCCTGCAGAAGCATAAGAAGGTGGGAAGTCACTGCTTCATTGACTTTCTCTAAGTATTCAAATGAGTAATGGTGTAAGATGTGCCTCATTGTGCTTGAGAAGGGCTTTTTGTTCAACCTGGATGAATTTGTATGCAGGCTGTAATTCAGAAATTGACTTAAAAATCAGAGGAGTAAAACTTGCATCCAGGTACGAAAAATCTATTCAATATTCTGACACTGGTGATCATGATGAGAAAAGCCCTGTAAGATTTTTAAGGAAGAAGCAGATCAATCAGTAATACCGGGTACAAAGATGGCATAACCTTGATTACCCTACTGCCTGGAGAATGGATTTGTCAATAGATTTGGCATAGCAGGAAAAGAATTTGAGTGTAACATGAAAGCGATGGCTGGAACAAAAGAACAGGATTGAAGGATTTTGTAGAGGGAAAATCATGTCAGCAAGTTAGAGAGTTTTTGTGTTAACCTTGCTTGTTAATCAAGATAATTCATGTGAATAGGATATTTGAAGGAGATTACTCACAGCAAGATTAGCCATAGGAAATATATCAAGGGCCTGGAGGAACTTTTGAAGCCAATTATGTGGATGACAGCCTCCTACAGCTGTGAGAATTGAACCTCAAAGGGAAAAATACAAAGTCTTGAAACGTTTGAGATACAGTCTTATTAAAAACAAATACTTCCCTTTTCTGAGCCATTCCAAGAAGTTCAGGAACAGCTCTTCCAAAACCTCACGAGTGGAGAAAATTTGCATCATTGTCCTATTCAGGTAGTGGATTTCCTGGCTAAAACCACTTACTTTATCCAAAATGGACTCACGGTCGTATTGTGGTATCTTTTCATGAGTAGACACGTCAATGACTCAGCAAGCCATTTCTCTTTCTCTTCTTGGGCAAAAGGAGAAGGTGCAAATGCTTGGATCAAGAAAATGGTCATAATGAAAGAGGAACTCCAGTTTTGCATTATGAGCAGCGGCTTGGGCTGACATTATTTAAGCTTGTTTTGTATTAAGTTAATATTTGTGAATAACAATATTTTAATATGTTTTGAAACTTATTGTGACCGTTGATAGTGTTTCAGTCTATTCTATGTGAAGTACCAGAGGCACAGAAAATTCTGTGCTTTTACCGGATCGTGAATGTTGGTGAATAAGAATGCAGAATTAAAGACTTGCAATTTGCACAACTTAAATTTCTTGTATTTTGGAAATCTTTAACTTTTGACGTATGTAACTTTGTTTTCAAATAAATTTATACCTCAACTATATCATCTAAAACCAGATCACTTTTACTTCTAAAAACTGTAGTGCTTTTTTCTGCAGACTCTCGTGAGTTGGTGCCGTTCACAGAAGGAGTAAGCGAGCGGCTCAGAGCTGCTGCGTTCCCACCTTCTGCCAGTAAAAGCTGTACTGGCAATTTTCTCCCACTGATCCTCCCTTCCAGTTTTAACTTTCTTAAATACCGCTTTCTGCTTAGCGTGTACCTGCTGTATCCAAGCTCTGTCCCGGTGCTCCTTAGCCTCTGCTCTTCCTCTTCTTCCTCGTCTCCCCCCCCAGTCTCTGCCATTTGAGTCGCAGTGGCCATAGTGTGGGATGCTGCTTTGCCTCTGTCGGCTGCTGAGGTCTGGATACGTATTTGTGCCAGTCCATTGCTGGCATACAATAAACAGAATTTTTTGCAAACTTGCAGTTGCTGGTAAGGTTCTGATCTGTGATGCTGGCTGAAACAATTGTAATTTAAATCTCGTACTGTTTATGTGACTGTAAAAATTGCAGAGGTCTTGGGATGATAAGCTGTCAACGTGTTTGCTTCAAACCTTTTTGCAAATAACTGTTGTAGACTATTTTTCTGCTTTCAAGAAGACAGCTTTAGGCTTACAGCCCTGTGCTTATCAAGACCAGATAGATTTTATACTCGCTGCAGGATGAGAAGCGGTGGTTATTCAGTGCATCTGTGGCTGTAGATGAGGTGCCGTGTTCCCTGGGTATTTCTGTAAGTGGTGGCTGGAACTTGTAGCGCTGCTGACAGCCAGGGAATACACTGCAATACAGCTTGGGAATGTGACCAATAAATGTATTTTGTAAAACTAATTAATTCAGATACAGTTGTTCGTATTGAAATTCTTCTGGCAGTGCTAGTGCTGCGATGAAAATACTCAGAGGAAAAAGGGAACGTGGCTGAGAAGAGGCAGCGCAGCAGTGAGCGGCTGCGTGTCCTCCCCTCCCAAAGCGCAGTTCCTCGTACTGGACGTGCTGCTGCCGGATGAGGGCTGGGAAGGTGTTGCAAAGTAAGAACACATGGTGCATCTTTTTTAGCATGGATCAATCTTCTAAGAAAGCCAAAAGAGTACAGAATAAAGACAGACTGTATTCGGACCTGTCACAACTAAATGACCAAGTAATCTTGTCTGCAGTTCCCCCCCTCAGTAATTTCCTTTTGTTGGGATTGTAGTATCTTACAACAGCTGCCCGGCAGAGGCTTTACAGAGTGCAAGGGAGGCTGCTGGTCACACCGCAGAAATAGTTGTGGTTTTTTTTTTAATTGGCTAAACTAAAATAAAATCCAAGAGATGTGAAATTGGAAGCACAGGGTAATGCGCGGTTTGTTTATATCTAAAATACAATTTTATTAAGACTGTGTAGTCAGGTGGCCTGGAATGGCTGCCCGGCTTCCCCGAAAGTGGTCGGTAAGATACCGGCTGCCTCCAACCATCATCGTGTTCGGCATGTAAAGTAATTAGTATAGACTTCTTGAGCTTGCAGCCTGCAAATCATGTAGCATGTTATGCAGCCTCCAAAATCATTCCCAATTAAAACTTTCAGCAAGCCTAAGAGATAAACCTGCTAAATGTTGTTGTTATTGAGAGCTAATGCAAAAATGGTTTTTGATGACTGAGCATTAATTGAAATCAGTAATTTGCATTCAGCCATGTATCTTCTGGTTTCAGGTTTCCTCTAAACCATTTTCTGATGGAGTTAAGTGTTCTAATATTTGTATAATGAAGTTATTTTAAATGCTCAAGACTTGCACAGTGAATAGTATCTTGAAAGCCTTGCCACCTGCATTTGCTGAAACTTTTGGTCTGCACTCGTACCTTTCTTTGCCCATCTCCTTACTCTCTTTTGAAACTAGAGTGCGTTTGGGGCTGCTTGGCAGTTCGCAATGCGATGGGAAATGCCGCAAACTGCTGCGGGGGCTCCTGATGGCACCGTGCAGAAAGGGAGCCCAGAGACTTCCCAGCAGCCCAGTTTTTGAGATGATGGTCCATCTGAGAAAAATCTGGAGAAATTAAAACCTCCATGCAGATGCCCAGAAAAACAAATTATTCTCATGAGTATTTCAGCGTCAATTACGCTCATCTGCCACGACTGCAATGGAAGAAGGGCAGATTCTGCCCTCTCTGGCCACAGCCAGTGTGGCTGTGCTACTGCCCGTCATGCAGCTGGGCAGGTTTCACCCTCTTTGTTACTTCCCAGCCAAAGACAAGGAATTTAAGTGTAAAATTGCACTTTTAGATTATTTATATTGGGATTTAATAATCCTAATGGCTGTTCCGAGCCATTCATAATATGCTTGTATAGTACATTCAGTGGTAGCTGAATGGATTTAATCTTGGAGCTGAGCAGCAGCTGCCGTGCAGAAGATGTCCCAGGAGTTTGCTGTGTTCTGCACAAGTGGCGCTCTGAGGAGAGGAGAAAGGAAATGCTTTTCAAACAAAGAGTAAGCCCTGACTTGTGGGGAAAAAACCCCCAAACCATTTTCATCTGTTAAAAAAAAAAAAAAACCCCAAACAAAAAAAAACAAAAACAAAAAAAACCCAAAACCAAAACAACAAAAAAAACCCAAACAGACACCATGTCCATTTCTTACACAGCCCGTCCCCTCCAGGCCAAGCTGTGCACTTGCATGCAAAATGTGTCTGCACTGGAGAAACCCCGCCAGGTTACTGGGCGTGTGTGGCCACGGGGTTCTCTTTGCAGTGGCAAAAAGTACAATTTGTCTTCATCTTTATGTTCCTAAAAGCAGCCTGACAGGCAGGCAGGCAGTTTGAGAGATAAGTATATTCATAGGAACGAAATACCTGCAAAAATTGCAAACACTGTGTTTGTTACGCTGACAGACTGGTACATGAGTGTCCTAGCCCAGCCCTACGTGTACCGAGCATCGCTGCAGATAGCTGTAGCGACAATCACAGATAACTGGGCATTATTGATACCAACTTATACAGCCAGGATAAGGTTATGATTTTGTTGTTCCTGGAAAATACAGTACAAATCTTAAAAGTGCCTGATGCTTCGTCATTTTCTGGCTTTGATGTGTGAATTATCTGAAAATACCGTCTCAGGACATAGTAGAATATTGTGAGTTCGAAGATGCCCGCTAATTAGCGTTCAAACAAGTAATAAGGCATTCAGTCTCGGTCTCCATCTGTTTGTAGGCTGAAAGCTCTTCAAGGACAGGCTGTGTTTTTTACCTTTAAAGTATGTACTGTATGTTGAGTAAATAATGAGAAGCCATCATTAATGAATAACTTCAGCCTATTGATATCAAGAAATTCTCAAGTTAAATGTGATTGTCGTTCCTGGAATTTGTCAGTCTTGACATTCCAGATGTATTTCAGCACCAAATAGTCAGGTGGCTTAACAGCTGGATATTAAGCATTTTTAAGGATTTGTGTTTAGAAAGCTGTGTTTAAACATCTGTTTAAAGAACTACTTTATTATGCTCAAAATAAGTTATGTTGGAGGCTTTTCGAAGTAGTTTGCTTTGTAAAAGTAAAGTTTGTTATAACAGCTCCAGTGCCTTAAAGAAGTTTTAATGCCTTGCAGTATTTTGGGGAGTGGGTATGAGTTTGAAAACTGGAGTATTGTCAAATACCAAAGGCGGCAAATCATGCAGTGGAGAAGGGACAGATGAACTGAGTGAAACAGCTGATACCGAGAACCGTGTCATTTCCAGCTCTGAGCTTTCACATTTCAGTAGCCCCAGTCCGATCCCGTGGCCTGAATGCCCATTAGTGGTTGGTGTATGATATCATGCCAGTTTAACTTACGTTCCTTTCTCACATGATGCAATTGCTTAAGCATTTTTAATTATGAGTAGCAGTGAATCAGGAGGAAAACAAGGTTTCTTGCAAACGAGGCATCCATAAATCAAGGGTAAACAAAGCTGCCTTTGGTATGTGGAAGACATTTTTTTCCCATGACAGTGTTGGAAGCCAGTGAGTGAGTGTCTGAAAATTAATGATGCAGATGTAATAGATGAATATCAAGTGGCAGGAGCGTACAATAAAGTTATAAATAAAAAAAGCGTAATGTAGTTTATAGTACTGACTTTTCTGGGCTTCTGACAGTGGGAAGCTGTAGAACAATGATGTTAAATTCAAGATCCTGTTAAAATATGTGTGATTAAATGTACAGATCAAGCAAAATTTTAAGTGTTGGGTCATTTAAAATTTTAATGGTTATACCTTTGGTAGTACATCCTTTAACATAGGTTTTTACTGTATTGTAAATAGAGTTTAACTTACATTAGTTTCATGTTTTCTCACACTTCCAGTATTTGTATTAGTTTAAATTCTTAATTGGTTTATTTTTTCCACTCTCTGCTTGAAAGCACTAAAGCACATGTAACGTGCTGTACCTTAATGAGGCTTTCACGCTTTTCCATGTCTCGCCACATGTGGCATCAAGGGGACGTAACGTTGAGGGATGTGTTTGGTTGGTGAGGCTGCTGCGATTGTTTGGAAGCAGAGGTGCTGGTGGCCGGCTGAAATGGGCTTGGACCTCTCCTGGGAGCATACCGGGCACCGTGAAGTGACCGCCATGGTCATGGTCTCGCAGGAATGTGGTGCTTGGTTGAAGCGCTGAGCTGGGTAACCAGGGCTGAAAGACAAAGGAATGACAAAGGTCTTGCAAGCAACGCCACGTGTTCTTGACTTCACAGCAAGGGATGGATTAGTCCCAAAAGAAAAGGTAGCCCTATCTTGTCCAGAATTACACATACAACTTCTCTGAGCTTTCTTCTTTGAGAAGGGAGCATATTTTGGGTTTGGGCAGGTGCTCGTCATCTGACTCTAAAGACTTATCTGAATAGTTTGTTGTCACAGAAATGTTCCTTCTCCTTTGGAAGAATGCTCCTCATGGAAGCTTGCTCTTGTCTTTCCAAACAGGGTTTTGTCTCTTCCTTTTCCAAAGCTTTGTTCAACTTAACCTTTTCCATTACCAAATGTCCTCTTACGTTCTGATACTGAAGTCAATTAATCTCTTCAGCGTTTCCATTCCTTTGTAAGTACTGTACTGTTAATTTTTGTGATGTAAATATTTATTAACCAGAAGATGGCAAGTTTAATACTAGACATGATGAGGTGACTCCTAAACCTAATTATGTTGTTCTTTTGCTGTTATCGTGCCTGTTATTAATTAATGCCTGAGATGATTTCTTAAAAAAATAACTGAGTAACTGCTGATTACCTACGATTCCCACACAGACTTTAACCATCACTTCAAAGCAGATTTAGGTGACCCTGGGACTGTTAGGCTGCTGCTTGCTCCTCCCCGTGCCTTCTCTCTCTCTTTCCCTTGGCTGCGTGCACCCTCTGCTTCTGACTGCTTTTAATTTTTCCTAATGTATTCACCTGAACTAGTTAAGATTACAATTCTGTGACAATAAACCAACAAAGCAAATATTTGAACTTTAATGTTGATAAATGGTCTTTAGTTTTAAAAAAATAAATTGTGACAAGTGTCATACATCACCACCTTCTATCAGTTAGACAAACACATGTACATCTTTGCTTACATATTTGCTAATGATATTTTCTTGTTGCCTGTTATTAATGCCAGTGGATATTACTACTGAAGAAAGAGTTTTACCTGGGGAATGGTTTCAGGGCTGAATTTCTGTTCATTCTAAGCATTCCATTGTGTAATTTTACAAGACAATTAGGAATGAACATAATTCTGAAGCCTTGATCAAAACTGGCAGGTTAGAGAAATACACTGATGTCAGCAAACCTCTTAAATGATAGAGAAGCTACAGATTTGTATTCTAGAGAAAAATATGGACTAAGTAATTAAGAAAGTTAAAATCTATGTTTCTAAAACACGTTGGGTATGTTAATTAAGAAGAATGCTAAAAATTCGTATTTTTAAAACATGGTCGTTATGGCTGGGGAAAAACCGTATGACGCCTCCTCTTTTTGAAGGAGCTCTGTTGCGGTATAATTGATTAAAACATCCCATGATGTGCACCAGGAAATAATTAAACTTGACCTATTGACTTGTAAATATGAGTAGTTTATTCTTTAGGATTAGAAGGGTGGGTTTTGTCTCTGGAACATAATCCTTTTCTGAGCGTTCGGTTGTTGTAAAGTGCTTGATGGACTAGAAATGATAGTGCCAAGAGCTTGACCTTTGTTAGAAACGGTGTTCTTCTTCCTAGCGTTACTGTTTACTGCCATTACTTAATTAGAAAATGTGGCAACATAAGCAGAAGGGAGCTTGACCGTAGCTGAATTTCATGGATGTGTTTACGTAAAACAAAACAACCTCCAGTAGTTTGATAAATTGTTGTTATACAATAAAAATACTGTGCTTGAACAACGTGCAGCAGAAAACTGTAGCTTTTTCCAAACTACTGGGGATATAGCACCAGTAGTGATCTATTTTGTGATAAAACTGATAATGGTTATTTCTGTTTTAAAAAGCTGCAAAACCTGAGTCTTCCAGTTGCACGTAATTGCTTTAGAATTTTGTTTGGAAAAAAAATAAATCTGTTGTCTTCAGTTTGCTATTGTATGGAATAGAATTAGAACTGTTTAACTCTTGCAATTGCAAGTGCTGCCTTCGCAAACTTGGTTTCGCTTATGGTTTGTGGAGAAAACATGGAATTTCAGTTTGCCTCAAAGTTAGAGCTTACATGAAAAACTGACATTTCTGTATTTTCTAAATTAAATTGACTTAGTTGTAATAGTCAGAGTAGTTTGGCCCTTCTTTTTAATGTATTGCAAATGCACAAGACTCTCATGCCCAGATCACATGCTGCGTGGAAAAAGCCTGAAAGAAGGCATGAAAATTTTAGCTGAGTTGCTTACTATAGATGTGTGAAAATGCCAGTTTTCTGTGTGAAACTTGTGCTTCTCTGGCCTGCTATATCATGGGGTGAGAAAATTTCAGTTGTCGTTTATGACTCCATGGCAAACGTGTAATTTAAAGATCCCCCCCCCCCAGTAGATCATTAGCAAAATCAAGACTTAACAGGTCAAACTGCTGTGCTCCTGTTCGTTGTAATACTTTATCCTAACTGGATTACACTGATAATTGCTTTGTTGGAATATTTTGAAGTTGTATTTGAATAACTTCACAGTTTAATTGCTCAAGTTCCTTTTCTGAAAATGCAGGTATCCTACAAAAGTTTTTGTATGTTCCCCTAGTACGTAGTTTGTAAGCGCGAGTCTTTTAAACGTGTTCTACAAAGTGGTCATGTTTCAGTGGGTATCCCCTGTAGAGATGACCGTGTATGTAAGTCAAATGTTTTGTGTGGCTGAAGTTTCAGATGTACTTTCCAAAGGTAACCTTAGTGCAAACAGATGGAGCTGACCCACTTTTTTAGGATTTGTCTCCACACTTGTCTCAGCCTTCTTTTAATTCACACATTAATCTCTGCTTTGAGTTAACTGATTCTTCAGTTATTTCACCTGCTGATGCGTGTTGAAACGTGATCGCGGTTGACAGTCTGGGTTTGTAACACAGCAGCTACAACTACTGAACTGCTAATCCAGCCACGATGCTGTTAATCACATAATTTTTTTTTCTCATTTGTCATCTGTACGGGATCGCTTTCACTTGGGCTCGGTTGAGTGGGGTTGGTCGAGCATACGTAACTCAAGCTAACAGGTCTGTAGTGAAGACAAACTTACTCAATATGTGAAGACAGATATTTTCAATTCCAGGTGCTACTACGGTCACAAATTAAGTCATTTAAGAGGTTGTTGGTCTGTAACACACCTCACACCCCCCCAGCACTGTCTCGCTTGGCTCTTTTTTTGCTGGTAGCTCCAGCACCCTCGGACCTGCTTGCGTGGTACCTGCTCCAGAGCTGCTCCCCCTAAGTCACCTCGCTGCTTAGGTCTCCTGAAGGTCACTGCCTTTTACAATCCACCAGCTGAAGCGCATCAGATTGCTGTTAGCTGCTTTCCTTAGTTGCTGTATTACACTGCCCATCACATTGCGTTGCGTTTGTTTTGTCATATTGCTTAAACAGAACCTGTCACGATGATGTGCTCCTTGTGATGGTACAAGAAGCAACATAAAGACAGCGATTACAAGTTGGGCTTGGTTTTGGAGAAGAGGTTCTCTGTCCTCCCCCTTGCTGGGAGGAGGAAGGGGTGACGTGGAGTTGAGGGAAAGCTCACTAGAAATGCTGTGTGCAGAGGAGTACTTCTGAGTTTTTGGAATTTATGTATATTTGTTTTTACAAAGCCTGTTTAATGCTTAATTAACATTTACTAGTGTTTTCTTGTCCCCACTGAAATGCATTGTGAGTGCTTTTGAGTGTCTGCAAGCAATAATGATTTTACAAAAGAACGTTCTTTATCTTTAGGCTTTACATAGCAGGCTATGATGAGAGGTGCTGAGTAAATTAAAAAAAACTATGATAATGGTTAGATTTTTTTCATACAATATTCCTCATCAATTTTTATTTGTTCTTTTTTGGTTTTAAGGATATTGTAACATTTATTATGCCAATTTATTTTTATTACTGAAAAGGCAAAATAGGCTGTTCATTTCATTCTTTTCTGTTTGCTTTTTTTTTTCCATCCCACTCTAGTTTTGGCAAGCAGTCTGGAGGAAAACGAGGATGCGAATGTATCATATTGGAGCCTTCAGAAATGATTGTGGTAAGACAGATTTTTCAAATGTATTTAAATCTATTGCTGGTTTCAGCAAATTCTTTCTGTTTTATAGCAGAAAGCTTATTGTAAAGTATTCTATAAAATTGCAGCAAAATTGCCTTGATTTCAATTATACCTATGGCTGCTATCATAACAGCAATAGCTATGTAAATTTAATCTAGATGGGTAAATGATGATGATGATTAGGTCATTCTTTCTAAAATTATGCTTACTCGAGTTTCAAAAGCCTACCAGTGACGGCTGAGTTGAGTGTTCCTGAGTCAGGCAATGATAGACTGTTATCGCAAATATTTTATTGACACCCCCTCCCCCCCTCTCATTGCTTGTCACGGCCGTGCCAGCCGTGCTGGCTCGGGTAGGAAAGGCCCCCTGGCTCTGAGCCTTCGCAGGTCTGCACCGTGTGAAGGCTTTTAGGTGAGAGGAGAAGGAACATAAGAGTGCTTTGCCGAGCTTGAAGGGTAAGGTTTTCAGCTGGGTTGTCATCAACCTTTTTCTGTGTCCCGCTTTCCTTCTGCTTCTTCAGAACGCTTACTAGTATTGCCAAGTTCACAGATACGTATAGATTGTAGCTTGGTCCTTCCCAGGTTGATGCACACACGCTGCCGGCAGCTGGAGTATTAGGATTGCTTTTCCATAGTGCAGACCGATGTTGCATCCTCGTAGCGTGGCTGGGCGCTTTCAACTTTGATCTTAGAGATGCTGCTAATGGAGCTGGAACAAAAGCGTCTGTTGTTCTGAGAAGCCATGTGCCTGTTAAGCGGGCTTAGATTTCCAAACTGCGATTGATTTACCTTCCTTATGTCCAGATATGGTAACATTAAAACTAATACTTGATGATGTCTCTTACTCATTGAGTGTATGAATATTCAGCTTCTATGAGAAATTTGGTTCTCACAGTACACTAACGGCCGTAGAGGTGTCCTGCCCTGAGTACATTCACTGTCCTTTGTGCCATTCGTCCTGTGCAGCATCAGTCTGATTCTGCCCACGGGCTTTGATAGCATCAGTAATACGCTCTTTGTTACAGCAGATGTAAGCTACATTCTGCCATGTCGTGAAGTAAGCACAGGTAAGAGTGCAAGAAGCCTGTCTTAGTTCTCTGGACTGAAATAGTTCATTTGCGTATTCCCAATTATCCCATCTCTTCTCAAAGCTGGAGTTTTGGGGGAGAGATTTATGCTTTGAGGGATGCTGCAGGGCTGCCTGGGTGATGGTGTGTACAGCCATGTCACATGGATGCCTCAGGTGCTCTGGTTTGCCACTGTTGCTCAGCGTTTTTGCCTGTTACCTGCTGCTGCCGAGGATTTGGTGTGCTGAGTACACCTATGTCCTCTGCCCATGGTGCGCTGAGCCCTGCACCTCAACGCTCCTGGCATCTTGTAGCACAGAATGGCAAACTCTCACTTATCCGATCACGTGTAGACCTCTTGTACCTCTGTAATCATTCAAATTGATGTAACGGAAGAATTTGGTCTGTTTGGACCAATTTCATTAACAAACCAGTTACACAACTCTTAGCTTCTGTGGCTGGTGCTGCAGACGTTGCCAGGCCTGCTGTGCTGCTTCCTACAAAAGCCTGCTGGAGGTGATGCGGCCGCTGTTGGCAGCGGGAGCAGTCTGGAGTGTGCAGGGGAAGCGTGCGACTTTCCGTACAGGGCCGGCTGGTGACTCACTCACTGCAAGCGCAGCTGTGAGTTTACATGAAATACGTTCCACGGGCAAAATACGTGATAATATGAAAATCTTTGGCAATACCAACATCCTTATCTGGCCTTATCACCATTGTTGTAAAAAAAAGAATAAATAGAAGATGCAAACAAAAGAGTAGGTTCTGTGTAGCGTGTGCTACCAGAGAGAAAATTACTTTATTAAAATATTTTATGAAGAAGCTAGAGTTTTGTGTGTGTGTAGCTTGAATAGCTAAAGCTGTGATGAGTTTTTTTCAGAGGAGCGCCCTGCCACAGTCTTTGGAGAAGTCAGCGTTGGCCAAGGCAGCAACCTCAAATGCTGACGGTTGTTCCTGCAGACAAATGCACAGTCTGGACAACTGTCCTCTCTGTAGTTTAAACCACTTGAACTTTCTGTAATTGTACTTAAATCCCGCTGAGAATATAGAGAACATAGAGATACCTGAAAGTACCTTAAATCTTCTTCTGGAACGTCACTTATTTTTTCTGTAGGAAAAGCAGCAGAGAACTAAAAGTTTGAAGTTGTTTCTTCGTTATTTTTATGTTCATGTTTTACAGGTAAATGTAGCTAAAGGTGCTATTAACTGTCAGTTTTCTAGGTAGGACCTCAAATGAGGTTGAGAAAAAAGCATCACTGTGGTGGCACGCACCTCGCTAACGATCTGCACTGACACAAGGTGTACTTGAGTTTCATTTTCCTGATTAATTCTTACTAATTCTTACTAATTTATCCTAACTCTTATTTTCTTTTTTTTAATTTGCAACATACTAATGAGGTTTAATACATAATGAATATTTATCTTCAAGCAAAAGAATTATCTACTTTTAATGTAGTTAACACCATCGTTCTCTGCTGCTGACTGATTTTTTTTTTATTTTTTTTTAATTTTTCCTCTCTTCCTCTTTCCTTTTAGAATGTAAATCAGTCTTGTAGCAGGAATCCTCTGGGAGCTGACCCATTTTAAAGGCCATAAAATGTGGTCAAGTTAATGAGGATAACAGATAATGTGTGAATGGGCATTGCAGCTCATATTTTTGGAGGCTGAGCAATCTATCGAATTAATAATAGGTCCATTTATCACTTAAGAAAACGGCCCAGAATTACAGCCTATCTGAAGGTACTGAAGTCTCCTTTCTGTTGTTCCTTGGTGCTTTGATTTTCTTCTCCAGATCTAAGCTTAAGATTTCAGAAGAGCAGCGTGATATTTGGAGGTGGAAAATATTTCACTGCTGGCAGGGGCAGCCGAGTGGAATAGAGGACAGCGCCACGAGCTGCCCTGGTTCTCTCCCGGCAGCAGTGCCGTGGGTGACGCTGAAGCGTTCTGCCACTGCCGGTGTTCAGGGTTAATAAAAACAACACCCTCGATTAGATACTAGCCAGCTAATACCCTATTCCAGACTTTTTGTTACGTATTGAAAATGAAATAATACGCAGAAGTCTACGGGGCCGCAGTCTCCACCTGACCTGGTGGTGTCTCCCCTGCTGCGGTGGCACAGGGGAGCGGTCCTCCCTCCGCAGAGATGCTGAATTCCTCTGTAGGGGTGTTCATCCCTCTCGGGGGGGTTGCGAGGAGGTTGAATATGCTCTCTGCCAATGGAAATTTTTAGTTTTAACCAGGTGAAAGTACAGCTGAGCAATGAGCAGCGTGAGGGAGCCTGGGCTGCCTGTCCTCTTAACGTGCAGCATATCAAAAGCTGCTCGGATACGTTATTGTAAACGATAAACAGGCTGATGGTCAGCTGGACTCAAAATACTGATGGTGCTGGTGGCACTAAACTGGAAGCTCTGTGGTGTGGTGGTCTTTCCTGGGTTTCTGATTTTCATGTTTTTGTCAGCAGCAGTGGCGTTAACTGAAGGACACGGGTGGTCTTAGTTTCTGAGTTTCCACCAGCAGTTGGCTGTTTAGCCTTTGTGCGAACAAATAGTATATTTACGTTCTTAGTTTTCAGTTAGAACTGTGGAAGAAAAATAACTTCACCTCACACCGAGTGTTAGTTTTACTTTAGTCTTAAAAATAACGGTCCAGTTTGAGACTTTCTTAGTACTAAAGGTCATGAGCATCGTTGTCCGGCCACTTCAGTGAGCGCTCGGCGTCCAGGTTGGTCTGTGGTCTTGGAGAAGCTCAGCGCTTGCTTTAGTTTCTGTGATCCTGTAAGATCGAACGCAGAGGAAAAAAAAAGGAGCATTTATTGAAGGAGATCATGTATGGTAGCACACATAGAAAAATTAAAAATGAAATCAACACAATTTTGGTTATTTACAGAACTGAACTTCCTTCTGAGAGCCTTCTGTAGGGTTTTTTTTATTGTTTTATTTTTTGTCTGCCTGCCCTTGTGTTTTTTTTACATCCTTAGCCCATGGTGCTCACAGCAACGCTGGTACCAGATGCCTTGGCTCATTGTCCTGTGCCTCTGCAGACAGATAGTAAAATTCTAGTGAAAAGTGCGGTTGTGCCCTGCTAGGGGAACTCTTGCTTTTCTGCTTTCTTTTTTGACAGCTCTGTGGTGCGAGGTTCAGTCTTCTTTTTTAATTATTGTATATTTAACTGATGTTGTCAATGTATATTTTTCTCTATGGAATTAAGAGTAACCCACAAGTCAAGTGCAACTGCTTGCACCTTCCTCTGACCTCAGACAGACTGAGCTGTTTGGAAACAGCGATGTGGAAAGTAGATGTGATCTTGCTTTTGTGATGGTTTAGGTATTCTGGTTACTTTCTTGTTCCTGTCTGTTAAGTCTTTCTGGTTTTCATTCCTTTATACCTTTTGAATTTTAATATTGAGATAATTTACCCAAGTATGTGAAGTGAGGGCTGTGTAAGACCACACAGAGGTTCTTCTCCTGTTCCAGTACTTAAGTCTTATGTTTAGGATTTTCAAGTTAAATTTAGAAGACGGGGGGGATAATTTTAAAAAAAACAAATATTGAGCACAGTAGAAACTCCTGTACAGTGAATGTGTTGTAGAGGAGCTTCTTGCCTGGCTGCAGCCTGTTCGCATGCACGTCTGTTCTGCTTCCTGCTGGGAGATATTTTTCCAAAACATCAAAAGGAAATGGGAAAGGATGGGACTGCTTTTTATAGAAAAAAGGAATTGTAACTAGTGAGATAAAAAGGTTTCATGTTGGTGTTTACTAACAAGATAAATTTACCTAATTTTTAATGTTTAGTCGGAAATAATATTTAACATTAAGATATAAATTGAGTTCCAGTTCTTTCTTCATAATCTGCTGAAAGTGATTAGAAGTCAGTATGATATAGATGAAGTACCTATTTATAAAAACCTAGATTATTTAAAGTTATTTAGCTGTGACTGGTACTAGAAATAAGTTATGTTTTTAAAAATAACACCAATAAAAATAGGATATAATTCAGTGCCTTTATCAGATTGTAAATACTCAAAAAATGGTAACTTCTGTGTTGAAGATACACTTGAAATGAGCTATGTCTGTGACTTGTGTTGTACAATACGTGTGGGTGCAAAAGGGCTTCTGCTGGTGAGTGACATTGTTTAGAGGATATGTGTGCCTTTTTTTTTTTTTTTTTTTTTTTTAAAAAGCTGCTTCCTGGAAGGAAACTGTGGCCTCTGGCTCATTGTAATAACGTAGTTCTGAGACATGCAGCAGTGGTTCTCCGAAACGTCCTCAGTCGTTTTCTCAAGAAAAGTTTTACTGCTCTGAATTTATGTTTGTTCCTTCCTCATGAGCTTAACACGGCTCCATCGCCTTTCGGTGATATGGAAGAACTGGATGTTTAACCAGGAGCCTGAACGTGTGTTTCAGGTGGAGAACTCCAAAGACAATGAGGAAAACATCTTGCAAAGAGAAGTCCCGCTCAGGCAGTCCCGTCGGAGGTTTCGGAAGATCAACCAGAGGGGCGAGCGTCAGACCATCACTGACAACGTGGATTCCAGCAGTTACCTGTTGGTGAGTCTGCTCTCCCTTGGCCCGTCTCCTTGGCATCGCGCCGTCTGCGCGGCTGACTGGCATTTTGCTTCATTGAGAAAAGCTTGTGAGATGAAATAGTCTCTGTCTTTCATTTTTGAGAATACTTTTTTTTTCTTGTTGGGGAGCAGTAGAGCGCCTTGGATTTGAACGCCATAGGTGGAAGTGAAGACTCAGTCACTAGTTAGAAAAAAGGTGTTTTGGTTTGGGGGTTTTCAGTTGAGCACTATAAATAAATCTTAACGTGATTGCTGGAGAGAGAAATGGTCATTCTTGGGTTTTGTTGGGTTGTGTTGGTTTTATCTGGAGTTGGTGGTTTTCTTTTTTCCCTTAATAAATTTGAACTATGTTTTGGAATTGAGTCAATCACAAATGCAGTTCAATGCAGTATTAACACTATCGTACTTGGTTATGTTTGCTTGCTTAAAAATAGTATAGTGCTAATTCAAGCATCAAAAAGAGTAACGGCAACACGTTTGCTACTCTTAAATAACATCACAGGCTATGTAATCTGCGCTGTGTGAAGGCACGTACAGCTGTGGTTTCAAGGCCACAATGCTTTTATGCAGGTTTCTCTTTACCATTATTTTTCATATACAAACTTCCTGCTTGGTAGCAGGCTATACATGCGATCTAGACAAATTATTTCATTGCAAATAATTGTTCCGGATAGTTTAATTTGCTTTGAAAATCAAAGGTTAAAAAAAACAGTACTAACGTTGAAGTACACACAAGTTCAGTAGTCTTCATGCACAAAAAAGAAAAAAAAATAATTCAATTTCTCCCCTTTTTTTTCCTATCTTCCTTTCCATCTCCCTGGAAAGGTACAAAGCTTTTCTTAGCTGGTACAATTCAGAATATCAAATCTGTGTAGTTAGGTCTAAACTTAAAAGATTTCCTCTGTTGCAGAACAAACTGCTGTTGTTCTTGCATGTTGGTAGCTGTTGGATTGCGGGTGATGATTTTAGACTCTCCACAGCATTAGCATGTCTGTGAGGAGAGGTTACTTGGGCATTTGTCTTGTAAGCAGAAGGACTCTCCTTGCTGTGACGGGGAGAATGTGCTGCTTGAAGTTTAACGTCCTCTGCCATCTCATTTCGGGAACCATCACGTGTTGGATTTTACCATTAGTAAGTCATCTGAGTTAGTTATTGATGAAATGAGATGTTGGATCCTCGTGCTCTGGGCAGTCATGCATAAGGCTTAATTAGGAATTAAATTCCAATCTGCGTATGACAAAACCTGTCTCTTTCTCTTTGGTGTTTGTGAGAACGAATAAGCACAGAGAAAGTAATTCTCGGACCTCAGTGCTCAGAGGAGGAGGAACAGCCGACGCTGATGCTACCTGTGCAGCTTGTGCGGAGGGGTGCAGGAGAAGGGACTCTGGAATCTTTGGCCTAAGAAAGACCAAGTTGTATGGCTTCTTGAACGATTTCAGAGGTTTTCAGTTATTGATGCAAGGAGCTGGTGTGGTACACTCGCAGGATTGTGATTAGTTGACAAATTATGGCCTTGTCAGGATTTTTCTTCATGTTGATTAATTTCTTTATGTTGCCAACCACACGGAGCGCATGTGCATGTCCGCGTGGATGGTTTCGTGTTGCAAATCTGGTGGCTTCCTCGGTTTTATGAATACATATCTTTTGATCAGCATTTGGTGGAATATGGTATAAACTTCATAAATCAACAGCATAGTCCTGAATCTCCTTTTACATATTCCTAATTAACGAACATAAAAAGAGGCCTGTTCACGCTGCTAGGTGTTTTGCCGGATGAGTGAGTGCTAAGTGGCAAGGAGTAAACAACCACCTCTCCGACAGAAAATCTGCAAGCTGTTGGGTTTTCAGCAGTCTGAGTTGTAATACCAACCCTTGCTTTGTAGACTGTAAGCTCCTAATTGGAAAGTGTCATACTCACGGTACTTGGTGCAGCAAAAAGTAATTTGTAACTCAACAGATGACTAAGAAATCAAAACACGATAACCAGCTGCCCGTTTGACAAGTAAATAAAAATTGGGTGCCTGTATTTTTTCCATGTTCCGTTGTAATCTGATAAAATAATGAATTTTTCTGAGGTATGGCTTGTTTCTGTGCCTAGGTTTAACTTACCTATAGGAGTCTGCTCATACGTGGCCGTTGGTTGCCGGCGGTGTTGAAACGCAGGCTTTCTACTGTAACCCGTCATGTCAGCCCGTGTGAGAATGGGCAGGGTAAGGAGGAGGGGTTCTGAATGAAACTTTTATTTGACAAGAACTTGCAATAACGTTTTCTGCCAGAGTGGGAAAACTGTTTACAAACTCACCGGCAGATTTCCTTTCTGGCGTAATGCTAATGAATAAACGCAGCGTTGTATTTCACTCTCCAGCCTGTTGCTAAATGCTCTTTGACAGATGCTGAATGTAGCCTGATGGAGCTTTTGTGGGCCCTGCCCATGCCGGCAGTGCTCCATGCTTCCAACCGCTCTGCGGGTGCTTCGGTCAGGCTCCAGCTGTAGGATGGTAGAGTACTCAACAGGACAGTGTTTGAGTTTTGTAGCACCTGATCTCTTAGACACAGGTAGTTTTCTGCTTTCTAAAGAAAACTTAGTTCCTGTAGGTATTGAAATTCAGTGTTGCTTTATCCTAGCTCAGAATTTTCCCTTTCCCGGTTAAATGGAATATTTCTTGTGTTTACTTTTACGGGGAATTATCTATGCGATCTCCATTAAGTCCTTAAAATGTAAATCTCTGCACATTAAATACACTATGATTAGTATTTATGGTTCTGCTTAGTTTTTATAAAACATTACCCATTAGGCTGTGCCATGAGCTTGCATCTACTTCTCACATGGAGCTCCCTGCTTGTTATTGCTGGAACTCATTCTGTAGAAATCCCAGTGATTGGCCATGAAATAAAGATTTGCATTCAGATACTCTAAGTAATATTTTAAATTATTGTTTCCATCTTTGAAGCTCTCCCGTTCTCTTATGCCTCATAAGTAAAAGAGCCCTCGTACTTAATTTAACTGTGTATCTTCAGGATAGCTGACATTCAAATTATTGTCGGTATCTTCCATTTTCTTTTTTTCCCCTCCCCTTTAATGTTAAAAGTGGATCATCTGGTTGGTTTCTTTGGTGAAGGAGTTACTATTTAGACTCATTTACTATGTTTTTGTGGTTCATAGAGCAATATTGTTTCACAAGAGCACCGGTCTCCTGCAGAATAAGTACTTACAGTTGGGGGTGGGTTTTGGTTTTTTTTTTTTTTTTTTTTTTTAAATTCTTCCAGTAAAATTCAGTGAACATATGCCAACAGTGTTCTTTCTTCTCGCTCAAACTGAACAGGTTTATATTTCTGTTTATACCTTCAAAGCGCATAATGAGGCGTATTTGTTCTCGCAATACATATGCAAGGAAGCATGGTGGGCTCGCTCTCGTTCGTTAAGTGGACAGGCTGAGGTCTGGCTTCCACTGGCAGGGGCGCGCAGGAGCCACGTCAAGGTTCTGCTGGCACTGGGGTTTTCCCTTCTACAGCACAGCCAGCCAGATGCTGAGGATAAACCGTGTATTTGGTGAAATGCTTCTCAAATGTTTGGTTTGGTTTTTTTTTCAGGATGCAAAATAGCAGTGCTGCCCACCAAGTGACGGAGGAGGTGGGTCTGTGGCGGTGGGTCACGTGCAAGGGAAAGGCCACGGCAGCAGCCCGAGCGCGCAGGGCTGAGCATCCCTGTAGTTACACGGGTCTCTCTATCCCTCGGCATGTCTGACCTCTGCTGCCTTTTTCATTTTTGTCAATTATCTTGATGTCCTGACTCAGAGGGGAAGTGAGGCCGGAGTCGCTGGGAGAAGGCTCTTGCTCAAACTTAATGGATTAGAAAGAAACATGCGGTTGGTATTAATTATGCCTGGTCTTGCTTCAGATAGTACGATTGCGTATCTGTTTGGTGATGGGCGCTCTGCGCGTATTATTGTCTGCGATGCATATAAGAATCCAGACAGGAACTGGAGTCGTGCAGCAGGGCATTATCACAACCGAGATAAATGCATAGTTGTTTCTACTTCTTCATCTAGTTCTCAACCCGATAAGTAATGTAACTGTATTTCTTAATTGCTAAAGAAAAAAGTAATTGTGATCGTCTCTGTTCGACTATGTCCCAGACTTTGCTGACCATGCAGCAGGTGCTTACAAAACTACAGCCAGACTAACAATAGATGACTTTGTTGCCTTAATGCTTTTAGGACAAAATGTTTAATGGCAGTTCTGGTACTTTATAAAAGTTAAATTGCTGTTTTGATCGTGGCTCAAGTAATTGGAAAGTAAATGGTTCAAGTATTTATCTTCACAATTAAAAAATACAACCTGAGCTAGTAAGTTTTGCACTTATATTTCTTGCAGTGACCAAAACCAAATGGGGTTTAACAATTTGATACAAATTTCTACATGACCCTCAAACCTGTAAACTCAAATCTTTACTCATTTGAGTAAGATTTTTCAAATTTATTACCTGCAGATGTTTTTGAGTTTTCGTCTCTCTGATTTTTTTTTTTTAATGAAGAGTATTTGTATTTCTAAAAACAGTGCTTGTATGATGTAATGTGTATTTCTATGGAGTTGTGACAACATTTTAAATTTTTTCAGTTGTTGGTTCACTGTAGAACAGAATAAGGAAATAGGTACCAAACGTCTAGTAGTAATTCCCTTTCTAAGAGATGCAAATTTACATCCCCCCTCCCTTTTTTTTTAACCTCTTGTAAGAGGATAATGAGGTTTAAAAGATTTATTATAATATTAAGTTTTACAGACAGTTTCTTAATACTTGCATCATGTAAAAATTTTCCTGGAGCCTTGTAGAAGCATTTATCTTCAGAGAAGTCTGTCACTGAAGACTGCTTGAGTGGCAAGTTTCTTGTTCTTTGATCATTACTTAATGTAATCCTGTCAGAGGCTGGAGCGAGCGGAGGGTATCTCACAATTGTAGGAAGTTAAGTCACATTTCAATATACTGGCTCAAACCCATTAGGCTCTTTACCATTACTAATCCTTTCCCTTTTAAATGCTATAAAACACTATGGGTCTCTTATAATCTATTTTTAACTACCAGGTACATTTGCTGAAATGGTACCTGGTATTGATCTAAACCAACTCAGACCGACTTACAGCGTGTCTCCAGCTGCCTTTTGTTAAACTTGGATGCAGCATCAGCTGACATCTGTTTATTTTGAATATCGGTTAATTTTAATGAGGCTGTGGCTGCTCCGAGAGTGGCTCAAATCATTTGTTCTTGAGCTGGAGGACAGTTCTCTTTGCAGCTCATTGCTTTTTAATGTGTTTATGTCCATGCTTCCTCTTTTTGACACTTAAAAAACGCTTGACAGAATTTTAGCTTTATGAACTAACGAATCAGAAGAAAATTTGGGTCTTGCAGAAATCCACAAGCCTTGCTGCGTACTTAGTGGGTACAGAAATTAATGTCACTCGTAGCTTTCTGGAGGTGTCGCGCGATGCAAAGAGATAACGCAAGTTCCTTCTTCCTGACGTTGTTTTTACAATGTGGGGATTTTCTCTGTTCTAATCTCCATCTTAAATTTTCCGTGGCCTAGGTTGCCTCCTGACGCGCGGGGCGCACGTGCTCGAGAGCCGCAGGGCACGCAGGAGCCCCGTTAGCGCGGCTGCCGGGGCAGGACAGGACCTCTGAGAGAGCCCGCCGGCGCTGTGGCTTCCGCGCAGGTGTGTTGAACTCCAGCCATTTCACAGTGTTTTTCTTGCTTCTGTGAGCAAAAAGAAGTTGCGCCTGCCGTGCGTTCACTTCCTGAGCAGACGACTCCAGGTTTGCGGTGGGCTGCGCCTAAAGAGAGCCGGCCGCGGTGTGCCGGCATCCAGAGGCAGAGGAGAGGAGGGGAACGCACGTGGCTGGAGCCTCTCGGCTTTCTGGAAAGGAAAATTGCTGTCAGACTGGTCTTTGGGGGCAGGGCAGGAGGCTGTGAATGACGTAGGAGCTGTGTTAACTAATGATGTCAGAGGTGTCATCCTGGCTAAATGCCACTGGTAACAACCCCCGGCCGGGTCCAGCGCGGGAACCGGCGCTCGGCGTCTCGAGCTCGCTGGGACGGCTGCCCGGGGGCGCTTCCCTTTGCGTTCATAAGCGAGGGAAAATTGCCAAATGCGTGTTTGCTCATATTTTATTTTATGTATTGATTCTGTCTGCTTGTTTTGTCAGCAGTGTTACTGTCAAGGGCTCCTTGAAAGTCCGTCGCTGGTTATGATGGTCATTAACAAAACGCCAATCCTCAGAGTGTGCTGTGCATTAAAATTCTTCCTAGGAATTTCCGTAGACCACTGGTGCTTTCCAAACCAATGAATGAGCGTCTGCAGTTCCCAAAGAGTAATGACTTGGATAGGCTGCACACCAAATAAGAAAATATTGAAAATACTGCCCTTCAGTTAAAATCTGTGTTTTTCAGATTACAATTTTATTTTTTAAAAATAACAACATATGCAACATATAAACCCCAGTGCATCCATAATGAAAGTGGTTGTGTTTATTCAAAACTTAGATTCAGGAATTTCCCTGAAGATCTTACAGACTTGACGAGCAAATTATGTATAAACTGTGAATTACAGAAACCGCCTCAGTTCAGAGGTGACACATGCAGCTGTTTAACAGCATTTAAGAGTGATGCACAAATGAAACTACATCAGACTGAAACTAGGGAGGATTTATTTTAAGTGAGCACCTGTATTGACTCGGCTGTGGGTGCTGTCGGGAGCGCACAGCCCCTCTGGCTGCCAGTGGGAGAGGCGGCGGCGGCGGTGGGCACTGGCGCCGTGTTGGGGTGAGACGGACAGACAGACGTCCTCCTGCTTGGGCAGGCTGTGGGCCTGAGCAAGGTACCCAGCGGCTGTTAAGGGGAGCTGCACTGGGACGTTGCTGCTTACCCATCTTTCTTCAGGGCTTTTTGTGTGAAAAATAACCTTTAACACAGCTGAAGCAGCAGTTACATGGACGCAATACACATTCTGCCAACTGCTTTAAAGAATTTTTCTCTTCTTTTTTCCCTCTTCTTTTTTTTTGTTTCTATCAGTGCTTACACCATAATTTTCTGCTCTTCTGTCCTTCCCTTGCCTCAAAGACTTTCTCTAAACCTTCTTCTGACAGGAGCAAGATGAGCATTGAGCTGTACAGCTGCTCCCTGCCCGGGTGCTGGTGAGATCTGGGGTGATGGTCAGCCCCCAAACCCCAGTGTTGTCCCTGCAGCAGGTCTGTGCGTTCCCCTCCCCTCGCTCAGCAGAGCAGCAGGTCTGTGTGCTTGTCTGGGTGATAAGTCAAGAAAAAGTTGTGGATATTTTTACACATATTTCCTACTTGCAGTCCAAACACGTCAGTGTTTTTACAATGGAACACTTTCACCAGGAAACCTGGAAGTGTTTGGAAACGGATCCTGGGCACAGTCTGTCCTTTGCAGGGAGACCTCCCCACTCCTCAAACTGGGATGAACCAGAGAGTTGTCAGACCTTGGCCTGAGCTGGAGCTGGCAGTGCTGGGGGAGGGATGTACTGTTGTGCCTGGTGTTGCACCATGGCAGCTTGTGGCAGAAGAACCTTTGAAAAATTCTAGGTGATTTGCCAATTAACACTCACAAGAAGTAAAAATGTGGGTCGTTATTAATGTGCTCGGCACACAATAATCAGTTATCTGTTTCTGCCTCCTTCTTTCACCACGTGGACAAATTTACACTGTGGTAGAAATTAACTCAGTTCCTTGGAAGAGGCCTGAGAAAATATTTTATGTAGCATATTCAGAGTGTTAATCTCTGTTTTGATGGACCCTAAGGGGTTGGGTGGCAGTTCCAAAGCCATTAATTCTTTATAAGCAGCCTCTCATGCAAACTAGATTAAGAGTCATGCGTAAGGGTTGTGCCCACTGCTCATAATTGTATCGTGTCATTCAGGGGGGTAATGGTAAAAAGCAGCTCTCTCCACCCAAGAAAGGCGTTTCAGTCTTTTTTTGGACTTTAAAACCTTTTGTGTATGAGTTGCAGGTCTTTGTCAGATCCTTCTTTTTAACATTATTGTTTCAGTCTTTGGAAATGACATATTGAGTGGCTTCTTGTAGGAAGCCGCTAGGGTAATAGCCAGCAAGCTGGTGGCTGCATGCGGGGAGGTGGTGGCGCGTGTGGATCTGGTTTTTATTTCCTGTCTTCCATCTGGGCTGTTTCTGTTCAAGATGCCGTACTGAAGTCTAGCAGCCTGGGTGCACTCTCATTTGTAGCAACTCAACCTTTCACTTAGGTTTAGGTTTATTGTGCCTTAGAGAGAAGCAGTCGTGTGAAGGGTTGTTTTGTGTTTTAGCCTGAAGAGTCATTTGTTTGAGTTGTTGGGTTGAAGGCCACATAACACTGAAGACTTCTTGAAAGGACTGCAGTGGTGTTGTCTTCAGCTTTGTATTCAAGTTGAAATGGTTTTCTAATTTAGAATACAGAAATTCGCATCGACTCAGCCACGTTCTTTGGAAGCCTTCTGGACCAAGTCAGGGACTGAGAATATCCTGAGCAATTTTCAGTTAAAATCACCATCAGAAAGTGTCAGTGCGTAATGCAAGCATTTGGATGCCCTGTTTTTCTTGAAAAACTTGGCATGCAAACCACTATTTGTACAAGAGAATAGCTAGAAGAGTATCTTTGGTTTTGGCATAGAACTGCTTGCTATCTAATGACATTTAACAGCATTTGTAATTTCACATTTGATATGTGGAAACTTTCTTAATGGGGATATATTTGAGCGATGAAATAGTTGAAATAGTTGATTAAATGAAGTCTCTGTCTGTATGGGATGATCATTGTAGCTTAATTCCTTGTTGATACCTTGTTCTTGCGAGTCAGAGTTGTCTTCTATCGCTGAGTATTGGCGTGTTTTGTTCTTATATAATTAAGTTTTAGTTTGAGGTAATGTGGCCACAATGTTTGTATTGTCTTTACGATTTTGATTTTGTTTCCTTTAAGGTTTGGCTAACAGTTGTGGTTTGTCAGCTTGGAGTATCGGTGTGGCATCTGGCCCATCCGTTGCTTTATCTGCTCAGATGCTGTCTCAGGTGGGGTGAAAACAACTGGGGCTTTTGCTGCTGTTTTGTTCTCAGGGGAGGGAGGGACTCCAAGTGATGCTGAGGAAAAGCTTCCAAGAGCATACTCGGCTTTCCATTTTTAAAGGCAGTAAGGGCTGGCTTGTACCAGACAATGAGACGCTTTGGACATCACCATGCTGCAATGCCTCATCTGATGAGGGAAGCCCTGCAGAACTGTTCCAGAGTCTGCGCTGCACTTCCCCAACACGGCACATTTGGGGATCTGTGCGTTGTGTGGTGGTCACTCTCCCAGTAAACCTCTTGGGAGCACTTATCCGCCACGGTCTCCCCTGTTGATGCTGTTACCGAGCGCGGGCTGTGCTGCGCCTGAGCAGGTCCCAGGTGGGGTCCAGGGACGGCTGAGATTCCTGGAGTTACGCCTGAGCCCGGATGAGTCTGTCGGTGTAGACTCTGCATGTAGAAAAGCAGTGTGGTGCCTCCAGATATGGGTCTGTTTTGGGGGAAAAAAAGAAACGTTCATGAGATGTCATGCCTGGGATGATACTCGTGTCACACACACTCTTCAAGTTGGATGCCCTGGCCATGAGTAAATGAGTGTTGACTTCACCATCATCCTTGCTTAGAGACAAATTTTGAAATTTGGTAGGAAGAGTCAGATCCCTCCCCCTTTCCTGCTATCAGGCTTCCAGTTTGGTGTTAATCCTCAAGAAAAATGACAGAAGAAATATTGGAAGTGGCATTTTTAATGATTTTTAACCTCATCTGTGGAGTTAATGTGTTATTCTCAAGGTCATTTAATCAGAGGCCTTTTTCTTGCGAGAGGTGTGCTAGTACCTTATGTTCTAAATTGTCTTAATCTGCTCGTTTTAACTTGAGATACAGTTTTTATAAATGAGGGAAGGAAATGTGGTATTTTGTATTGGCTTTCATTTTTGGGGGATGAAAATGAATATATATGTTGGTGGGCTTTGCAGTTTCCAAGCCTGAAACTCCGACTGGCTCCCCAGGTAGGTGGCAGCTGAGGAAATTACGGCCAGGTCCGTGTGAGGGTTGAGCTGTGATTTTGGTTTTGAGACTAGACCCAGGTAACGTTTTCGTGAGCACAATTCTTAAGGTGTTTGGGAAATTTTAGAGATGATGTCCTTTCAGTATCTCTGGGTGGGTTCAGTCCCTCAAACTGACCCTTCTGGCGTTGGTAGACACTTCTCATCACCAGGGGTTTTGGGGTTGCGTACCTTCCCAAACTTCCCCACCCCTTGCCGAAATGAGATGTCAGGAAGGAAGGGAGGAGCCTGATATGAATCATCTCGGTTCAAACCGTAGAAATGAACTTTTTGTTTGAGTCCGTAGCAGAGGGGGGTTCCCCCTTCCCCCCGAGCTGGCGTTCTCCCTGTTTGCGATGCGGAATCATGCTGCTGCCCGACGCTGCAGAGAGCGTGCACCGACAGACAGAGATCTGCGGGAGAGAGCTGTAATTTATAAACATATTTGAGAAAGTATTATAAACCAGATAAATCTGAATCACTGCAAATAGGAGATGACCTTTCCGTGCTTAACACAGCAACTGAAAAAAGATGGTTGGGGTAGTGCGAAAGCGATGGAGAAATTGAATCCACGGTGCCTTTTTATTGTTCCTTCTGTATTGCTGGTGCTATATTTAGAAGCTTACATCACTTCAGGGATGATGACAGTCTCTGCCCTCCCTCTCCCGCTCCCTCCCGCTCTCCCTCGCTCCTTCCCTTAGGATGGATCGTGTTTTCATATGACTTATGAGTCCTACAGATCTTTCCGTAGGATTTTTCTACAGCCTGTTAGTAAGTGCTACCGTGCAAAGCGCTGTATGTAAAGATGCCATGGCACCGCATAATGTCACCCTGAAGGGGGACGGGAGCTTGCGGTGCTGCCTTCCCTGCCTCCGCTTCCTAAAAGGGTCAGGAACNTTTTTTTTTTTTTTTCCTTTAAACAGGGATTCCTGAGAAGCCCTAATGAGGGTCTAACCTTGCCACGAAAAGTACAGTGGTTCCCTTCAGATGCTTAAGTTAAATGGCGGGGAGACGTCGGGGTGGTGTGCCGGTGCCACCGAACAGAGCAGGCTGTGCCAGCGTAGCGGGGGCCGTGTCCCGCTCGCGCTGCAGTCGTCTCTGTTCTGCATCCTGTGCTGCCTATCGCCCGCCTCTCCAAAGAGATTTAACATACTCAGAGATCTTGAAATAACCTCTTGATGCAGGTGCCCTTAATGCTAAAATATTTCTGCATTACGCTGCTGTGTTTGGCAATTCCCACTCACAAAATTGTATTAAGATGAGTTATTTCAGCCTGAAACATCTTTGCCCGAGTGTGTGCAGTGACGGATTGCTTTCCAAGCAGCTGGTCTCCTTCCCCAGCCCCCACCCTGGCATGGGGATGCTGCCTGAGCTGCTCTGCTTAAAACCGGGGGGGAGCAAATTTCGGGTACCTGCTCATAGCTGAGCGCTGCTGCAGGGGACGTGGCAGGGGACAGCGTGCCCGCCGCCACCTGGCTCCGAGGACAAAAGGACAGAAGTCCACAAGCCCAGGCCCCTCGGCTCGCTGCCGTGCCGGCGGCTTCTGCCTTTTCAGCCAGTGCCATGATGGCTCGGAGACCAGTGCTCGCCCTCCCCACTGCCGCTGCACAATGGGCTTTTCTTTCTCTGATTGATCAGGAAAAAGTGATGCTGCTCCACAGTACCTTCAGCCGTCAGCCGGCACTGCTCCGGGCTCCCACGGAACTCCAGCTTGCGGCGTCCTTAAATAAGAGAAGGCTCTAACCCCGCTTAACCGGACGCGCGTTTAAATTATGAAAGGCCTTGCTATCCTTTTAAAAACATCCTATTTTTCAGGGACTGACTCTCGTCACACAATTAGAACGTGCAGATTTATTTAACAGTCAGAAGGATTCAGATAGCGTTATGGGAGTGTAAAGGGAATATGATGCATAGGAACGGATAGAGTGATATTTCAAGCACGGAAAGCAGTCAGCGTTAAGAAACAAAGACCACCTTTAATTCAGAGACTGTAGACTGAAGGATTTTTTCCTTAACACTCTCTGAAAACTTGCAATCTGGCTTAAAATGAGACCAGCGATTTACTGTTTGTGATTCTGCCCGATGCTGCAGTTCTTCACAAGTGTTTTGACTGTGATCGCTACGGAGCAGCCTTTGTATCGGATTTTTTTTTTTCGTTTCTGAGTTGCTTTAGTATTGAGATTTGTCATTAAACAGACGATTTACACAAACTTACAGCATTGTGCTGCAGGGAGCTGGGGCTGCAGGAACGCATGCGTTAAAAAAAAACAACAAAAAACAAACAAAAAAAACCCCTCAGAAATGAGTGGGGGGATGCCCCAAAAGCTGGGGTGTGGAAGTAGGTCAGGTTTTCCCCCCCGCCCGGGGCGGCGTGGGCGGGCAGGGCTGCGCAGAGCTGGCTGCAGCCCCCCGGGACCACCGCCGCCGCGCTCATTGGCGGGCCGGGCAGAGGGATGATGTCATCCTCACTTAAAGGCAAAACTAGAAGGAAATAGGATTTTGTTCCCATTATTGAGCTGGTGTTTACAGTAGTTGTAAAATACGGCATCCGCGCCAAAATCTTTAGCGGATGGGATTTCATGCACAATGCAGCGGGTTTGAAACGCGGTTGGGAGATGAGTATCTGCCCGGTTAGGCGAGGGATGGAGTGCTGCGCTATCGGTGTGCGCGCAGGCAGGGAGAGGTTTCCTTCAGCTGGGTGGGTTTTCTTTTCGCCTTGATAGAAATTGTGATGCTGATAACTGTAATACAGGTAACACTGCGCAAAAGTACTTGGGTGTTCGCTGCTGCTGAAGATGTATCAGTGTGGCATTATATTTGATGCTTAAGATGCTTCTGAATACAATTTTGTGAATTATTAGAAAAGATGCAGTACAGTCGTGCGTAAGGTGAGGCTGACATATTTAGCTATTGTTCAGTATTGGAGAAACAGTAAAAGAAACAGCTATTTGTATAGCTGGTGCAGTGCATTTTAAAAATCTGAAGTAATTATCTAAATTCTTTCAGCTCTTAAAAACCAAACAGACTTTGAGTTTGCAAATTTTGCAAGTGCAGGAATGAAGTTTGCTTTTTCTTTTGTATTTAAATACAAATTAAACCCAGTAATATTTATGAAGCCTGGTTGCATCTGTTATTATTTTCATTGTCTGATAAATGTTAAGCAAATTCAGACATAAATACCAATTTTTTTTTTTTTCTTTTAAGACAGTTTTAGAAGGTGGTAGGGGAGGATTTTTTCTTAGTTAAGGCACAACTCATGTCATAACTTGGGTTACACGTGGGGAAGAATTCAACTTCTGGATAGCTGCTGGAAGGAGCCTGTGGTTTGAGATGGTGTGGGATGTCCTGGTGGTGCAACTTGGCTTCCAAAATGTGAGAATCTTGTTCCACGTGCCCCTTGGCACAGTAGATGAAAATGAGCTTTCTGTGGATGGCCTCAAACCGCCCGATTCAGTATTGAAGAATAAGCAAACAAAAAAAAAAAAAAGCAGAGAGGGGATTTTTTGCCCTCAGTGCCACCAGACCACTCTTGGAAGCTCCTCTTCTGTACGGGAGGTGTGGCCATCAAGGGCTAGTTTGGCTTTGGAGAATTACCCTCGAGTCTGATGGAATAATGAGATATATGGCGATGAAAATTCTTTCCAAAGAGAGGAGCATGGAAACAGTGAGTGCCCCTCCTTGCAGATGAAGTAAATGATCCAGAGTACTAAAAAATGGCTTTGACAGAGCCAGCACCCCCTGTCCCCCTCCCTTTCTCTTCCGCGCTTTCCTCCCTTCTTGCACGGTGGCAGAAGTCATTTGCCTTCTAGGAATTGAAAGCATCGCGGCGGTCCCAGCTCAAAGGTGTGGGATCTCGGAGGTGCTTCCTCAGAGCAGCTCTCCAGCAGGCTGGGCTGCCATCCAAGACGCTGAGCTCCTTGCAAATACTGCAGGTTTTAGTTGCAAAAAGAAATGATAAAACTAAATTGACTCCTGCAGAATTAAGGCATTTTTGGTTAGAAACAGAATTAGTCTTGATTGGGGGGGGACCCCGCCCACCAAAACTTTTAACATGGTTTCAAAACTATTAAAACCATGAAAATTATAAACATCACTTTTCAATCAGAAATTCACTTTTCTCTCTAGACAGAAATCTCCTAATGAGTGTATAGGATGAGATAAAAATGTTGAGGCTCTTGTGTGACATACATACATAAAACTAGAAATGATTTTATTATGAAGTGATTATGGGTGTATCTGTGCGTGCATGTGAATGTCTGCAGATATTTATTTTGCTTATCTCTAAATTTGGATGCAAGGATGAGAAATAATCCACCTAAATGCTGTTGAAAGTGCTAATAGATACATGAGATTGAGTAAAAAAAAAATTTTTTTAGAAAAAGAAAAATATCCAGAGTTACCCTGTGGGCTTTAATAGATCAAAAAATGATATAAAATGTAATGTGGAGCAGGGGTGTTCTGCTGAGCGGCTGTTATACCGATATGCGTGTTTATATTAGGTCAATAAAGATGCTCTGTTGGCTGCATCTGCAGATACAGTAGCCAATTGATCTAATGCAGTTTCTAAAGGCTTTCTATACAGGTGATGTCATCCTTTTAGCTCGGTTCCCCTCCCACTCTCTTTCCTCCTTATTAGATATTTCATCTTGCTGCGGAGCATCCAATCGATGGGAGCTTCTCCTGAGGGAGCTGCTGAGAAGCAAGCAAAGATAGTAGGAATTAGGACTCCAGCAGTCAGTCTTGCTGTAGCCATGGACAGACTGTTTTGTTGTGCATTACAGAAATGTTTTAATTGGAAAAGCTAGGCGTGGATTAACCGTGGTATCCGACTGATGCATTAGAATACTAAGCGACACTGCAGAGTTGTAAACTGCATTAAAAAAAGGAGGGGGGGGCAAAAGAGAAAAGGGTTTGTATTGCAGAGGCTTTTAATACATTCCACAGTGCAAACCTGTTAGAGCATATATCCTGGAGCTACAATCTGGACACTAATTCAATTTTTGCAGTTATGATGGACAAGAGTATAAAGAAGAAACTTTAATACCCAGGGTGTGGGATTCCTGAATCGCCTAAGATGCTGAAGAACCTTTGCAAAATTTCTTCTACAATATGAATATGAAGTTTGCGAGAAGTGGACCCGAAGATAAGCCACTTGTAAATGCGTTTTAGTGAAGAGGAAAAAGGAATTTGAAGAATTTATATCTCACCTTTTAATGTATTGTTGCTTTAACCTGCAGTTCTAATCCATTTCAGAATTAATTCAATTTTAGCAGCACTTTTTGGGTGTGTGCCTCTTGCCTGGGGAACGTATGGATATTTGTATTTGAAAAGCTAGGAAACATTTTGATTTGAAATTATGTGCTTGTTAAAACTGGAACATTTTTATAGGAATTGCTGCTGCTGCTGCTAACTCAGTGCAATACTGAAAACTACTCAAATACAGTGGAAGCTGTAATCGAATTCAGTGTGAAATTCAAGCCTGAGAAGTTGCATACATGTACATTTGCTGCTTTGGTTTATGATTTTTAAAAAGAATCCAGAAGGGATTTTACTCCGTGTTTTTCTTCTGTGGCTTTTATTTGAGAAAGGAAACTTTTTTTTTCCCCCAGCCTGAGAGATGGCTTTTCTTGTTCGATGTTATGCCAACTGCCTGCAACCGTGGGCCTCCAAAGTAAGTACGATTTTGTCTGTACTGCATTTGTGACATGTGTTGAGAACCGTGGTGCTGCTGGAGCATTCCCTGCTCAGAGCCCCGGTGCTGCTCGGGGAGGTGCCGGACTCCTGGCTGTGCGTGGACTGCTCCTGTGGAATCGTTTCTACATGGGAAGGGGGGACCTTGAAATCTTGGAATTGTTTTATATATGAATAGCTTACAAATTATCAGGAAGGATAAAAAAAATGCCATTTGCTTATGAAACGTGTAAAGCTTGCTTTTTAGCCTATAAATATGAAACAAGTGTTATTGAAGTGTAACATTCTTGTGACTGCTTGCATTTTGTGCTAACTCAAAAATATCAGTATACAAACCCAGTGATGGTCTAATTTTCAAGCTGTATGAAGCTGTACTGCTTCCTGCCTTTGTGCAGTGTTGTGGAATTGGTTAATTATTTAGCTGAACTATGTACTTACACTTAGCTTTAAAGGACACAAATTATTTTGTGTGTCTGAAGATGCAGTGTTTTTGTGAAACTGGGGAGGGAAGGGTGTTTCTTTTGAAGGAGGTAATGAAATCTAGAACATTCGAGCAAACCCATCTATTGAGATAAAAGCCTTCAAAGAAATTAAAAAATACAGTATTTGTCAGACTCTTACTATTTGGTATGCTCGCTCAGAAAATTAGTTGCTGGTATTTTATTAATGCTACTGCCAAGAAGTAGTCACCTAAGACATGGCAATTGCCTTCTAAACCTGAGGCCAGGCATATAAACATTATTATTTGTTATAATTTTGTATTTCTATACTGCAGCTCATAGAGGCTAGAATAAAGATTGTGCAACTTCTTTGCCTGTGAAAGCTGGCGGGGTTCGGAGGCAGCGGGCTCCTGACATCATGAGATAGGGCATTGACTTTGGAGCAAGAAATTTGCTCTTGACTTTGGTCCCAAAAAGTTTAGAGTCTAAGTGACATGGCGGTGCGGAGAGGCAGAAGGGAGGAACGCAGCTGGGTGTGCAGAGTCCCCGCGCAGGATGGTTTTCCCTCTTTTTGGTTCTTATTTCTGCTAAAATGGAAATGGAAGCTCGCGGGGTCTGGGGGCGAACGTGCTGGGCTTCAGGGTTTCTGTGCGCGGTTGCCAAAATCAGTGTGTGAATACGTGGGCGTGCGTGTGGCTGAATTTTGGGTGTTCCACGCGTGCCGAGTCCACCCAACCGCCGGGCACAGTGGCGCTGCGGGTGCTGGTTGCCTCCGAGGGCAGATGGGCTCCGTGTGCCCAACCAGGTAACGGCGGCTCCGCACTTGGGAGCTCCTGCTGGCAAATGTTGGCCTCTTTGTGTCATCATCCGTGTATACATGTAGGCTCCTCCGCTTTCTTCCCTTCCTATACTGTAGACATTAAATATGAAAAGATCAGTTGGCTGAGGCTCGGCTTACCTGCACCGCCCTTATTAAGGAGGTCTGAACATGTAACATTGCTTAAAACCAGGGACTGCTTAGTCACGTTAGTACTTCAGCTGAGATTGCTCTTTCCATAGAGTTTGGGCCAAAGTGAGAAACCACAAAAAAGAAACCCTGCGCTCAAGTAAAGGTTTGGCAGGGGTAAAACAATAATATATATAAAAAAAAAAAATTGTAGAGGCTTTTGGCCCCCTGTGTCGGCTCTGTGGATGATACCCGGCAGATGGCTGCCATAACGGTCAAACCATTTATTGACTCGTTCACTATTCATAAACGAAATGGTATAAAATGTTGGGGAGGGGGAGGTTTGTGTTTTCTTTCTTGTCTTTTTTTTTTTTTTAGTGGCTGATGAAAACCAATTATCTGGTTTTGCCTTCCAATCCATAGCTAAAAGTTCTTTATCTTTAAAACCACGAAAGAAAAAGTGCCTGTAGCCCCTTTCTGCAAAACCCCACAAGGCCCTCCAAGACTCCTGCAAAACCCCACAAACTTTCAGACTGGTCTGTTCATGATGTTCTGCAGCTCTGAAGAGAAATCTGCATGGGCTTAAACAGGCTGATGAGCTGAATTACATCTGAGTTTGGTCCAGTTTGATTTTTATCTGAGCTTTGTACCACAAATCTGTTTCTATGATGGGTGTTCTGTAAGAATACATATTATAGCAAAATAACTGATGTCAGAATTTTAAGTATTTGAGTTCATAACTTTTAACTTGAAAATGGCAAGTATTTTATGATACTGTTTTGAAACAAGCACCACTTCTTGCCATAGAGCAGTGAACATCTGACTTCTCATTTGCTTTCTCAGTGACTAAATTAAAAATTTCTTAGATTTATGTAGATACCTGTCCCGGAATTTTTTCAGTTAGTTGCTTTCAAACTGGTGTTAGGGCAATAGTCTGAAAATGGGCTGTTGACTCAGTTGTAATTATAGCTGTTCTGAATGTGACACTGTAATGACACATCTATTTAATCAGAGCAAAATGAAGTCATATTTCATGACTAATGGGGAAAGGTAAGCCCTCGTGAAGGTATGTAAAGGAGGATACTCTGAAGGTTATCCTTGAGCCCAGGAGGTCGCTTTGGCGGGCTTGGGGGTGACCCGCAGGAGAAGCCAGCGTTAGGAGCTCCGTCGCCTCCTGGGAGGTACTCTCTGAGTAAAAGGGGTGTCTGCCCTGGTTCGCGTTGCACGCACCCCTCATCTCCACAAACGCCGTCGCTTTTGAAAGTAAAAGGGACAGAGTAGCCATCTGGTAAAGCAATGAATGCAGTCTATTTTCCTGCATAAAGAGCTGCTAAAAGGAGGATAAACTGAGAGAGAACTCCAAGCGTTGTGGATTTCTGCAGTGCGCCTGAAGACGAGCTGGATGAGCCGTTCAGCCCGTCCGTGCAGGCTCTTGTAGAGGCCACCGGTGTTTCTCAAGACTGTGCTGATCCTTGGGAATGTGTCCAGGAGAGATCCCCGCGGTGAGGTGGTGGAGGTGGTGGTTGTTCCTCTGTCAGCCGTGGATGGAGGTACCAGCACAGGGGCAGAATCCCATATCGGAAGCACAGAGTAAGAAATGGTCTCTGCCCGGGCGACCGTGCGCTTTCTGGAATGATACACTGCAGAAGATGAGATAAATAGATGCAGGCGTCCTTAAGCAAACATGGTGAATATGATAAGCAGCGAGGAGTGTGGAAAGCAGTGATCAAAGCAGCCCCAGCTGTCAAGCCGCTGCCACTCTGGAGGAGGATGAAGGAGAGTAGAGGACTTTGCATCGGTCGTGTGGAGATCTGCTTCCACAGAGGACTTATTTGCGAGAACAAGGGGCATTCAACTTAAACTAATCTAAATTCCTCTGATACAAATGCAATATTTTAAAGCAGAAAAATTAAATGTTTCCGATGTATCTCAGCAAGATGCTGATCGTTTTTGTAATTCTGATCATAACTTTCCCAGTGTCTGTTAAATTGTCTGTAATGCACTTTGTGGTATTAGAATCTCAAATGTAGGTGCATTATGAAGTCACACTGGAAGAAAGCTCTAAACTTAACGAGGTAGATGTATATGGTTCTCCTGTAATAGAAATTTTATGCGCATCCTAACAATTTCCCAAGCCTAGAATGCATACGCGGTTACCCCATTCGTGTAGCAGGAGGGTCTGATGGGGAAAATAGGGAGTGATTGGATAATGTATCTATAGAGGCTATTTAAAAAGAGATGCTTTCTGAGATAATGTGCCTTTTATAGAAAATAAGGATTTTTGAATTAATGTCTAAGCCTCTAAAATGTTTGTTCCTGAAGGAAAACAGTTTCATTTAAGATCCCAGGTGCATGTTAAAGTTGTCTTACGACAGTAGACAGTAATTTATTTTCTCTAGGCTTGTGTGTTCTTCTCTTCTGCTGTTTAGATAAAATCTAACAATGCTAAGCATAATAACAAGATACATTTGCTCTGTAAAAGTTTGTGTTCGGGTTAGAACAGAAGTCTTGGAGTCGTTTTTCAGTCCCATTCCTATTTCTGCTGTCCTCTCACTGGGACGTGATGCAAGTTTTAGTTATCGGTAACTAAAATCAGTATAACACCATCTTCTTATTCCAAGGGGCATTGGTTTGATCTCCAAGATCTTGAGTTGAAACCTTCATGCAATTAAAGATTATTTTCAGCTCCTCAGAAGAAAACCAGACCTTGGATAGTGTGTCCTTGATTTGATTCGATGTCATCCTTGTCTTTGCTAATGCACTTTTATGGAACATAGCCCTGGTAGTACACATTTTAAATGTTTTCAGTGCAAGCAGAGTATCTGATCCTTTGCTTTCTTTTTTCGGTCAGTTTTGGCAGCGTCTTTCTCTCCCTCTTGGCCATGCCTCTCTTTCCAGTCTTTTTCTCTCCGTGCCTGTAGCTTCCAGCCCAATGTTCAGTGGTGGAGAGCACCCCATTGTCGCTCAGAGTGGGAACCACGGGTGCTCGGCACCCAACTGTGCCAGTTTGTGTGCAGGCACAGGTGGCGGGCGATGGCCCTGCGACCTCCTCCCTTCTGCCTACCGATGGCGCTTCCCTCCTGCGAACTTTGGTTTGTACGGTTTAGTTCTCTTTTGAGTTTTTGGAGTTTCAGCCAGCTCCTCTGAGTATTTATGGTCTCACCTATTCCTTATTTTCGGATTTATTTTATTTTTAGATCCCCCCCCACTCTCCATCCTCTGCAACAGGGTTGCCTTGTTTCTCCATCTTACTTGATTTGTAGGAGTGCAGCCTCTTGGTTACTGAATGCTCTGATCCCTGAGCACTTGGGGAGTGAGTGCTCAGTCCAACGAATGACCATTTTCCTTATACTTAGTTAAAAGTTTAGCTCTGTTTTTTGTAACAGCTTGCAGGATACTTCCTGTAAAACATTTTAAATGTACTTTTTGTTTGATAGTTTACTAAGATAAAAATGGTTGAATATGAGCTGTGTGGCCATTTACTCTAGAAAGCTTGCATTTTCTTATACTCCAGTATACAGTATGTTGAAGTTAAATGCAAGTACACGACGTACTACTTTTCGACAGAAAAAGCCTTTTCCTGAAGTATTGTTTTTATCGGAAATTGGCTCGTAATATGCAAATAAACACCTATCTGTTCATTTATTTCCTCCTGGACTTTGTTTGCTTTAAACCTGCTTTGTTATAATTCTGCTTACAGCTACAGCCTAGTTCAGGACCACCCTGGTTTGCTCCGCTCACTTCCACGAATGCATTTCTTTATGAATACAGAAAGGAAATGTAGATGGAAGATTGCTACGCCTTTGGTTTTTTTTTGCATGTACAGGCTCCGAGGGCCTCGTTACGCTGCTCGTAGCTGAGAGGTAATGCGTTGCCGCGTGTTGCCCCAGCATCGGCGTGCTCGCGCTGCGCTCCCTGCGCCCTCCTAGCCCGGCTAGGTGCGTCCCCGGAGCTGATTGTCACTTGCCTGTCATTACAGTGAAGGGAGGTTGTAGCAGCCTGAGGATGTGTGAAGAGGGACCGTCATCACCACGCTATTTTACCAATCAGTGTCTATAAGTGTTTATAAATTATTCAGCTGAGATGAAACTCCATGTAGATTGGGGGGTTCGTGTGCCCTGCAGTATTGTCTCGGGATGAGAGCTCCCCAAACGTTGGGCTGCCGTCGTCCGCGTGGCTGCCGGAGTTTTACTGACTCGTGACACTTCGGCTCCTTACAGAACTCAGCATCGCTCGCCCTGTCACAGTTTGTTTTCTGCTGTGATTGTTTAGACAAGGCTCTTTTTAGTCTTGTAATGTATCAGTTTTCAGTGGTAAGAACAAACAGTAAAATTTGAACTCTGGCACTGAAAATAAGTCTTTTTGAACATTCTTTTTGCATTTTCACAATAACAAAACACAATTCTTGACATTTAAAAAATGTTATGCTGTGAATAGACCAGAGGAGAGTTGATGTGTGCTAATTGATTGTTGTGAAAAATGCAACTTATATTTACATGTTGGGTACCCCCAGTATTATGGAGCTCTCATCAATACCAGTACATTTTTTCACAGGTGAATTTTTGCAGCTGAAGTGCCCACATCTTCTCCAATGCAGAGATATTTGCGTGTCAGACGCTTAGCATTATCATGAGTTAAGGCATAGCAGTAATCTATAATTTAGACATATGAAAACCAAATTAAAATTGCATTACATGTGTGGTTTAAGGCAACACCAGAATTTAGTTTGAAATTCTGTCCTCATGTCACCTTATTGTAACTAAGGAAACGTAATACTTCAGAGGATTTTATTTTCTACGCGCTGTAGGAACCATGAAGCCCAAGAAGCTCTTGGCTGCTGGAGGCATAGAACAGCCTCTAGGGATTTTTAATTCTTTTAGATGATTTTTTTTGTTGTGGTGGGGTTTTTGTTTTTGTGTTGTGGTTTTGTTGGTTGTTTTTTTTTTTTTTGTAAGCCTGGGGTTATTTTAGGAATGCTATAAGGATAGTTTCCAGGGCACTGCGAGGCTGTCATGAATGGTACCAGCTTGGTCCTTAGTTCTTTGAGATTCATGTCTGTATTACTAATAATAACTGGAGTATGTATGTACTGTAGCTAAAGAATTGAAACAAATTTTGAAATAAATATTGTCAGCGAGCCCATCTTTTGTATGTTTTAAAAAGGAAAATGATCTGAAGTTTGTATGGTTGGATAGGCACCGTTTTCCTTTGCATCACGTTATTGAAGGTTACAGGATTTTATCTGAACCCGTTGGGAAAATATTTGATCCATCAGTTGGATCAAAAAAGAACGACAACAAATAAAAGACCTCATTGCTGCTCTTTAAAAATCTGAAGAAATCTTTTGCACCACCGGTGGACCATTGTGGTCTTTAAGGAGGAAATGTTTTTGCTTGCATTAAGTTAGTTGGGGACTGATGTCAGCATAGGTAATTTGGCTGGGCTCATCTTACCCTCTCGGTGGATACCAAAGTGGCCTCTTTGTGCATCTCAGAGGAGCAACTTTCTCCTCTCCCATTAACACAGCTCTAAGTGTATTTTAAACTTACACGTTTCTAAACTGGAGCAGAATTATGGCTTGTATGTAAAAGGCGAACATAAACCAGAGTTAATTTCTGGAAATCCTTGGGAAAAAGGGCTAATGAAAATTCTGCAAAATAAGTTCAGAGAACTCCCGTTGGTTTTAGTGGTTCTCATTATTTTACTGGCAGGATATATGAGATGATGAAAATAATTCACTTACTGATGCCAAGAAAAAAAATCTGAGAGGTTGGGTTTGTTTTTTTTTTTTTTCTTAGATGAAATGAATGGGATGGATGAGAGCAGAGAGTGGGATACAGAAAGGTTTGCTTGGTGAGAGACTGACGGCATGTCAGCGGGTGTGAGCATCGCTGCTCTTGTTTCAGTAGGTTGTAGAGAGGAAAAATAGAACTAATTAAAGAAATCAGTTGTGTTGTCAAAATGATCAAACTGATGATGGAGTCGCGGGTACGTAGTGAGGCCATCAAAACAAGTGGCAAATCAGATGCTGGAATGTGGAGTTAGCTCAAGTTGGGCGCAAAAGGGAGCAGCGGTGACGGTGAAGCTGGCGAAGGGTCTGGCAGAGAAACCGCGGAAGCACCCGTGCGAAACAGGAATCCAAACTAGTGCTGCTGTGCAGAGCAGAGTCGGTCAGCTGCTTCTTGACAGGTGGTACAGATCACAGAAATGCCAGGTTTGGAGAATTTCCTCTACGTAGAGCCTTTTTTAACACGGTAGAGTCTTTGAGCAGAGGATTTAAAATAATGGGCTCTAGAGGCAGCACTGCCCTGCGCGGGCTGAGCGTGCTCCAAAGGGCCAGGACTGCAGTGGGATGATGTATCAGAGCGCTCGTCAGTGTCTGGAGGGAAGGTGTTCCTCAGTCAGCCGTGTAAGAAACCTGTCCCACCCTCTACAGCTCCTCAGCCAAAGCTTTCCTCCGCGCTGGTGGGGTTTGGTTTGTAGGAAATGGCGAAGGTATCGGAGGTGTATGCGGGATTGCAAAGTAAAGAGGAAAGCTCCCAGCAGGGCTGCCGCAAAACGGGGGCATCCAAAGACTGGAAGTGCAAACGGGAGTTAAAAGGAAGAAGTTTGGGCAGAACTATTTTGTTCTAATATTAGCTGTGTGAAGGATTTTGAATCAAGGGCATCAGCAAGAAAATGAAGGGAATGGAAGGGCATAGTCCCTGAAAAGGAGAGGGGGGAGCTGGCAGAGGGTTCAGGGGACCGCAGAACCGTCCAGCTCTTGGATCAAGTGGTCTTTTTAGTTTGGCATTTTTGTTTAACTTAATTTTTAAAACTGAAGGCAAACATGCCTTTTTTTTTTTTTTTTTAACTGTTTGTTTCCAACAGTCTAGGCTTTCTGTATCATCTGAGAAAGAAAATTGCTGTCCTTAAACCCTTTGGGTGCAATGGAGACTGAGCGGGAGCATTTCGTAAAGCTCAGAGGTGACCAACTGCAGTTACAGTTAATGCTCCAAGGGCCTCTTAATGGGTTCCAGCTTAAAACAGCGAAAACCTCTTAATGGAAAACCTCAAGCAATAAACAAAATAACAAATATGTCTGCCTTAAAATTGGGATTGTTAGGCGTGGAGGTTGAGAGCTGTTTTTAGCTGTGGGCCGGGCAGTTGGTGTAGCAATGCACGGTGGTGGTACGGTGACACAGCAGAATGTACGCGTGCACCGACGCTGTGGGGCTGCGCCATGCTTGTCCTCGGGTGTTTCGTGGAAATAAACCCTGTGTTGTTTCTGCATATTACTCTTGCTGGCAACATTTCAGGGAACTTTAGAAAAGCAAATCAGGTATAAGGTTACTGGCGATCTGTAAAACCAAGGACAGAAAATTTGCTTACACAGACTATAAAAGGACAGACTGTTCCCTCGGAGGCTGATGCTTCTACTGTGTCCAGACTAGATCGATCGGTTGTAAACATCCATACTGATGAAAAACTTTGCTATCAAGGAGTATCAAATAAAGAATGAGGTGAAACTTTTTCTTCCTTATTGCCCATTTTCGTTCCATTAATTTGAATTTGTAACGGACACTTTATACCGGGAGAATTATGCAGACTGTGTTTCACTTAGTAATTTGGTTTCTGATGATGAGTCCTTTGGCCACTGCCCTCATTGCAGGATGTTTCTGAGTATGTTTCATAAACCCGCCGTTTACTGCAGGTTGAAACACAATGGTGAAACGTCTTTTACACGTAGAAAAAGATAATTCGTAGGTCTTGTGTCCATCTGTCAAGACCGTTTTGCAAATTCATGTTGGCTGTGCCTTTTCAGCCTGTTTTTCGGCTATCCAAACTGTGCCAGGGAACGCTGATAGTTACTTTCAGAACTTGTGGCACAAAGACACAGATGTGGCTTTTCCATAGGGGAGAGATACCAGCAAATCCAAAAGTTAGTCACATAGGAAATACAGCATGAAGAGCACGGTCCCTCTGCCGAAAGAGGTTCTTCTGATCCCTTTCCCTGGAAAGAATGGGGAATAGAAAGACCAAAGTCTCTGTTGAGCCCTCCTATGACATAACTTCACTTATGACTTCTGTGGTTGCCTTTCTCTATATATAAGCTCTGCAATCACTTTTCTGTAGTCTTAATTTTTAGCAAAACCTTCCTAGGGAGCGCGTAAAGGAAAGCTGTCCTCAGGCTACCAGTCATTCTTAGTGTGCTTCTCAAGAGAGTTGGTCGGCGGTCATCTTGTCAAAGGTCACGTAATTTGCTGGGTTGTACAGGGCATGTGCAATCTTAAAAATCTGTTACACCAAAATTAGCTTTTAATTTAATTCCCAAGTATTCTGTGTGACTTCAATGCTGAGAGTAAATGGTATTTACGTAGGAAGTAAATGTCACTGCAGACGCACTCTGCTTGGGCCTGTAGAAATGGTCTGTTAGCTTGTGAGATACACCATGTATTGGAATTTATACTCCAATTAATTTCAAAATTACAGACATAAGACTTGGAGAAAGCTGGCAAATCACTTCTTGTGTAGCATGTGTTGCCATAGGTATAGATAGAAATACTACTGCAAAGCTAAATTAAGTATTAATTTAGAAAATTAGTGTTAGTTGGGAAATGTCCGTTCAGACACACGTTTCCCAGTAGCATGGCAATTTTTGTTGTCTTGCCTGCATCTTTGGTTTTCAGACACCTCAGTCTGGACGTCTTGAAAATGAGATACTTTCAGATGATATCAAGTGAGATGCGGTTCAGTCTACTGCAGTGGATAGCTTGAAAATGATGTGTAAAAGTTCAGTGTGGTTGTAATTGTTGCAAAGTGTTTTGTGGCTATGGAGGAAAAGTACTGCCCTGTTGTAAGTTTGGGGTGGGTTTGGTGATGAAAATGTAGTGAAGTAACAATACTGAAGAATGTTACCTTCCTGTTTTCCAAGAGGAAATGAGCTGGATGGTGGCTGGTTGGTTCACTTCCGATACTCATCAGATGCAGAAAATGCTGAATAACCCATGAGATTTTTTTTTTTTGACCCACCATGTCACAGCTCTAAATATCTCTGCCCTTGTTATCAAACTAGTTTTAGAAAGTTGGTGATTCTATATTAGACCAAGTTGTCCTGATTGCCTGCTTAAAAAAAAAAAAAAATCATAACCAAATCAAATACTCTCTGCAAATACACCTTTTTGAAAAATAGAAAGGCGGGTCTGGGCTCTGGGGAGCGGTGCAGCCCACCAAACCTTCTGCTTTTAGGTGTAATCCTGAGTTGCTGCTGTCAGCTTACTGTGTGCTGCTCCCTAATTCTTTTCTTATTCAGACTGTTTACAATAAATAAAATAATTTATTGAAATGCATTGTATGTTTTGAATGGTTAATTTGTAAATCAATAATTTTGGAATACTGGGTGTATGTTTTTTCTTTATTTGACAATTTACTGGCTCTTAAGAGTATAAATTGAACATGACTGAAGTTTATAGCTTTATTGCTGTATTACTTAGCTCTCACCAATTCTTTGATTCTTCTTTCATCTTTAGCTATTGTTAGCTGGTAATTTTAGCGAACCAAAGAGAGTCTGTATTGATTCAGACCACAGGTCCGTGTGGCCCCATGCTTGTCCCCTGGTGTCACGCAGAGCACCGTTGAGGAGTTTCCCCTGGGACGCCGTCGGGCAGTGGTGGATGCTGTAGGGTCTGTATCCTCTTCTACTTCCTCCCTCCTCATTTTGATTCTTTCTTTCCCCCACACAGCATCTCTGGCTTTCATCCATTCCCCCTGACATCCACTGTTTTCTCCACGCCCTTCCCAAGGACCATCCTTTTCTCCAAGGATGCCCAAGGACAAATATGAGCAGACACTCCTCTCTTCTGTGCTTCGTTGCTTTTACAGCGTCCCGTTGCTGCATTTTTCTGCCCCTCTGCTTCGTCCCGCTGTTCAGAGCAGCAGCGCTGCTCCCAGATTGGCCGCTCCGGCTCTGCCTCTCCATTCAAACCTATAAATCAGTCAATGTAATTTGTCTTCTGCAACATGTGCAAGACTTGAGTATCCTTTCTGTCCAGATAGGACAAAAAGCACTTACAGGTTTGGGGCTTCTAGAGGTTTTGGGAGTTTCCCTGGCTGAGTTGTGTTTTTGGGCTTCTCCAGGGTGCTGCTGCCCCTTGCTTTGGTGCTGGGTGGCTGCACCTGTAAAATCGGTAGCAAAAGCCAAGCTGCTGGTGGACCTCGTGGACGTCTTCACCTCAGGGGTGTTTTCAAGGTTGCTGTGGGTAGTTTAGTATTTTCTGCATGTCGTTTTCATTAACCGTTACTCAGAAACCAGCTTTTATGCTCTCACGTTGTCTGTCCTCCCCTCTCCCCAGCGTTACCGCTTCGTGAGCCATCCTCCGCTGCTCCCCGTGAGCATGATGGGGTGGACCCTGTGTACCACCTTCAGAAATCTCACATTCCTTTAACAAAAAGCAGTCCAGGCTGCTGCTGTTTCTGTGTTTGTGTGGCAAGACAGACTGACACTACCACTAGGATGAGCTTCCGAAGGATTTCGTGGTTTTTCTTTCCTTTTTTTCCTATTGCAATTTGCAGTATCTCTTTAAAAATTCCCTTGTTGATTCGGGTTTTTTCGGTGTGATCACCGACTGTATTTTCCCAACTGTGGGAGGGCAGAGCTGTAGGTGGCTGTGCAGGCCATAACTTGTATTTTCTTAACTTCCTTTCACTTACAGCTCTGAACCACAGTATGGCATTTCAGCGGGGGGTTTGGTGCTAAATATCTCTTTGTTGGGAAAGGTCAGTCACAAGGATGTGCTGGCACCGATGTAGGGACTGGCTGTGCCAGCATGTCACACACACTCATACTCGAATTCCAGATTGTCCCTTCTTGTGCAAAAATGTAATTGTTATGATTTAAAGTGGCAAGTAAGTAGTCTATTTCTGTATTCAGTGTTTATCAGAATTTCACAGATGTTTGGGGTTTTCCTGCTCGTGGCTGCTGGGGCACACAATGAGCCACAAGATGATGCAGGTATATATGTCTGCGTCTCAAAGCCTCTAACGTGAACGTAGAATCATGGAATGGTTTGGGTTGGAAGGGACCTTAAAGATCATCCCGTTCCACCCCCCTGCCCTGGGCAGGGACACCTCCCCCCAGCCCAGGTTGCTCCAAGCCCCGTCCAACGTGGCCTTGAACACCTCCAGGGATGGGGCAGCCACAGCTTCTCGGGGCACCCTGCGCCAGGGGCTCACCACCCGCACAGCCAGGAATTTCTTCCCAAGACCTCATCTCAGTCTCCCCTCTTCCAGTGTAAAACCGTTCCCCCTTGTCCCATGGCTCCCCTCCCTGATCCAGAGTCCCTCCCCAGCTCTCCTGGAGCCCCTTTAGGCACTGGAAGGGGCTCTAAGGTCTCCCCAGAGCCTTCTCTTCTCCAGGCTGAACCCCCCCAACTCTCCCAGCCTGTCCTCCCAGCAGAGGGGCTCCAGCCCTCCCAGCATCTCCGGGGCCTCCTCTGGCCCCGCTCCAACAGCTCCGTGTCCTTCTGCTGTTGGGACCCCCCGAGCTGGAGGCAGCACTGCAGGGGGGTCTCCCCAGAGCGCAGCAGAGGGGCACAATCCCCCCCCTCGCCCTGCTGGCCGCGCTGCGGGGGATGCAGCCCAGGATGCGGTTGGCCTTTTGGGCTGTGATCGCACATTGCCGGCTCATGTTGAGCTTCTTGTCAATCAGCACCCCCAGATCCTTCTCGGCAGGGCTGTTCTCCATCCATTCTCTGCCTGGCCCAAACATAGGTGAATGTTGCTATTTTGAACTTCTTTCCCTAACACATAATTTCTTCAAGATATTGAGGTGATTGTAACAACAGTTTCTAAGTTGCTCCCACAAAAAAAATCACAGTCAAATAATAAGTGAAGATTATTCCCCAATAGTTAAGACGATGTTATAGCACTTTCAGCAACTCCCCACCCACATCCAGCCAGTCCTTCCCGCGTCCGCTGGCACGTTGTTACAGAAACACCCTATCCCTGTGTTGCTGCTCAGTGAGCTCTGAAAGAAAGAACAATCACTTTGGGTAATAAAAACGACATACAAAAGACAGAAGCTGTGATTTATTTTGGGAGGTTGAGTAGAGTGGCAAGCAGCACTTTAAAGGTCACTTGTCTCAAATAAACCTTATCTTTCTCTCAAATTTAAAGAGATATTGCAGCGTTTCCTTGCATCTAACCTGCATTAAATGTCTTTTACAAGAACATACTGTGGAGTCCAGCAGGAGCATCGTACATGCCTGTGTGCTTTATAGGCGATGGAAAGGAATGGGAGTGCTGGCGGGGGGAATGAAGATCGGTGATTAATGAGCTGATAAGAAATGCTCCTTTGGGAGGGCTGGTGATGTTCCGAGTCCGTCTTCGATGTGTGTTTGTGGAAATGGCACACAAAGCACATACACAGCTTATTTTATTTTGACAGCCATGTCATGTTTCTGCAGTACTTCTCAACCTACGTATATAGAACAGCCTTCATTGCAAGAATCTCAAGATTAAACTAAGTTAGGGAAGAAAAACTGTACGTGGCAGTGTGTTCGCTGCCTCTGAGCCAGAGTGGGCTTCAGGAGCACCAGTGTTTGGGAGGGAGTGGGCGTCTGCCCTTGTTCTCCTGGGAAATCCCACAGAATCCGTTCTGCTCGTCCTTTTCCTGGAGCCGTTTTGAAAGTTTGACAATCACTATGAATCTAGATAGCGGGGAGCTTAAATTAGATTTCCTTGTGCCTGTATTATCACAGCCAGCATGGGACTCGCTTGTGGACGGAAAGTAATCTGGTTGAAGCCGAACACGGAGCCGGTTGTTGGAATAGGGAGATTATAAAGATGGGGAAAGGCTGAGGAGTTTGCAGCAAAACTGTGGTCTTATTAAGGTAGGGGTAATGAATCTATATGAGTTGATTTGTTCTGTAATGTACTAAACCAACTGATTTTTCAGTGGCGCTGACCTCCAGCGTACCGGTGGCTGCTGGCAGCCGTGCTGAGTGATGTGCGAGCAAGTACCGGGTTACTGCTGGGTGCCGTCCTCTCTGGTGGATGATGCACTGACCTTGCTGGCGCCTGCCTCGCTCTCTTTTTGCCCAGACGATAGCACTGCGGCGTGTTTGCGGAGGAGCCGGCTGACGTGTGAGACTCCAGGGCGCGGAGGAGCAGTGTCACGCTGCGGCACAGGCTGTCCCGGCTGCTGCGTGGCCGTCGGACGCTGCAGCGGAGGCAGCAGATGGGGAAAGCCAGGGAACCGCCTCCATCCATGCCGCGGTCGGCATCGGTCAAATATCAGTGGCTTAATGAGCGTCCAAATCTCAGCAGGGTGTTTTTTGCCTCGTGTGCATTAGAAGCAGTACATGGAGAGTGCTTTTCTGTACGTGGTACCAAAACGTGTGCTGTGGAGGGATTTGTCTGGATTTTAAAACTACCCAGTGAGTGCTCCAGACCAGAACTAAACCTCAGCTTTCTGCTTCGCTTCTGTACTTTGCTGTTGTAGAAGAGGTCACATCTGGGTGTACCTCAGCTCATATCGTGCCTGCTGACAGGTCCCGAGCGTACCTTTTGGCCACCGGATTGAATTTTGTCAGCTCAGTGGTTTGACCTTTTTGCTGTTCTTGAATCCTGAAAATAGATTTTTCAGCCTGTGAAACTTTTTTTTTTTTTTTTTTCCCCGTGGCTAAACATAGGCTTCAAAGTGTTGTGTTTCCTTGGTATTTGGATCAAGTTCGCTATTTTATACCTACTGCTTTGACGGGGTTTTTATGGCACTTTGTGGAAGTGTAGCAATCCCCTGTTTTTCAAACTTTCTCCTTTTCCAAATACATGTGAGCGTAGATGTTAATTCACAGGTTGGATATTTTATACTTTCTTTTTGTAACTAAACTATATACAAAACTAGCGTAATGTAAATATTAGGATAGTGAAAGATAGTTTTATAGTCTTCCGTTTCTCAGTGTTCCTTTGCAAGGAAGGATCTGGGCTGGGTTTTAGAGCCCAGAGGATGGTCGGTTTGAGCAGCAATTGGCAGTTACAGATGGCACAATGTGCCCCATGTTCCGCATAACAATTGTGATAATCAAAATTACGTTACATGTGTCTGAGATGCTCTCAAATTATTTTTTTTCTGGGGGTGAGGAAGGTTTGGAGAGACTTGGAGTGCCACTTGCGGTTTCAGAAAATATGTGAACAAATATTTGGTAAAGGGCTTCTCTTGTGTGCGCTTCCAAAAATGGACATAAAAATGTGATTCCAAATGAAGACCTGGTTTCCATTTCTTACAAGTTTAGCCAGTATTTACAAAGTTGATATTGGATCAGCAACATTTGTACAACATTATCTTTCAAGTCGTAGGACTGAATATCTAGTGCCTGACACGACTGTGTGTTTTACGGAAGAAAACTTTTCACTTTGATGCTGTCAGAATAGTTTTGGACTTTTTTCTGCATCAGAACATTTTTTTTAATGGAATAATATGTAAAATTTTTCATGTTTAAATGGTAAAAGTGTATACATTGTATCATTTTATCACAGAATCTGTGATCCTCTGATACAATGTTCTTTCCATATAGTTGAGTATAAATTTAAAAATAAGAGAAATATATGTGGGAGAAGATAAAGGGATGGGATGGTTATTTGACAGCGTTCCATGTGGCTCTGATTCCTCAAAAGCCTACTACTGATTTTTACTTTTTTCAGTAGAAAGAACATGTTTGTGGGCTTCAGTCATTCACTAAAATTTATATACGTGTGTTCATTTACAGATAGATTTATAAAATAGAAGTGCTATTGTACATACATGTTCCAAAAATGCATAATATTCTTTCCGTGGACTCATTTTCTTGAAGAAAATTCAAAGCATTTTATGGACCAAAACTTTTGCTTAGATTACATTACTTCTTGTTCTGTATTGATGTTTTCTAAAGGTTATTCTTGAACTAAGGCATGAATTGAATTTATAAACAGGAATCCTGCTTCATAGTGGATTGCAGCACAAGCTAACGTTGAAGTCCATGGGCTGTTTGGCCGGCATCGTCTGTTTGTCATCTTATGCGTTCTTAATCCTGTGGGTGTATATCCGTTAGCTGTAAAGAGGCTGGACCTTAGTTTTACAGAAAGGTGCATCGTTTTCTATCAGTCCTATAAAACCTGACTGTGATTGGGCAAGCTGAGTCTAAATTAGCCTTTTCTCAAGATGTATGTTGAGTTGCAGGTGCATATGCAAATGTGTAACAAAAGTTTTATGAACAACTTTGTCCTCAGATCAGACTTAACGCATCTTTTTTCCTTTCTTTTTCCCACCTTTCCCCAAACCCATTTTATTTACAGCTTCCAGCTGATCTTACCAAGATGCATCTTACGGACAATCCTCATCCTCAGGTGACTCATGTCCCCTCGAGCCAGTCAGGATGTAGCATTGCCAGTGACTCTGGGAGCAGCAGCCTGTCTGATATTTATCAGGTAAAATTGCGTTTGTTTCTTATTTTTCCTTCCTTGACGTTAAACATTCCATAAAAAAAACCCAGTGGCCCTTTATCCAAGACTTGCCCTCTTGATGCTTCTGCATATCCCTGTGTTGCGCAGGTGACTTGCCACCCCCACAGCCACATAGAAGCGAAACAAACTTGGTTTTAGAAGTCACATTTGGTGATTTATGGGATCGTTTTCCCTCTTTCTGAAACGGAACAAATTCCATGAAATCATTCTTGTGTTTCAAATACCTTCCTCGATTATTTGTATTTATTGTTAATAACAGATGTTCTGTTCTGCAAACAAAAGCACAGTAATAAATGCACTCGCTGCACCAATTGGCTGTAAAAATCGTAGTGTTGGTCACTGAGAGTAGGAAGTTGACTGAAATCCAGAGATAGCTTTCGTTTGTTTACCGGTAATATACTTAATAAGTTACCTGTCTCATGTCGAATTGCAGAGCTCGTTTCATGCATTTTTTCATTCTGGTTGATGAGGGTGCTCATCTTGGGTTCGTCTTGATCAGTAATTGCACAGCTTTTCCACTTCCAAGTTGAAATCTAACTACCATACTCTCTCTGTATATATATATATTTTTATAGAATATAGCGACTATGGAGCACGACATAGGTGTAACTTAGTTTTAGATACTGGTTCCCTTGGGTACTCTCTGGGTACCATTTCTGTACGCTCAACAGAGATTAGTGATGCATCTTATTTACAGCAAAGTATTGCTAGGTAACTTTAAAAATAAAGCATTTTAAAACATTATCCTTTTAGAACTTTAGGTGTCTTTATGCATTTTTGTCCTGTTTAATGTATTACCTTACTACTTCTTTGGATTTGCTTGCTGCCGGCTAGGTCAGGAGTAGCTTGCATCCCTGAGAGTCTCGGTGAATTATCTGATTTCTGAGAGGCAGCGCTGGAAGATTTTCTTCTGTATCTTGATTTTTTTTTTTTTTTTAAATTTTCCGAGTCAACAGAATTGATTTTAATTAGTCAGAGTCACCAGAACTAATCTGTGTATTGTACCTTAACATCTCATATGTTAGGATGCTGACGGACAGGTTCCCTGAGCATCGTCTGCCTGCCTGTCTACCTGAGGAGTTTGGAGAGGTTGCTCTAAGTGAAAAGCACTTAAAGTGTATTGATAAAGAAAATACGATTCCAGTAATGAGCGAATACTCTGTCATGTGTGGTTATATGCATTTGAAATGCCTTATGTCTACTCTGCAGAAAACGCCAGAAGAGCATATAAGAATTATATAAATAAAGAACAGAGTAGCATATTTATATGCACTGTAGCAAATAAGCAGTGGCGAAATGTATTTTTGTACCCTAAGGAATTATTAAGTCATTACTGTGAAAATTACTGCAGATTTTCTATTAATTTTGAGGAGTGAGGACCTTTCAGGCAGGAATCTCCTTTTCAGTGACAATAGCCCATCTGGTTTTGCATCCTGCAGGGAACACAGACATCTGTAAATTTTGCTGAGAATTTCTGGCCAGCCGGGGCGATGCGAGGCGGGTTACCACTGTCAGGCTCCTGTGAGATCTTCAAAGATAATATTGCAACAACGTATGATCATAGCTGCGGTGTCATTAATCCTGAAATACAGCAGTGGAGAATCAAGCGTTTGATAAACTCTGGGTGAAGATAAGATGTGCAACAGGCATGTCGTGAAGGGGGGGGGGAACCCATCCCAACAACCCCACTGTTTTTTTCCCCTTCTTATTTTTTTAGTGAATTTTTTGTATGCTGTTCTCATATGCACGATGTGCAAAGAGTAACCTGCCAAAAGCTGCTGGGTGTTTTATGGGCTTTATTGCAGTAGCTATAACAGGTTTGGAGAAGTCTCCTGCTGGTTGTCCCCCAGTTCCACGTGCGTGGATAGACACTGTGCAGTAATGTCACGGCCCAGCGTTTAACACAGCGTTATATTGCAGTGACACATCAGTATAGACGGAGTTTGAAATCAGAAAGGAGGAGAAGACTGTTTCCTCCATTATTCATCATGATGTTACGAAGGCAGAGAATCTCTTTGATACTCAGTAAACCTACATTTTGAGTATGATGTATTGGCTCAGTAGCTGAAAGCATTTTTGGTACATTAAAATAAATTACTTTTCATAAAGTACTTGGAAAAGGATGCTTTGCTTTTGCAGTCACCTTCATATCTATTACATGCCAAACTCTCTAGGAGTGTCATTAATGTCAGCAGAGGAAAAGCAGTTTTGAATAATTTTGATTAATGGCCTTTTGAATTAATGCTATCTTAACATTAATTTTTATGGTAACTAGTGCAAACATAATTCCAGAATAGGAAAATATGATTAGAATAGTAGAACCGAAGAATGAAACATTTTTTTGTTAAGATTTGGAGAGGGTTTCCGTTCATCTGTGTACACTATACTCATCTATAGCGGTGAAATGAGGTTTCACTTGGTCCAGCTGCCTCTCGGTCCAGGATGTTACCCGGGAAATGCTGAACATAAAGCTTACGGTGAGATCAGCAGAAAAGGAGCCCTGCCTGTGGGCTCTGCTCTGAACACACTGCGTTAAACCCTCGCTTAGTGGCAAAACCTTAGGAAAATAATTTTATGAAGATATTTATCTCCCTTTTCCTGTACTGTTACTGCTCCCTGTTGGAGCTTTCAGTCTTTATGTGGTAAAATGTCTAAATGTATGTATTGCAGAGTCCAACTTGCCTGGAATACTGCACAGCAATTGTTTTTCTGTCAGACTGTAGACTTTTTTTTGTAATGTAGAAAGAAATTAAGTTATTCCCTACGATTTCTGAAACAACTTCTTTAATTTTCATGGATTTTTTAAAAACTTTTTTTTCCCAATTTTTTCATTCAGTCCATTTCTGACAGTACGCTTAATTTCAGGACTATGGTGTTTAGCCAGAAGTAGGGGAAGCTGTGTGGTTATGCTTACGGAAGTTGAAATGGGGGATTATAAATTCTGCCAACAGCTTCTTTGACGTGTTATAGGTATCCTCAGGGAAAAATAATTCAACAGGTATTACAGAGTGAAAACATCTTTCTTTACGCTTCCGTGGGACAGGCTTTAAGGCGGCCAGCCAGGGTAGCATAGGCAATGCGGATCATATCTCTAAGTGTAGGGGGGTAGGGTCTCACTTCTGCTATAGTGGATTAATATTCAAATATCGTTAGCTGTATCAGTAGCTTGCAATGCTCTTCTCCTAATGACCAACCAATTTGGGTCTATTTTTTTCTTACTGGTTTAGTTCTGTCAGTGGTGTGCTTTCTCTCTCTCTTTTTTTTAAGTCTTCCTTTTATCACTTTGGCAGTATCTACTATTTGTGGGCAGCAACGTTATTGCCCAGCAATAATTCCAATTGTGGTTAAGGTTTTGATATTAAAATGGATTATCTATGAAATACGCATCGAGGCATGGGCCTTACTGAGGGTTTTTCTATCAATTCTGAGAAAAGGCTCGGACACTTTCCCCCTGACAGAATTGACTTGAGGGAAGGGGAAACCCCCCTTGCTCTTAGTAGCAGATTGCATCAGGAATCACGAGCACTAAAATACATTATCATACGGAGTTATTATGGCACGGGAAATCTTTTACGTGAGGCATATTTAATACTTTTTGTCTGTCAGTGTATGCTGCTGACACACATTACAGTGGAATACATATTATTACCACCAAAACTTTGCAAGGGCTACTTCTTATGTCTTTGTCTTCCAAAGCGTAGGCCAGTGTACAGGACATCTCCGTGATCAACGTTTGGCGAACATAGGTGAAAGATGGCAATTGGCAAAGTTTGTGGTGCTATATATAGCATAATAATAGTGTGATTTTAAAAATAGCAAACATATGTTTTGACAGTAAACTGGTTTTAACTTTCCAGCTGATCTACGTGACACACCCCATTCTCCGTAGATACTCTTGCCCTATAGACCCAATCCTGAAAATCCGTATTTGTGTAAGATTTGAGGATTGCCGCTCCTGGTTTCATTTTGTAAATTAGTAGTTCATAGATGTTTCCGTGAAGAATGATTTTGATGTTTGATAATGGAAACAGCTGGGATATCACGCTTGGGAAGAGCAGCTACTTCTGCAGACAGCTTTATGAGCAAAATCCGTCCTGTTCCTCCCAGCGCTGCCTGACCTGCCAACCATGTCTCACCCGGCTGCGCGGAATCTTTGGAACGCAGTTGGAGGACTGTCTCTTATTTCAAGGCTTGATCAAATTATAACTGATTTATCCAGAAAAGAGATTTGGTCGTTGTCCTGTATAGGACATACAATGAAAATTTTAAAGAATTTAGCTTCAGTTTTGTTATCTTAGATTGAGGTTGTCAAAGTGGGTATTAGTACTGTAGTCTTGTCTTTACTCTGCCTGGAGAAGTTGATACCAATTGTGGCTGTTTAGATGAAGAAATGCTAGAAAAGTCCTTGAATAAAATGCTGTACTGATCATGTGCTGCTGAGACTCTCCAAGCACAATTTGCGCTTGGGCTTAATTCCAAAACTGTTAATGTGAGCTACATAAGCCAGTAAAGTGATGTAATATAAAACAGATTTAACCCTATATGTATTGTTATCCTACTTGGAAAGAAATATTTATGTTAAATCATTTAAACCTTATTTATTAGGTTTGCTGGCTAATTATTAAAATGGGGGCAAGCTCAAAGGTCCAACGTTATATCTAAACCCCAGTATTTTTCTGTCTAGGGAAAGAAGGAAATGCTGCTCCGCTGGCAGCGTGTTGGGCTTGCATTAGCCGGTCAACGTGGAGCGTGTAGGAAGATGGAGACAGTGCAGTCTGCTGTGATTAAATCACTTAAAATCTGGGTTGTTTTTTTCTGAGGCAAGGAAGGCCGGAGAGCGGCATGGCTGAATAAGGACCTCCTGGTCAAACTAAAGTGCAAGAAGGAAATGGGTACAGTGGAACCAGGAACTGCTGGAGAGGGTCCAGCAAAGGGCTGCAAAGATGCTGAGGGGACTGGAGCATCTTTCTTATGAGGAAAGGCTGAGGCACTTGGGGCTTTGTAGTCTGGAGAAGAGAAGACCGAGTGGGGATCTTATCAATACAAATACTCACAGGGAGGGTGCCGGGGGACGGGAACAGTTTTTTTTCAGTGGTTCCCAATGACAGGACAAGAGGGAACGGGCACAAACTTGACCATGGGAAGTTCCATCTCAACCTGAGGAGGGACTTCTTTGCTGTGAGGGTGGCAGAGCCCCGGCACAGGCTGCCCAGAGAGGGGGGGAGTCTCCCCCTCTGGAGCCATTCCAACCCCGCCTGGACACCGTCCTGTGCCACTGCTGGAGGTGCCCCTGCTCTGGCAGGGGGTGGCACTGGGGGAGCTCCAGGGGGCCCTTCCCACCCTCACCACTCTGGGATTCTGTATCCTGGGAGGAATATAGGGACATGCAGGGTTGGGATCAGGAAAGGTAGGGCACAGTTGAAGCTGGATTTGGTCAGGGGTGTGAAGAATAACAAGAAGGGCTTCTACAGGTACACTCATCAGAAAAAGAAGATTGAAGAAAACGTACTCCCCTCCACAGGACCTCTCCAGACAGGAGAGCTAGTGACATGGAGGAGGCTGAGGTACTCCACAAGTGTATCGCCTCAGTTTTCACTGCTAGTCACTCTTCCCACATTCAAGTCCCTGAACCTCAAGGTGGGGACGGGGGGAACGAAGTTCGTCCCATGGTAAGAGAAGATCAGGTTTGAGGTCAGCCGAGGAACCTGAGCATACACAAGTCCACTAAGATGCATCCCAGGGTCCCGACGGAGTTGGCTGATGTAGTTGCGAAGGCACTCTTCATCTCTCTTGAAAAGTCATGGCGGTCAGGTGAAGTCCTCAGGGACTGGAGAAAAGGGAATAAGGCTCCGGGGAGACCTTTCAGTACTTTATAAGCCTTTATAAGAAATACTTAAATATTTATAAGAAAGACCTTTTGCCAGGGCCTGCAGTGACAGGGCAAGGGGCAACGGTTTTAAACTGAAAAAGGGTAGATTTAGCTTGGGTATAAGGAAGAGATTTTTTTACGATGAAGATGCTGAGACACTGGAACAGGTTGCCCAGAGAAGTTCTGGATACCCCATCACTGGAAGTGTTCAAAGCGAGGTTGGCCAAGACCCTATCCTTTATTTTGGAGGTTTTGTGAACATGCAGAGTATGTGATATGTTTGTTTGTCATCAGTGTTTTTGTAAAATCTCAAGAAGTTCTTTTAAAACGAAAGTGAATATTGTAGATATGTTCATTTAAAAAGAAACTCAGTTTTCTGCAAGTCTTTATATAATTGCCTTGTACTTCTCAATGACACATCTTGTTGTTCAAATTTTTGAATTTGAACAGAAAAATGATTTGCATGCTGGCTTAAACTAACTACTCTGTGGAAATTGAAGATTTGATAGTACTTTTTTTTTTCTTTCCCCCCCTTCCATCTGTTTGAAAAGTTATTTTCATGCAATTACATCATTTAAACTTTACATAAGGAATTACTGCAAATTATTCCTATGCGATTCTGCTTTTTGTTGCCAGTATGGCATTCTCTTTCACCGTTGCTTCATGTCTTTGCTCCCTGTAATGTCTATGTTGGCATCTACTGGTGGCAGCAGAAGTATATCTACAAGCATTGGGTAACCAATGGTATTACTGAATTATGTTATTATTTCATTAATAAATACAGACTCTCAAATTGTGAAAAAAACATTTTGTTTACATGAATGAGCAAGAAAGAGTAAATGCTATACAATGAGAAACAGCCAACAGAGGAAAGACTCCTTACCTCCTTCCTCCCGCCCCAGTTTATATACAGCACCTGACACACTTGCTCTGTGCCAGGATTCAAATCCACGTTATAATACCAACATTGAAAATGAGATCAAATCCCTTTCATTTTAGCTAGTCAGTCTGCTTCGTTTTTTCCTGTGTCACGCAGTTAATATTGATGGGTTTGTAGTGCTTGTAGTTCACTGGAGGTGGGGAGGGATATAAGGAAAGACAGAGAACAAATGTCCCAGTACGTTGATTTTGTTTTCAGAACTTGTGATCGCAATGCCTGTAACACGGTGTTGCTTTATCCCAATGGTATGTGTTTGTACCATCCTGTAACTGTAGATTTCAGTGCGATGTGTTTTCCTCACTGTTCAAAACGGAGCTAGTACAATTTCTAGTTTGAATTGTCGGTCACAGAATTTCTTTTATTGTATTAGCTACCTAAGACCATAAGTCATTAAACTGAAGACACTGAACTCTTTATCTGATGGATGTTTTCTTTATAGGCTACAGAGAGTGAGATGGGAGACGTTGATTTAACAGGTCTTCCAGAAGCACCTGTGGACTCTGAAGATGAAGAAGAAGAGGAGGACGAAGATATTGACAGAACTTCAGATCCACTTCTAGGGCGAGATGTTGTACGAGAGTGCCTTGAGAAAGAGCCTGCAGATAAAACTGATGATGATATTGGTGAGGAGGAAAAAAAATAATCTTTATGTAAAACTATATCACACAACATCTGTAAGAGAAGCATATCTGAAAACTGTTTAATGAGTTAATGTTAAACGTATATCCTCATCTTTATGAATGATGCCTTCCAGAGATCGCTTTGCTCTAGTGATACTGTTAATTGAGTGTTCTCTCCTCTTACTGACTGAGACAGTATTTGTTCTGAGAAACTAAGTATTTTAAAAAACATTCTTGGAGATGCTTAAGATGCTAAATATTACGGTCATGGTATGCGTTGATATATGGGAGGGATAGGTAGCAAGGTAATTTTGACTGCCGGAAACTGTTGAATTAGTTATTAAATGTCAAAGAGAATATACTATTACTGCAGTATAGATTTACCAAATTGTAAACTGGAAAACATTTAAGGTGAAAATGATTTACTGCAGCATTTAACTAGAAATTGGCATTAGTTAAATAGTAAAATTTGCGTTGTGCTATACTTAAGATTACTTCTCTAAACACTAGAAAAACATTTCATGCTCCTGTCAAGCTTATAATTATTGTACTGTAAGGGTATTTTTAATTTTTCTACATGTTTGAAGCTGAAGTGCTTTTGTACTCTAGCTGCTGTAAGAGTCAATCAGAACACCATCAAGACTGTAGAGCCGAGTTCCGGTTGTTGATGACAAAATGCATACTGGGCTCATTTAGCCACAGGCACTAATGGGGATTGTAACACCACTGAGCAATTTTTCCATGAATTTAACTGCGATTTAATGTACCTGTGGAAAGTAAGGTATCTAAGGAACCCCTGGGCCTCACAGTCTTCATACCAATGTTTCCTTTGTCTGACAGAGCAATTATTGGAATTTATGCATCAACTGCCTGCCTTTGCAAACATGACTATGTCTGTGAGAAGAGAGCTTTGCTCAGTGATGATATTTGAAGTAGTAGAGCAAGCAGGAGCCATCATACTTGAAGACGGCCAAGAAGTAAGTTGCTGCTTACAACGCAATTTGAGTGCTACAGGCAGTGGGTTGGCACAGGCATCTGCAGGTGAAGGGCTGGAAAATCCGCTTCCCATCTCTGCACCTCTCCCACACCTGAAAATTAGAGAATTCTTCTTTCACCATGACGCGTATCCAGAACCCCCAAACCTTAGCCCCGTCCCTTTGGGAGATGTCAGCTGTGTATTACTGTCTTGTTCAAGACATCAACTTGGCCAATTATAGACATAGCACAGTGTTCAGTGTGTTGTTACCAGGTAAGTGCTACCAGCGGGAGGAGTTTATTTCAAAGATTATTTGTGGCATAGAAGAATTCGTCATTTCCATTGGTAAAATTACTCTCCTATAATGTAGTTTTTTTAAGTACTAATATGGAGAGGTATCCTTGCCCCACAGTGTAGGTATTATAACATAAATATCTAAATTAGGAGCAGTTTCTATACATATTCAGTGGGAGGAGACAGATGTTCAAATTAGTCAGTGGTCAGGCTCCCAACATAGGTGCTCTGAATCGCTATTTTGAAATCTCTCTCTGTCCTTGGATGAAGACATCTGGTACGGCCGTAGCAGGTCATCCCTCTGAGAGGAGTCAGTAGACTCATCTCTGGGGGTGACCAAATGAGTGCCCAGGGAAGAGTGTTCATTGCCACTATTATACTATTATAAATATATTGTAGCAATTATCCCACTGATTAAAAAAGCAATCTATTCATCAGCATTCCTCCTTACTGAATTAGTTCTGAAATGAATGAAAATGCTGAAAAGCATTCTTGTTTCAGTCATCTTTATTGCTTGCCTTACAGTGCACATTTTTAGTGAATTAAATATTGCAAAACTGTGACAACAAACTGGAGACTGCAAGAATAAGCCTCTCTGAGATAAGAGCATTGGAACAGCTTATAAAAGTTGTTGAATTAGCTTCACTTTTGAAATCTGTTTTTTACTTCCTCTAGCTCGATTCCTGGTATGTTATATTAAATGGCACAGTGGAAATCAGCTATCCTGATGGGAAGAGTGAGAGTCTCTGTATGGGAAATAGTTTTGGGATTACTCCCTCCCTGGACAAACAGTACATGAATGGAGTGGTCAGAACCAAAGTAGATGATTGTCAGGTAAGATTACAATTCTATACAACTACCTCGTGTTTTTAAGCATTTAATAAAAGAACAGAATGCTTTCATCTTAAGGCATGATCTTTGTTTCAGGAGCAGAAAAAAGGAGGTTGGTATTTTGTGAGTCAAGGGCTCTGCTGATGTTGGGGTAGTTGTAGACTCTTCAGTAACTGAGAGTTACTTCACAGTGGTGTTAGGTGAGGAACTTTGCTTTGTGCTGAAATGTAGGGTTAGTCCATCCCAGTCGTGCTGTGTATGTGATTGACATCCAGTAAGAAGAGATAAATAGAAAATACCTACTTCCGTGGCTTACAGGCTTTTTCCTCTGTATGTCTAGCCCGTTGGAGCAATCTTTTGGAGATGTAAGAAGGTGACCAGTCCTATTAGTCTTCTGTTTCTAACTTTCTCTCTTGTGTGGTTGGGCAGAAGAGGGTGGGGATGGTATCAAATGCTGTGCTATTGTGACTGTGTTGAAGCAGCCCAGAGATGGGGATACATTCACGTTTTGAATATTTATTAACAATCCCATGTTGTTTGGGGGCAGTTTGTGTGTATAGCCCAGCAAGACTACTGGAGGATTCTGAACCATGTGGAAAAAAACACTCATAAAGTGGAGGAAGAAGGAGAAATTGTTATGGTAAAGGAGCACAGGGAGCTGGATCGCAGCGGAACCAGAAAGGGACACATAGTTATCAAGGTGAATCTCTTTCTATGCTTTCCATAAATCTATTAAACCTTTTTTTACTAGTAAATAAATACAATTTCAGTTTGAATCTAGAGCACACACTCAGTTTTGGCTGTCTCAGCTCAAAAAAATTTATTGGAATGAATTTATATTATTTTACAAATATACTTCCATCTCTCTTTTAATAAAGTTAGACCTCTTCAGCACATATATTGAGTTTTGTATTGGGAGCATCCTTTGTGCATCTTTATATATCTGGAATCTGGAAGAGGAACTTCAACTGTTTATTAAAAATAAAATTAAGGGAAGTTACTAACTGTTTTAGCCATGTATTACCTATGCAAAACATTTGGGCTGAGAGAAGCATGAAGATTTGATTTTAAACAAGTTAGTGTGTTTTCTCCTGAGTTTGCTGTAGTTGAAATTTGAAAATGGAGTATCCTGTTCACATGCATTTATGTTAAGATACTCTCTAGAGAGCGGTAGTGACGAGAGATATCAGTTCTTTTTTGTATTTAATTTTTAAGGCAACACCTGAGCGACTCATCATGCACTTAATAGAGGAACATTCTATTGTGGATCCAACCTACATCGAAGATTTCCTCTTAACCTACAGAACATTTTTAACGAGCCCCCTGGAAGTTGGAAATAAACTCTTGGAATGGTTCACAGTGGACAGCCTCAGAGATAAGGTTGGTTTGAGTCTAAGAGATTAGTATTTCTGGTGAAAATGACTCCACACTGATTCCTTTTTGTATTGCTGATAAACTAGGAATATGCTCCAGCTATTTTACGTGAACTATTTTAAAGCAAAGTATTTTTCACTAGTATCAAGAAAGGATTGTATGCCTGTAGTATACTATCCTAAAATAGGTCTGACACTGCTTCTCTTCTGCAGAATGATAAACACTGCTTTCTGTTTAATTTAAAGATGTAAATGCCAGTCTCTGAAATCCTTTTTCAACAGAAATGCAGGGAATTGTGCTCATGATCTCTTGGACATAACATCTTTCTTTTCACAACAGCACTGTGTTGCCTTCCAAAATTTTCTACCGTAGAGCTTTGCAGTGTATTGAGCACATTTTGTTTGAGCAGCTTATTACAAACTCTGTACTTAAAATAAACTCTGCTCAAGACAGGTGCAGTTGATAAAAATGCTTCCAGAAATAGAACGAGGTTCAACTCCTTGTAACTGTATTCACATACACTTGAAAAATGTTCTTAGTCTGGAACTTGTATCCATGTCCAATTTGTTGAAAATTATGGCAGTAAAATCTTTAGCCAGCGGTTTTATGTGTTCTAGCTTTGAGCTGAAGGAAACCCAACAGACTATCAAAATGCTGTATTTTTTTTCATGGGAAATTGTCTGGGGTCTTTGCTGTGGTTACTGCTTCTCTTCTTACCTTTTCCCATGCTGTTCATTGTTGCAACTACTGTTTTTTAAGAAAAAGAAAGTAAAAAACCCCCCCACAACTGCCTCAGCAAATAAGAGGAAATTGTTTATTTTTAGATGAGAAACTGCTATAGAAGCCTTTTTTTATGATATGGATGGGTGAAATAGTTTTCAGACTGACTTCATCATAAATGGTAGTAACTCTGTAGCATGTAAAAAAGGAACCTGAAGATTTAACTAAAAATTCTTAAACAAAAGCTTTTTTGTATCACAACGTACTTCCAAGAACTTTCTTTAAGGAGATCATTAGGATGCTTTAAAAAGATAAGTTTTATAAACAGCATAAGGAAGAGTTAACTGAAGATGGATTTGTGCACCAGTAAGTACCAGGTGATGTAGCCGATTAGGTACAAAAAGTGTTTGTTTTTTTTGTTTGTTATTTGTTTCCACAAATAAAGGAAATGAGAATATGATTTCAAGTGTAAATGTCTTCTGCTTCTGTTTGTTAACAGATGCAGTAATCTGTCATACGATATTCTGCCATGTCCTTGTGGTCTTCTTTGCTTACAGATTAAAGCCTATAGGAGAAGAATCATAGGTACCTTTATAAATACATAACTTTTTTTTTGTTGTTTTTTTTTGCAGGTTACCAGAGTGGTCTTGCTGTGGGTGAACAATCATTTTAATGACTTTGAAGGAGATCCTGCTATGACTCGCTTTCTGGAAGAGTTTGAAAAGAACTTGGAAGATACGGTAGGAGCAAAAAAGAATGTCATACTTTCTAATATTACACGTTTTCATTTTCCAGTGTATTACGAGTGGCTAACACATTGTAGTCTGTACGACTAACAGTCAATCAATGGCTTTTAACATGGTCATATTTGTTCTTAATTATATATTTAGATATAAAGCCCATATAAAATAGTACATATGGCGCTCATTTATGTGTTTTTGCATTACTGCAAAAGAGGATGAGGTTTAGTTAGTAAGATTTGGATACACGGCATCAAAAGTCCTTTTCCTGGCACTTGGTTTTTTTTCCACAACTGTTTTTCCATTTCTTGTAAAAGAAACATTACGTTCCATTTCATGTCTTCTCTGTTACAGAAAATGAAAGGACATCTCAGATTGCTGAATATTGCCTGTGCTGCCAAAGCAAAATGGAGACAAATTACCCTGCAAAAACCTTCCAGAGATTCGCCACTGTTTTTCAGCCTCCTTGGAGGAAGCGACAAGGGGTTTGGTATTTTTGTAGAGACTGTGGAAATGGGCAGTAAAGCGGCAGAAGCTGGACTTAAGCGTGGTGATCAGGTAAAAAGAATAAAGTTCACTTAAAATATTCCGGTCCAACCAACTGTAGTGTTCTCAAGAAAAAGAATATGCTGTTTACTAAAAGCAAACAGCTGGCTAGCGTTCTATTGTGAGTGCCACAGTGCAGCTTCAGTTTACATGTGTTAAATGGGTTTCTATTAAATACTTTTCAAAATATTTCAAATATTGAAATGTTTCAAAAACAGTATGGGAAAAGAAACCAAGTTGTGGTTATTTTAGGAAACTTTCTGCTCGGAGATCTGGTTAAGTTGAAGCCATCAGATGGTTTTGTTGGATTCATTCCCGCCTGGTGTGAATCATCCCAGTTCACCCAGGCTGGTGGAGCAATGACAGTTCACACCAGGTGAAGATCCAGCCTTTGGTGTAGTATCGGTTCTGCAGTTCATGGTCCACCATTTTTGGTTCAGGTGCAGTTCCTAATTGCAAGAACGTCATGTTATCACTGAGAATAAATTTGTTTAAAGCATTTTTCATGTAGAAATGGAGGTCCTGGCTTGTTTACAGGATATATAGTTATTTTACAAGGAATGTTTTTGTTCTACAACTACTGTAAAGATGATACGATAACTTCTGGAAAGTTCTTACTGTGCCTTTATTATCACCTTTGTATTTGTCATAAACAGTTGTTCTCCTAATGGCCCAATTTTTATTTCTTCTTAAAGATAATGGAAGTAAATGGACAGAATTTTGAGAACATTACCTTCGTAAAAGCTCTGGAAATCTTAAGGAACAATACTCATCTCTCCATTACTGTAAAAACAAACATTTTTGGTGAGTAGACTTTATATATGGTGTATTTTTGTGTATATGAAGAAAAACTCCACTCTTTCTGGCTTTAGAAGTGCAATAAGATTCCAGCCTTTTTTCCCAGCTTGCTGTAGGAGTGAAAAGTTGTGCCCAAGTCCCCTCGTTGTGCCTCTGTTGGCTCGGATAAGTTCTTATGTGCCGAGGGCAGCACGTTGAGTGGCGCAAAGCCAGCAGAGCCAGCTATGTGCTCCCCAAGAAATCCTCAAATGACTGTTTAAGCGGCTTTAGTGTCCCTTCATGCGATATGGCTGAAACAGAGCCAAGGGATCTGGGCCAAAATATTTTTGCCAAGAAACAGAAAAAATGTAAAACTGGGCTTTTGTGAAACTTTTTATAATGGCTGTAAGAATGACAGGATAAATTGCTTTTATATCTAAGATTGAAAAGGGGATATAAAAAGAAGTATGACATATAAATGTTGGCTTTTAATTGTCAATGTGAATATAAACACATAAATACCTCTTTAAAATCTCACTCAAACCATCTGTTCTTTTTCCATAATCCTGTTCAGGCAACAGAATAACCATAGCTACAGAAAGAACGAGACACTGCCCAAGATCGCTCCTTCCTCTGTAGCTGTATCTGAGACCTTCTCATGGTCTCCTTTTCTCATTTTCTTCCTCCAGTTACCTGCCCTTGTTCACTGTGGCTTTTCTTTTAAATTATTATTTTCTGTTTATCGCTGTGCAGGTAAAAAGTTGCAAGATCCTCACAGTTGCTGATTGGCATAGTTAAAAAAAGGCATAAAGCAACCACAGTAACCGCTGGTCCAGACTAATGTGAAATGACATAAAATAAAGCATAAATGTAACTGAGGGAGCGATAGATTTTTCATTTGTATTATAAATGTAAACAACATACCTTCGCGAGTGGATTCTAACCTCTTCTCTTCCTGTTAGCTGATATAATTTCAAGATGATGTCTCTGATGCATTTGAATGAATTCACGTCTTGAAACTTTTTTTCAACAGTAATACTGTCTTTTTAATTGATGCTGACGATGAGCAACTCCCGTTCTTATGTTTGAATCTATACCATGAAGCTTGTAGCCTTAAATTTTGTTACATAATAGAAATGCGCAATTTGGCTGGGACTTTGTAAAGTCCTGATTGCCTTGCACGTAGGGACAATGGGAGAAACTCGCTCTGTACAGTTCTGCGTTCTCCCACTATCACTGTGTTTCCGACAGAAAATACTGAATTTCTGACTTGAGTGATGTAAAAAGATTTAAAAAGATTTTTTTAAAGATTTAAAAAAAAAAATTGATATAAAAATTTGAAGAATTTGTTTTCACCTTTAATAAGTTGGAAGAAACACAAAGAACATAAACACTGTCTTTCCCATGGAATTGCATCTTGCGGCATGTCAGTATTGCTGATGGACTGGCTTAGTTTGATAGATGCGATAGGAAATTTAATACAGTTTCTGTTCAGTAGTATTACTAAAAGCAAACAAAGGCTGTTTTGGAAAATATCGGTCTGTCTTGCAGTTATTCTTGAGGATGCATCTGCACACCGTTGCCTAAAAGATGCAGACAAAAAGTAAATCAATAAGTCAATAAATACGTAGAGCTGATTGCCACGGATGCAATGTTTCCCTGTTACCTAACAGTACACTGGGTCTATTAAATTTGTTGTGATATGTGCTAATTTCAAAAGTAGTTAGGAGAACTCTGCTATGCAGAAAGTTTGGTTGTTCTAATGAACATTGAGGGGTTACTCTTTCTGCCAAGGTAATCAAAAGCAAAACTTAAATGGGAAAAGACCACACTCTTAGAATCAAAATTAAAATGCAGTGTATTGCCAGGTTTGTAACTCTTTGGTTCGCTTTTTCTGCAGGGATATGGGAGGATAAAGGTTTGAGGGGGAAGAAGAACTCTTTGTGAAGTTTTAAGCATGCAAAGGTAAATGACAATGATTGTATCTTCTCTTACAGTGTTTAAGGAGCTGCTCTGCAGGATAGGACAAGAAAAGAATGGAATTCCGCATATTCCAAAAATTGCAGAAAAGAAAAACAACCGTTATTCCATCCCAGATATGCCTGGAGATGTGGAACAGATGTTTCCCCGTGAAAAAGGAAACAAGAAAATGAAAGCAAACACTGTATCTGGTGGGAGAAACAGAATCAGGAAAATTTTAGACAAGACCCGATTCAGCATCTTGCCTCCAAAACTGTTCAGGTTTGTCAGGCTTTTCTGGTCACAGTAATTGTTCCTTATTAAATTGTTGTATTTTAGTTTCTTGGTATGTTCAGTCATTATGTCCACGTTGCTTATGTTTTTTTAAAATTGCAGCAAATCTGCCCATAAATACAGAACAAGACCAAAATATCTTTTCTCTCCCAGTGAGCGCTTTCAAATCTGCTTTTCCTCTGTCCTTCTTTTGAAAGCCTGTCTACAACGTGTAATTAAGACATCTGAGTGCCGTTGTTTTTCCTAGTTTCATTCATCCCAAGATGAATATTAGGAGCTTAATGCCCATAACTGAGAGAAACTTGTTTTGCAGCGATGGTAGTGTGAGCCAGTCGCAGGACGACAGCATCGTCGGCACTCGGCAGTGCAGACACAGCCTGGCCATCATGCCTATTCCGGGAACGCTCTCATCCAGTAGCCCGGACCTGTTGCAGCCTACAACGAGCATTCTGGATTTCTCTAATCCTTCAGGTAAAACAGCAGCATTAGCTTGATTTACAAGATGATTACAAGGCGGCTGCTTCAGGGGGGAAATTACATCTTTTGCCAGCATCAAACCTGCCGAGTGCAGTTACCCGTTTGTCTCGTGGCCCTAACAGGTCCAAACTGGACAGTCGCTGAAAATCCAAACTGCCTGAACCTCTCTTGCCTGCTTTTTTGTAATGTGAAACGTAACTTCTTTTTGCAAAGAAATGTACTTTGCCACCTCTGAGTGTATTTGATTTACTGGAGTTCACCCGAGCTGTGATGGAAGCAGTTTGTTCTTGTCTGCACCTTTCTCTTGTGTCCTCTCTTCCTGATGCAAGCACTCCTGGTCCATCCAGGATGGACACTTTCCCATCCACCACCTTCAAATATGTATTTCAAGCAGTACTGCAGGAAAATTTAGGATTGCCATGGTACCAACATAATGATATTAAAGTTTAATGTTTTACAGACATTAAGTGTACTCAACTGTATGTCTGAAAAACATGAAAAACATTTTGAGATGTGTAGTCTAAGCTTTGTTGCTGTTACTTTAGGAATACAGTTTATGGGGTGGCTGCAGGAGGTATTTGTTGTTATATGCAGCTGCCTGTAAACATGTCAAGTCAGAATCATGTTGCCCTATTTCAAGTGTAAGTTCTGTGCGTAATTATATATTCTGTAAAGTGCCTTCTGGCTATGACTTACGTATATGTAAACTTGGAGATTTACCCTTTAAAAGGGATGTAACACGGATATATCCTATCAAGTGTGTAAACATCCATAGCAAATAAGTTCCCTTTTTGCTGCAAATCCAGGTTTGTGCTGTCTGCATGAGAACTGCACATGTTCTCTAAGAGTCCTCATTTAATATTACATAAGTTACTGCTTAATATGGATGCTTAAATGTGGATAACTAGTCCATCTTACCTTTACTTTAAGTTTACTTTAAGTTTACTATAACAAATATACTGCCATTTTTGAATGGCAGAGAAAAGCAAAATATTTCTGACACTGTACTACATACTCTTGATAAGTTTTGTAAACATCTTGATTTGGTGTTGACACAATTTTTTTCTTTTTTTCCTGCCCGCAGCTGTTGGGTTTTACTGTAAGTATCCTGAAGACCTTAATATTGCATGGCTTGGCTGGTAAATGTAACCCTTTCAGACGTTGCATTGACATCGTTATTACTGTTGGGGCATTCGATCGTCACGTGCCCTGTAACCTTCCCTTTAATAAAACAAACCCGTAGGTTCTCTTTATGGGCACAGTGCTGAACTGAGGCTGAGAGGACTTGCATTTTATTCCCATTTCTGCACTGACATGCTGAATGACTTTGGCAGGTTACTTCACTTCTCTGTGACCTTGCTTTAAAGGAATGAGGTTGCTTACATCCCTTTTATAGAAACTGAAGTTTTAGATGGTAACACAGTTTGCTGTTTGTTGTGTTGGACTCTGTACAACTAAGATCTTGTGCATGCAGACTTACTCTGTGTCGTAGCCGCAAGCTGAGTCACGCGTAGGAGAAGAATTTTTATTAATGTTTACCTGCTTAAAAGCAAAGACCATGAAGACAGACATGTGCTTGTAATACAAGTTTCCATCACCTATCACTTACAGGTTACACTGTTTTGGTTGCATGTGATTCTTTTTTTTCTTTTTTCCCCGAATTACATTTCCGTTTTGATGGCGTACCTTGAGTATGTTCTGATTTTCAGTTATGTTAAGACCAAGATAGGGATGTGTTGGCTCTTTGGTTGATTTATTATGATTTTTATGAGTGCAGCCATTTCCCAAATTATTCAATGTGGCATTCTCACTACTTTCACTCTCAAATGAGTACGTAATATTTATTGTTCCCTTTTATTGCCCCCGTTCATGTATGCATGGAGCTTTTCAAATTCAACTGCTCCCCAGCTATTGACGTGACTATTCTGGCAATGGGGTAGTCATAATAAGGTCACTGTTAGTAGGGTTAGTTTTCAGTCAGAATTTTTTCTAACACATTGTTTCCTCTCATTTGCCAATTTATTTACAGCTGCTGTCGAGGTTTCTTTTTTCCCAACGGGGGGAGACTTTTGGTGCGCAATCTTAAAATTACCTGCTTACTTTTTGCCCTGAAATTCCCACTCCTTGCCCCCGTAATGCCGTTAAGTCCTGATGCAAGTAAAAAATAACCCCAAGGTCACCGCCCCATTAAAAGAGATCTTCATTTCTTCCTTAAGCAGTGGATTTTGACAGAGAAAAATCCATGTGTTAGGCGATGGGGTAAGCAGCACGTAAAACTCAGTGCTGGAAGGACCTGGATGCAGAGCCCAGCAGGAGGGTTCTCCCGGCGGCAGTGCCGGTTCCCCTCGGGCAGAGGGACGCCGGGTCACTCCCTGCCCTGCCCGGCGCTCGGGGCTCCCCGCGGGTGGCAGGTCGCACGCCGCGATCCGCGCGTTTGGCCCTTACTGCTGCGGACGGTAAAGGTTGGTCAGGTAGCAGGGAGAGGAGAGGAGCGGAGGGCTGCCCTGGCGGCTCTCGCTGTGGAACAGCCCTTCGCTTCTCTCCCCGGGAATCTCCTGCTGGGGGTGCTTGTGGCACATCCGCCTCCGACGTGGTTTTGCAATAGCTGCAGGCTCTGAGGGCTCGGCGAGAGCCTCCCACCTTCTCAGGTCTGCAGAAACCTTGTGAAGTTTTACTTGTCAGAGTTTAGGGAGAGGAGAACTGTGCTTCCCTGAGTTTTAAAGTAGTGTGCACTCTGGACATTTTTTTTCCAATCAGTTTTATTTGGAAAATCAAGCCTTCTGTAATAACTAATGGAGTGAATTATTTCCAGTCATCAAGCTGTAGATTAAACGTGTGTTTCTTTAGATATTTATTTCTTGCTGGAGGCTGCCTTAGATAAAGCTGTTCTCTAATGCACTTATAATACGTAAAATGTGCCATAAATAAGTACACCAGCCAAAGAATTAACTTCTGGCAGCAGCTTTGTTCCTTCAGGGTGAGAGAGGGAGCATAAAAGTTTGCGGCTAGTTATGGGAGCAACCAAATCTTCTTTCCTCTTCCCGTCCTCCTGCCCGCAGCCCATCCGCGCGGGCTTGGTGGCTTCCCGTCCCTGGGAAGAGTGCCCTGGCACTTGCGGTGGTTCTGGATCTCGCAGAGACAAAAGAGCCGAAGAAGGAATGACGCTGCCAAAGTTTTTGAGGCATGCTGAGAAGGACAGTCTACAGCTTAGTAAGAGAGCTAGATGTCTTGTACTTTGATTGTGGTCATGGGGTAATATGTAAATTAATTCAGTTGTGGGAATGCAGAGAGGAGAAGAGTTGTCTTTTTTTCCCCTCTCAAATTTGGGGGAAATGACTGAATATTTTAAGGAATATTTATCAAGTCCAGCATGGCTTTTTTTTCTTGCTAGCTGTTTGTTTGTTTTCTGGCTATCAAATGACACAGTAAATGACCTCGTGTCTTTTCAAGGGAAAAGTAGCTTTGCACCTCAAAGGTGGTGTTCTGTTATTTTAGATATCCCGGATCAAGTAATAAGAGTGTTCAAAGCAGATCAGCAGAGTTGTTACATTATCATCAGCAAAGACACTACAGCAAAAGAGGTCGTGAGTCACGCCGTCCACGAATTCAACTTGACGGGAGCCCCGGAGACCTACTCCCTCTGCGAAGTGTCCGTCAGCCCCGAGGGAGTCATCAAGCAGCGGAGACTCCCGGATCAGTTCTCCAAGTTGGCCGACAGGATTCAGCTCAATGGACGGTAAATGGGCCCTTGTTGGGATTTCAGTTTGGATTTATTTGCCTTTTAGGATTGAAACATCCAAAAGAAACATCAGGGCGGGATGCTTTAATTAAAATAGACAGGTGTCTATTAGAAGAACAAGCAAGCAAATGTCAGTACCTTACATTTCCCTCTCCTCTTGGCTTCCTTGTTTCACCTTCCTCTTCTGCACCCAAAAAACCCTCCCCAAACCTACAGCCAGCTTGCTTGATGACAACTAAGTTTAGCAGGTTGGGATAACTTATACAGCGGCTCACACTTACAAAGAAAAAAACCAATTATTCTGACACTTCCCGCATGTACTTCAGGATTAAAGTGTACAATTAATTTCTTTCTCAGTGATGTCATGTTGCAATGAACTGATACAAACCTGAGATAAATTCTTCCATTTTCATGTAAACTGTTACGAATGTTTCTGAAATGTTAAGTGTTTCATTTTTATCTGATGACCTGATCCATACCAGAAGAAAGTTTATTAAGTCAAAAATTCTGTAGTTGTCTTTGCTAGGCAACAGAGGGAATTTATGAGGAATAAACTTTGGTATATCTGAAAGTGATCTACTTGCGACCATGGAAATGAATTTTCCAGATACATTTTCATTTCCTGAACGCTATGTGCTTCATGTAAATATTAATATGCCACACTAAATCTGTGTAAGAAACAACACTGGATTTGTATAAGAAATGGAGGAAGAGATTTCTCAGGACTAACGTGTATTTAAAACGTTACTTCACTGCTGAACTTGCAAATGAAAAGTAACCGGCCTGTTTCTGACAGTGAAAGTTGCAGCATGTTATGTTGTACAGTACAGAAAATATTAGCGAAGAGGTAGATTAAAACAGCTTCTGATTTTTTTTTTATTTCAGTGTAACGATGGTATTTTATAGTAGCTGAAGTACAAGGATACGCCGTCCCTTCTTGCCTCTGTCTTTGTCTCTTACTCTGGGTTGTCGACAGTGAACATGGAAAGACTCTCACTTAGAAACGCCCCCACGGTGTCAGTAGTGACCACGTTGATCGGTGTACTTCAATGTCTTTGTGTTCACAAACTCTCTGAAGAGCATCTCTAACCTTTTATTGTAACTCAATTATTCTTTAGGTATTATCTAAAAAACAATATGGAGACAGAGACCTTATGCTCGGACGAGGATGCTCAGGAGCTGCTGAGAGAAAGCCAAATTTCCCTCCTGCAGCTGAGCACCATTGAGGTGGCCACTCAGCTTTCCATGAGAGACTTTGAATTATTTCGCAATATTGAGCCTACAGAATACATTGATGACCTCTATAAGCTGGACTCCAAAACAGGAAATGCTCACCTGAAACAGTTTGAGGATGTCATCAATCAAGAGACGTTCTGGGTTGCCATGGAAATTTTAGCAGAGCCCAACCAGCTCAAAAGAATGAAGATTATTAAGCATTTCATTAAAATAGCCCTCCACTGTCGAGAATGCAAGAACTTCAATTCCATGTTCGCAGTTATAAGGTAAAGTACTTCCCGTTTGTCAGGTCTGATTTGGGCTGGCAAAGGCAATTCTGTTAATCTAAATGGAAAGAGAAGAAACAGGTGTATCCTGAGCAGATTACCGGTGGTGCCAGGTGGTTTGAAGGGAATTATCGAGCTTTTCAAAAGCCAGACTGTACGGAGGGCTGTGTTGTTGCTGCGCTCTTTTCCTCCCTCAGCCTCGGGAGTTCAGTCTCACTGCAGTGGTTGATGTGACTGTCTCTCTTTGGCTGTTCCTGAGCAGGGAAAGAGAGATTTGGACAAAAGCACTGTTTGATTATGAACTTCAGAAACCTGCCTGAACATTGCTGTCCTTTTCTGTGATTCCCGCACCCAATTTCCCTCCTTTTCTCAGTCATTGTTAGTTTTTCAGCGTGCACTGAGTCATATCTGCGATGACGAGATTGCTTTATTTCTTCCTTTCATTGTAAGGACTTCCTCAAATCAGTCTTGTTTTAGTTTAATTTTCCTTTTCATTCTTTCCTGTCATTTGCTTGCTTCTCTATTTTTTTTTCCTCTTCATTTGCACATTTAGACTTTCTCTTCTGATTTATACTAGTTGCTGCTACTCTTGCAAGTGTGAGTTCAGCATTTCCTTTACTTGCATTTATGTTATACCCAGGTTTTATTTTATTTTATTTTTTAAAAAAGAAAGGTACTGTGATTCATCAGACTAAGATCTGGATTCATGCTGTATCCCAGCATCAGCACCGTCTTTGAAAATACCATTTTTAAATAGCTTCTTCCATGTCTAGCCAGTTTATCAAACGATACTGGCTTCTGTTTACTTGTACACTAAAGAATTAATGAATTTCCTTAAAGGATGTTCAAGCGGCTGTTGGGGCTGTGGCTACTCATTACATGGTGAATACACATGTGGCTACTGAATCTGATTTCTGTATTCTCCTCCATAATTTCTCATGATTTACTGTGAGAAATGATTCTTCCTGCTTCTCAGTTAAGTTTCATCAGGGCCATGACTGAAGTGGTCTTTGGTCCAAAAAAAAAAAAAAAAGGGCAAATAAATTAGCTTTTGTTTTGCCTTTAGTTCCAGAGGAATATATTTTTGTTAGTATATGCCACAGGGCTTCTCTTTCTTCCTTGCCTTGCATGGTGTATCAATATGATGCCATATGTTTCATGAAATAGGAAGATAACCATCCTAATGTAGCATGCAAAAGAGGAGCTGTGCGGTGCATATGTTTGATGTTTCACGTGAGAGAAGGCTTTGTTTGCGGATTGACAATAGCACAGAGAGAAATCTGTATAAAAAAACTGAACCAAATACAAAATAAATTTTTTAAGGTTTCAAAATGAGAAAAAAATCTTCTTAGAAGGGCAAATTCAGTACTTGTATGATTTTTGGATTTACTAACGAATGCTAGAGAATATCACTTTGCAGTTCTGCAGCTACAAGGACTTTGCAGTCATTGCAAGATCTCTTGAGTAAAGTTGGTGACAAATTGTGATAGGGAGGATGGAGATACGTATATATTTATTTTGTTGCAGCCATCTAATTCTGGATATATATTTACTTAATGAGGGCACAATAACAAGTTTTAGCATATCTGCTGCTTCTGATTCTCAGCTGTTGGTGCTCATTTACAAATGCTCCAAACGTACTCCTCTTCACTCCGCTTTCGCTTGGGATGAGCTGAGCGCTGTTCTCACGTGCCACTCTGTAGCCGTGTGTTCACCTCGCTAATTTTACACCCTTTTTTTGTCCTAATTGCGGTATACATTTTTACAGGAGGGCGGTGGTTCTTAAATTAAATGGGCAGCAGTACTGTGTTACCGAGAGGTTGTTTTGGCAGGCTGACTGGAAATTGGTACCTTGTGAATAGGAAGCACTCGTGCTTTTTACAGTTCCCTTTTTCGCGTGCTCAGGGGAGTGCACAGCGGAGGTTTCTTGCGATGAACTTGCAGCCTGGCGTTCGCCCAGCTTTACAGTTAACCTTGTGAAAGCTATTTTTGAATCCCTACAACGAAAAAACCAACCCTTTACTTGGTTACGAAAGGTAATGATTCCGCTAACAGCTAATACTGAAGTGTATCTGCCTTACAGCGGGTTAAATCTGGCGCCGGTAGCACGTCTCAGAGGCACTTGGGAAAAGTTACCGAGCAAGTATGAAAAGCACCTCAGAGACCTTCAAGATCTTTTTGACCCATCTCGAAACATGGCAAAATACCGCAACATCCTCAGCAGCCAGAGCATGCAGCCTCCGATTATTCCACTTTTTCCTGTTGTCAAGAAGGATATCACGTTTCTGCATGAAGGTAATGTCAAACAGAGAGAAAGAATAACTAAGCACAGGTTATGCTTTTTAGCCCTTTCTTCAGTGCTCTGTGATTCAACTAATGTCTAAAAGAAGCTGCCCCCAGTAGGATGCTTTTGGTGCATCCTTTGTTGGAGTAAAATAAAACAGAACTCTGAACGCATAATGGAAGGGACTGATCTTAGACAAAAATTAAGAATTAAATGCATATTTTTAATAGTTCTGAAAGCAATGCTTAATCTTCATCAGCTGTCCTAAGGTTTAGGATGGAAGAGTAGGTGAGCGTGTGAACTGGTAGTCACACTGCTTTGAATATATTTCTCTTACAACTTTGCTGCGATGTTTCTAGGTTTTCGTTCCATGTTGTGGCTTTCAGACAGCTACGCTTCTATAACACCTCCTACTCCTGCTTTCAGCATTTTCGAGGGGTTTTGTTTAAACATTTCCATTTTTTTCTCCTTTTACCCAAAGTTCTGTTCACAATTGGTTAAGATGGTAAGCGTTGCCAAAACGTGCCCAATTCCTGGTTGTGATGTTTCAGAACTATTTGAACTAATTTCCAAATGTGAACGCTGTTGATGTCAGTTCTATGTTGATATTATTTTAACATCTACGCCGATGAATTTGGGCATAGTTCAGTTACTCCTTTTTCCTCCTCCTAATACTTGTTCCTTTAGAAACAGATTAACGGGAGCAATGCTAGGTAGTGCGAGTGGGCCTGATTGTCATTTGTGTTTTGCCAGATTTTCCTGTTTTCTTGCTATTTTGCTTAAAACAGTTTTTTTGAGGGAGGCCGGGTGATGTGGGGGACTTAGAAACACATTGCTTATTAAAAAAATATTTCTTACTCTTTTTCTTTTTCCATGTGTGTGCGTGTTTCAATTCTGCAGGAAATGACTCTAAAGTGGATGGCCTGGTGAATTTTGAGAAACTCAGAATGATTGCCAAAGAAATCCGCCAAGTTGTCAGAATGACCTCAGCAAACATGGATCCGGCTGTGATGTTCAGACAAAGGTGTGCAATTTAGAAAGACAGTAGGATTGAAGGTGTCTCAGAGTGGGTAGGGATCTGGGTTTGTGTGTGCCTCAGTACGTTAATATCTCATTGTGTAACTCGCCATTGACATTTACCATCAGAACCGCAGTCTTTAGCGAATTAGGGTAATGCTTCCAAAACCTGCTTTTAATGGCTACTAAACCAATTTGTTGTCTTTAAAAAAGCAGAGAGGAATAGGTTCTAATTGTAATGATTCCTATTTTTGCTAAATAAAATGTTAGTATCAGTAGATGTCCTGGTTTGAGGTAAAACAAACCTTGAGTTGCGAGAGAGCTGTAATATTAGGGAGGAATATAGACTTATATATATTTCTAAAATATATATCCTAAATCACCCATCTATAAATCTGAAATGTTGCTTCAAAACAAAGCTCCGCCGATAACATATTAAAACCAAACAAAATACTTTTTTATTTGTTCTAAACACAGCTCACTCCACCTATGTAATGTTAGATATGTTCCAGCTGTAAGCAGGTGGAGGGTGTTTTCTTGTTTTATTTTTTCTTGGGGTTGTTTGTTTTTTTTTCTGATGCCGAACATCATCAGGCTGTGCATTACCAAACTGCAGAATACAAGCACTACAACTTCTAATCTGGTACTGATCAGCTCCAGATTATATTTAGTGGAACTAAATAATTTCCTGCACCTGTTTGCTTCCCACTGCTGATCTAAAAGCACCAGCGACTCCGTTGTGTCCGTGCAGGGTCCAGGTGCCCGTGGATCCCTGCCGGGAAGGGTTTGGTCCTTTCCTTGCACCGTTGGTCTGCCTCTCGCCCTCACGGGCCAGACAGAAACCCCTCAGGGTGCAGTTCAGGGGGGCAGCGGGTGACAAGATGACATTCTTGTGCTGAATCACTACACGGTTTCTACTTCAAAAAATGCGGTCTGTAAGGTGTGTGCATCCCCGGCAGCGCTGGGCACGCCGTGGAGGCAGCGGAGCGCAGGGGAAGGCGGAGGGTGGGATGGGTGCAGTGTGCTTTGCACCAGCCATCCCGGTGGATGGGTCACCTCTGCGCTCGGAGTCGTCTCCGGTTTATGGATTTGGTTACATCGGTGCAGTGGAAGGAACGAGCGCACGCAGGACACGGGGCGTCTGTAAGAGCACAGGGATTCAGTTCCCTGTGGTCTTCCAGTCGTCAGGAATCACAGACTGTCACGATGCCTGTCTGGTTTTTGTTTTCGAGGCTGACTATCCAGAAACACAAGTATTTTGTTTAAAATTGATCCAGTTGAGTTTTCAGACAAAAATATCAGATCCCTTGTTAATGTTTAAAGATGGAGATTCAACGTGGAGATTCCCCTTCATGCTATTGGATTTCAATTAGCAAAATTCCCTTTTTAACATAACCTATTGATAAGTTACATTGTTTTTTAGAAACTTTGGCATTCACAGATGAAATCAGTCTATAAATAAATTTCCCTGATGCCCTGTGCACTTTCTAGAACCTAATGAAGTGTAATCATTAAATGAATTTAATAGTAAATAGGTTCAGTAGGTTTTTCAGAATTACAGAACACATTTTAATGACCGTAGTTTAAAATATACACACTGACATAAAACGCTTAGGCATCTAATATTAGAGATAGCGCAGAAGATTAAAAGAAAATAATTCCATGTTTTCACATCATTTATATTCATTTTCATTGCCGCTGGTGTTTGATCTATCAGTTTTTGTTATGAAGCACCAATAAATGCTTTTGAAGAAGATTAAAAATGAACAAGAAAAGATGTTTGTTAGTGGTAACAGGAGGCTTGCTAGCCAGTTCATTACCGAGTAATATAGAGCGTCTAGTTTTTCAGCGTGCAGTTGGCAACTAGCTTCTTTGCCAGCAAGCAATCAAGAGAAAACAACATCATGAACTTGAATACTGATGATGGTTTCTCACACGCTTGCTACAGTCCTAATGCAAAGAATAAATTAATTTAATCACATTTGCTGCAATATGAATAAGTTTAAACAGTTTTCGCTCACTCCCTCAGAATTGAATTTGACTGATGGGAAATACTTAACAAAAAAAATTAATGCTGGTTTGGTTTTTAAATTCATAGGGTAAACTTAAAAATAAAAAACTGATAGATGTTCTTCCGTGTTAAAAGTATTTGAGCAAGTCCTGCCATCACCTTCCATTAAAACATTGTGTTATTGTTTGAGAAGAATTTTGCTGTATAGAAATTTTTTCTTTTCTGTTCTTTCCTGTCTACATCTTTCTTCCTGACTCTCAACTGTTTTATTTTTTTCCTGTGCTTTTCTGTTCAAATACATGCTTCAATGTATATGGCTCTTGCTTACAGGAAGAAGAGGTGGAGAAGTTTGGGGTAAGTGTAGAGATGAATGCAACTAAGATAAATAAAGATTATGCAATTCTTAACATACTGCATCCTCCTCGTTAGTGCATGCATCTGAAATACAGCATGCATTTTATTAACCCTGCGATACATATTTTTTGGAAAACAGGAATAAGTGGTTACAGTCAACGTTATACTGCAGCTATAAAAATTCTGAGTTGCTTTTGTGTACTAGATAAATTCTTTGAGTTTTAGCTTTATGCATAAAAAAACCCCAACCCTGCTGTGCAGTTATATTGGAAGGCAAACTGTTTGGGGAAATAAATAACTTGCTTTTTAACATGTAACAGAAAAGTTTAAGCTGTTACGCATTTTAAACCATAAGGACACATTGAATTGTGAGAATGATACAGTAATTTCCCCTCTGAAGTTCGATTTCAAGCTTCAACGTGTTTGGTTTTGATGTATATTTAAAATGTATGTCACATTTCGTACACCAAAATCCTCATTGATTCCACTGGCAGCCTTGATTGTGTAAGGACTGAGTATTGAAATGACCACAAATGAGAGTACTAAGACTGGCTGGTGAAATTCCTGACTCTCACATACGGCAGTGATTTTAAGACGACATCGTTGCCGTATTTTATCTGTTCTTATGTGTATTATTGCCCATAAACTGTTACCTGTGTGCCTGAGCCGATTGTGCCTTTGCACTTTGAAACTCCGCGACTTTTCGTGCTGTGGGCACCTGGTTTAAAGCCGGCTCCACGTTCGGGTGTCAACGTTTCGGATACAGGATGGAGGCAGAAAAGCTCACGGTGCTTTGCCCTCCCGACAGTGGCTCGGCAGGTGGCAGGGGCAGCCTGCTGTGGCAGCGGGGTCGGTCGGCAAAGAGTGTCCAGGCTCTTCTGTGCAGAGAAGGGATTTACCCCCGCCAGCGGGGATGGGGGAGCGCCAGGGCTTGGGCTGGACAGGCTGCGGAGAGCGGGTTTGCATCCCTGGGGCAAAATCAACAGCGCATAGATGCCCTCGGTGCAGGAGAGCTCGTGGGGAGGAATACCTAGGACCTGATGGAGCCACCGATACTGCTAACCCTTGGGATTGAATAAAGAAAAATAATTTTTAAAGGAAATTGAATTAAATTGCCTTAAAAAGTCATGTCCAGACAAAAACAGTGTGTACATAAGCAACATAATATTTATATAATTAAAAATAAACGTAATGTGTTTTCCTGTTTCATCATATAATAGATATTAGTTTTGTTCTCAGCCCTAGAAGGTAGGAATGCCCCTTGCTTTGAATAGGTGTGAACAGTCCATCAGGCCTTTTGCTGCTCTTTGCCTATAAGACCATTGCTTTTTTATTTAATTAAACTATAAATTTCTGCCACTTTTTAAGCTTATATTTTCTCTTAGACTGATTTATTTAACGTCTTTGAAAATACTGCAGTCAGCTGTTTTCCACCATTTCTTATTTTTTAGGCTCAGTGTGTTTGATTCCTTAGACTTCCTCAAACAATATGTTTCACTGTGACTCTTCTGGCCGTTACGGCTCTTCTGCGCTGGAGATTGTTTATTCTGCCAGTTGGGATTCTGTAAACGCACCCAAGATCTTGATAATCATCTTTACAAATAATATAGCCTTTTAAAATAAAGTTATTCCTCTGAATGTTTAAAAAAACCCACAAACAAATAACTTGAAACAACTTTATCGACACTTTCCATTAGAATTTACATGTAACATACAGTGTGAGCTCCATTTATTAAAAAATGGATTAGGACTGGTGTGGCCATAGGACTTTGGGCAGTTGAAACAGGTGATGTGCATATTGAACTATCCCAGCATCAGTTGCTTGGTCGCTGATTCAGTGTGAACAGGAGTGACTGCCAGGGACAGTAACTGATGCACCTGAACCATTTGGGGATTATTTATTTTTGCTTCAGTTGCTGACAGAATTGGCAGCTCAAAATTAGCAGCATTGAGGAGCGTCGTCTTTCGTAGCTGCAAGTCTCCACAAGTCTGGGCATATGTGTATTGTCACGGCCTTCCTGACCTTTGTTGGGATGCTTCTTTTTTTTTTAATGAGCTGCTCTTCTGTGAATGTTTTTACTTAATTGCAGAAAGGAGTTAAGTGCGTAATGTAATGTACTTTGCATATTTAACATAATTTTTGCCCTTATGTAAACATTGTCAGAAGCTCAGTTTTCTAAGAGGATTACACTAGTCACTTGTGTACTCAGCTGAACTGGGAGAAGTTTCTGTTGGACGCCTGATGCAAACACTGGGTACCAAACGCCTTAAATGAACAAAGTTATCAAGTTTGTCCACTCTCAGAGTCAGCAGTGGAAATAGCCTGGGTTTTGCAGAACAAGACTAAACGGGTACTTTACGCAGCATTGCGCCTCATTCTTGCGAGTTCCACACTTTCATACGCAATCCTTTTCTAGACTGAAATTGCTGCTATCAATTTACCAGAATGTTTTAAGACAAGTGTTGTTTTAATGCTGTTCATCTCTTTAACTCATTTGCATCAGCATGCACTAGCCCTAACTGAAGATTATTGGTATTAATCTGCTTTGGCGTGTGCTACTGTAGCTCCTCATTGCCACTGAGAGCTGAAAATTTACTGCTTTGCTCTTTTCTTTTCTAGATCTCTGAGCCAGGGCAGCACAAACTCCAACATGCTGGATGTACAGGGAGGCGCTCACAAAAAACGTGCCCGACGCAGCTCGCTTCTGAATGCCAAGAAGCTGTACGAGGATGCCCAGATGGCACGGAAGGTGAAGCAGTACTTGTCCAACCTGAATGTAGAGACAGACGAAGAAAAGATCCAAATATTGTCCCTGCAGTGTGAGCCTGCATACAGCACTCGTAAGTACGGTGATCTAGAACGGTAGCATGATCTGTAAAACTTAGAAAAATCTGGTTCCTTCCCTAAAAATACTCATTTAAGATCTTTCTCTTCTCCCTTCAAGAAAAAATACTCCAGTAAGTGCCCGTTTGTCAATTCGTGTACTAACAGTTTCAGCAAGCCAGCATTTATCTTCTGATCTTGGTTGAACCTAAAAAACGTCAATGATGTTTTCCGTTTTGACCTGTAGTTCTTAAACTGTGTGTCTTCTCATCAGCCTGGAAGGAAATTCAATAGTACATTAGCTCTATTCTTGTCCTGCTGTCCTTGTACAGAATTAGGAAGGATAAAAGTAACGTTTACCATATGAACAGCAAGAAAATGAAAAGAGAGAAAATCAATGTAGAAACTGCAATGGATTACAGCTTAGAATAAAGAAGATTGTTGAGAAGGAGATGTTAGGTCAGTATTGACTGAGGGGATTGACATGGCCTGACAGTCACAAATTGAGGGCTACAGCAGGACAGTTTTCGTAGTTTGAACTCCTGTGCAACTGGCTAACTGAAAAAACTGTTACCTGCCCCGCTGTCTCACACAGGTCAGTGAATTCTCATTTCAAAATGAGAAATGGCAATTGCGTTTTATTTTGATCCTTAGAAATTTTCAGTTGCTTGAAAGGTAGATTTGTTTCAAAATGGAAGAGCAGCAACCTTGCTAATCAGAATAATGTTTCATGCTCCTCTGTTGTCCAAATGCAGCGTTTTAAGACTTTTTTTGTCCTCAAATAACGTTTTGTCTTTGAGGGGGTGAGTTAAAAGCATGGCATCTTGCAGATAAAATTTTAAACCCTTTCCCTTACTCAGTATTAAGAATGCAAATCCTTATTATTTCATGTGGTGCCTTCCTATGCAAATTTTTTTAACATTTCCTTTTAAATAGCAGTGATGTAGCGATGCTGGAAATGGCCATACTTGACTCCCTTTTTAAAAATGTTAAATTCTGTGTATTCACGCTGGCCTTGTGCCTGAGGACACCAGCAATCACAGGTAGCTCTGAACAGAAATATGCACGGCATCCTGCATTGCTCGTAGAGGTGTTCTGCGCGTGCAGCGTTCAGCCAGGTATGCGGTAGCGCAGAATGCTTCTACTTAGAGGTAAAACCGTTGTGGGTTCTATGCTTTACTCCCCTGCCGAAACAATAAATTAAAGCATTTCAGGATGAACTCTTGATAGATGATCTATGTGCAAACATAACAGGTGGCCATACTATGCCCAGGAGACAAACGTAAATGTTATGAGGTTGGTTTTCATTTGTTTTAAATAAATAATTTTAAATCTTGCTTGCGCAGTGCTAGCCATAGATATTTGGAAGTAAAAACCGGGAACATACACTGACTGTTTTACTCCGTGGAGTTAAGCAAATCAAGTCTTTTTTTTTTCTTAAAGGTCAAGAAAGGAAAATGAAGGTTAAGTGGATATACAGATAAATATATAGTAGAGTGGTGTATTATTAAAGTACCTACTGAAGTTACTATTAAAGTACCTGGAACACCCCCCAGACACCCCCCACCCCCAACCCCCCGGGTAATTGTTGTGGTTGAGATTACGCTGGTAGCTCGCAGAGCTCGCAGAAGGGATGCGGGAGCGATGCGGGGCAGGAGGGAGCTGCCAGTTCCCCCCGTGGCGTTCCTTCCGGTGGAGTGGGAGTGCTGAGCCGTTCTTGGGGAGCTCCCCCGCACTCGCTGCCTTTACCCACATTCCAGATTTGACCAAGTGGCTGTGAATCGGGGAGCCCGGTGCACGGCTTTGCAGAGTGGTTCTGTGCAGGTGGGGTTTTGCGCACACACCCAGAGACAGAAGGTACTGTTTCCCCCGTCTCTTATCTCCGTGCCGAGATCCTCCTGGCCTTGCTTGCAGAGGGAACCAACAGCAGGAATGCTGCAATCCAGACTTTTCCAAGGGAATTTAAAGAGAAGTCAGATGGCCTTAACTTCAGGGTTTATTAATTGCCATGTGATTAAAGTAGAAACTAAATCAGCGTCCTGTGTTGTAAATCAATTGTGCCACCTAGTGAAAGGTTTGGTGCCAGTCGCAAAACAACAGTTCCTTCTGCCTTCGATGGCATTACGTCATTTTGAAGGAGATGCTGTGATGCTTTTGCACCTAATGTACAAACATCTGAAATACAGGCTTTAACTGTGGTAGAAATAAATGACATTTTTTGTCTTTTGATAAAGTATCCTTATGACACTTTAAAGAGTTAAGGTTTTTTTAATGCCGTTTCACCCAACAGCCTCTTCAGTGTAACGAGATAGGTGTGTTTGGACTAGAAATGGTTTTATCTGCTTCATACCATGGTTGTTTTGTCTGGATGGTTGTACTCAGAATGACTGTAATAATCCTGCAGTTCAAAGCGCAAGATATTTATATGCAATTTTTCCATAACAGTGACAAAGAATTTAAGTGAGAGAAGAGGAGCAAAATCCTCAGAAATGTCTCCAGTACCCATGAGATCAATTGGCCAAACCACTAAAGCCCATCAGCATCAACAAAACAGGATGAGTCAAGTTCTTCAGGTTCCAACTGTGAATTTATACCCCAGTAGGAAAAAGGGACTGACAAAGGATCATGTCACATTCAGTGAGTATCCTCAGATCACCTGTCTGGAGAGCTTTATAGGTGAAGTAAATAAGAGGGAGGAGCTGTTTGTAGCTGGGTGGGTTATTTGAGATACCATTGTGCTTCATGTACTTCCTTCACTTCAAAATAGCTGAAGCATATTACTGTGCTTTAAGAGAGTGAGCCGTTTACCTAGTCATTTGCACAATCTTCAGTAATTTTTCTTAAAACAGCTAATGGTAACATGCTATTTCCAAATGTGCTCTTGCTTTGTAATTTTTTTTTTCCCTTGAACCAAAGAACGTGTTCTAACTAACGTGATCTTAATATCTCTCTCTTGAACAGGTCAGATGTACCGTGTTAAGTCTTTTACTCTGTATTTCTGCATTCTTAGGGGATCTTGCACAAACAGAGTAGAACAACATTGCTTGTTTCTTTCCATGACAAAATGAAGTGTAATATATTTAGGTGAAATCATTGAAACAAATCACAGACATTTAATATTTTAACCTCTGGAACACCATTATAACAACATTATTGTCAAATGGAGCAACATATGTTATTAGTTGCTCCTAGCAAGCATCAATTTTTCTCTCAATTTGCTAGGTGCAAAGCAGTATTATGTATTAAAATGCATTTGACCTATTTGCATAACTGTTGTATCATTTGAAAGGTACAATTGTGGGTTATTAAATAAAGTTAGTTGCAATCAGTAAATGCTATGAAATGATTCTATTATATGTTGAGCGTCAATATCCATTAAAATAGCTTCAGAAAACAGTATATTGCAGCACATAAAGTAGTGTTTCCAGTTAGTATTTATTTCAAGTCTCCTCTTAAAAGCCAACTTGATCTGTTCCAGAAGCTTTGCCAAGAGGCATTTCTTCATTCCCGCGTGTTAAGTGTTTAGCGTTGATGATATAACCACCTTTTGAGAACTTAAATTAACTCTTCAGCACTGTGTCCTCCGCCAGGGGGTCTAACAGAGAACAAGAAATACCAAGCCATCAGTTTGCGAAGTACAGCGGTACACTGGTTTTGCTAAACTTGCTGCATATAGTACCTGTGAGTGCTGATTTGAGAACTCTGATTGTGAAGATCTCGAACTGAGTTGTTGGCTGTGACGCAAATTGTTTTTAACACTGTCCCAACAGCGTCATGGGCAAGTGTTTCCTCCAAGCTTTATACATTGTAGTTTTTAGTCCTTTGCCAAAACCACAACTAGTGTATCTGTTGCAATGGTTCCGGGGTTACGACCTGGCTGTTTCAACACGCTTCAGATGAGCAGCCCGCGGTAGCAGCGGCCACTGCTGATCTGCTCTAAGTTTGAAACGGAGACTGCCTCCCCATGCAGAACTCATCCGAGCATCTGCTCCTCTCTTTGCTGACCCCAGTGACTGTTCAACATGCTGCTTATTTGTAGTTTAAACAGATACCACTCGCTTGGAAGAAGAATAATATGCAGCGAGTTATTCCGTTGTTTTCGTAGGTACAGGCTCCCCGCAGAAGTCATTAAGCTTGTCTGAGGAAGTAAGTAGTAAGAAACAAACAGATGACACTATGTCCATGGCGTCGTCTTTGCACTCCAGCCCACCTGCTTCTCCTCAGGGCTCTCCACGCAAAGGTACGTGTGCTGGGGGAACGTTCACAGTGCGCATGGCAGCATCGCTCTCGGGAACTCCTGCCTGTGTTGTACTAAACCCAGAATGGGCAGTGGCAGGAATACCTGTGGTAATGACATGTAAGAGAAATGGTAGTTCAGAATATTCGTGTCAGGAATACAATCCTGTCTTTCTATGAATAGGATCATAGAATGGTTTGGGTTGGAAGGGACCTTAAAGACCATCTCGTTCCACCCGCTGCCCTGGGCAGGGACACCTCCCCCCAGCCCAGGGTGCTCCAAGCCCCGTCCAACGTGGCCTTGAACACCTCCAGGGATGGCGCAGCCACAGCTTCTCGGGGCAACCTGCGCCAGGGGCTCACCACCCCCACAGGGAAAAATTTCTTCCTAATATCTAATCTAGGTCTCCCTTCTTCCAGTTTAAAATAGACATAGTTTTTTCAATGTATTTCAATGTTTGGGCCTGAAGTCACCTAGTGATTAAAAAGGGGAAGAGTTCTTTTCTTAAAAACTGCTTAAGCACTTCTGACAGAATTCCCAGCAGATTTTTAGTGCTGACGCCCGCCAGCGTATCAGTTCAGATTTAGGTGGCCGGTTTACATGAATGGGATTTGCCAACCTGGGGATTCCTTGAAGACGACAGTGTTGCACAGAAACTGCGGCTGTTGAGACACCTTCTGGTTTTGCCTAAGGTTGCTGGAATATAAGTTGACTGGATGGAGCTGGAGATAAAATGCTGTCATAGTTCTCCAAAACAGCTGGTTTTGATAGCTGCAAAAGTAGTGCATCCATCTGAGTCCTTGAGTCGCTGTTCATATTTTTTGTTCTTGTGCACAGGGCTTTGTATGCATCCCTGTCTGTCATGATGCCCTGAGAATCCCTTTATTTTTGATGTCTTCATCTTAAAAGACCTGCATCACTTCATCATTAGTCAACCTTGGATGGGAATTCATTTGAAATCTCTTAACACCACTTTGTAGTCAGCCAGTGTGGTCAGTGTCCAACGGTGTAAGGCATTTCCCCCTCCCTTCTGTGCTGCTTCTGACTCACCGACGGCCCAGCGCCACTGGATTAGCATGGCATGGCATGGTGACTGACTGCATCTTCTCACCCTTTCCAGTGGGAGTTCATGCTGGTCCCTCCACTTCTGCCTTCACGAGATACTGTTTCCTTTAGGAGAATGCCACTTATTTTACTTAAACACAGCACATCTATAAGAAGCTCAATTACTTGGGTTGCCAAACATAGCTCCACTGAGATTTTTTGAGCATCGCTTGTAAACATGTTATTTTTATTAACTTTCATCTGGTTCTTTGAAAATAATGTTTTGTTTCTTTGGGATGATTTCATTAATCCAACTTGCTTTCAGCATATTTTTAGCACTGATCTAATTTGATTGAGGTGATCCATACCCTGTTGTATGTGTAGTGCTAACAGCTCATTGAACTAAAATTAGGTGCTTCACAGACAGCAGAAAGACATAATTTTAGGCATGAACACATTCCACTTAATCTTAGATGTCATTTTCTTTTGAGCTATACCCAAGTGATATGCAAATAGGATTGAAGAAAAAATGTTTTAAAATCAGGACATTGTTTTTGCTGCTACTTATCTTGTCAGTTATCAAGATCTGCCTGTGTGTTCTTTATTGTAGTTGGTAACATCCAACGGTCAGAGAACTGCAGTCAGATGAATCTCTCTGGCTCTTCCTCATCGCTCGCCAGTGAAACCAGCAACAAGAACAGCGGACAACGCAGCTACGGAATAGGTGGGGCTTATTTACAAAAGAAAATTTGGATGATTGTCAAAGCAAGAGACAGTTCTGACCTAAGTGAAAAGGGAGAAAGAGAGGATAAGAGTGAAAATGCAGAAGCTGAGCGTGAGCAGAGGAGAACGAAGGGACCCCGGTTTAGAAGACTTAGGGAAAGAAGCTTCTCCAGGGAAAGAACAGCTTTTACTGCAAAAAGGAAAGCAGAGCACATTGAAGCCTCAGAAGGGAGTGAAAACCAAAAGGAGAAAGACAGTGATGCTCTGAGTACAGCAAGTATCTATAGCAACAGCAATGTGTGGACATCTTACTGCCTATGCGTGAAGTCTAGAAGGAGAAGGAAGACTATATGATGTATTTTTAGAAGAAAAACTATGATGTCCACTTTGTGTCAGATATACTGACTTTTATATGAGTTATTTTAGCGTTATTCATTTACATGTTTAAGCTGTTTAATGTGCTTTCCTTCCAGATATTTGTGTCAGTTACTTATAGCTAATCACCCTTACAGTGCAGTGAAGACAATAATGTGAAGTTTAGAAAATCAAGGAACAGGTACAGTGGCAGTACTGTTACATAGTGTTTCGCTAATGCCAATGCAAACAGTAAGTTCTGCAACATTCTTAATTAGACTCCAGATAGTCCCTCATAAGATGTGAATCGAATGCTCGCTTCCAGCTTTGGTGTATATTTGCATTGGTCGCATCTTCTTCGCACCTTTTCAGCCCAGCGGAGACTTGCGGTTTAGTCTGTTGATATGCATGTGCTGTTATTTAATGACTCAGCTTTCATGCAGTGTTAATCTCTTTAACGAAAAGGAGTCCTTTTGTTCTCCAGATCTTTGAAGTTCTTGAAGAAGCGTGTCTTAAAATTAAGACGGACTGTGGGAACATTTCTTACTGCAGTACAGTTGTGTTAATTTTAAGGAGTCCATTAGAGTAAAGAATATGAGTATTAATTATTGTCAAAGGAGAGGAAACTGAAATTTAATCTTAAAAATGCTGGTCTATAATATTGATATTTAAGGCTTATATTTGCTCTTAAAATCTCACAGCAATAATCAAGCTTAAGCTGTGAAAGCTCTCAAAGTATGAGCTCTGTGCTCACGTATTCCAGTGGCTCCAGGTGCCCTATTATATGACCTCTGTATTTTTTACAGTCTTAATGGCATCAGTCTTCTGTATTGAGTTGTGCATATCACTGGCATGGCTTTTACGCTGCCTGGTTATTTCACATTTTCACCTAATTGATGTAAATATATGGCAGTCCAGCTAAAAGGCACATGCAGGTAGAAATCAAGAGAGAAATGTAGCGATTCACATGAATTTGGGGAAAAAACGCTTATCTGAGGACTGTGTCAACAGTGTATATGTAGTACGGTTCCTGTAAAGAACGACCATGTTTTGATTAATTTACAGATGCTCATTTACCTATACATGGAGCAGTTGATGGTCCAGTATTTTCAAATAAAGGTTCTAATTTTGTAATTTTCTGGACATAACGTAAGGCATATCATAGACTGTTTTCTCCTAGTGAAGGGGTATATTTGCTGACGTGCAGTGGATTTGCTGTAGAGGAATCCAGTGGGAACGTCAAGAAAAAAATTTATCTAAATTAAAAAAAAACAAACAAAGCAACAAAACACCACCACAATCATTAATCCAAGACCTTTTGCCCTCAGATAAAGGGGAACAAACCACAACTGCGAGAGCTAATGGAGGCAAAATGTTTTGAGGGTTTGGTTTTTTTTTTATTTATTTAAAAAACAAACCAAACTGATTTAACAGACATCTCTGGATTTTGTTGCCTGACAGCACAGGAGGGTGAACTTCAGTCTGCCCGTAAGACGGTGTATGGACTTATCTAAAGAGATGAATACTCCAGGGAGCTTGAAGTCTGAACGTGCTGAATTTGCTGCTGCAGCTGAAGGCACATAAGTCCATAGGGCCTGATGGGATTCATCCCAGGGTACTGCAAGCGTCAGCCAATATTATTGCTAGATCCTTCTCAGTTATTTATCAGTGATCTTGGGTCTCTGGAGGAGGTCCCAGTCAAGTGGAAGCCAACAAATGTTTTTCCAGTTTTCAAGGAAGGCAGGAAGGAAGACCCTGGTAACTATAAGGCTGTCAGTCTCACTTCAGTGCCAGGTAAAATGATGGAGAGGATTATTCTGGGAGTTACTAAAAAACACTTGCAAGGCGATGCGGTCCTGAGTCAAAGCCAACATGGGTTTGTGAACGGAAGGTGATGCCTTACTAACAAAGCTTTCGGTACTCTCTCTCACAGTATCCTTCTGGACAAAACGTCCGGCACGTACACAATACTGTGGGAGAATAATGGGCTTGAAGGGTCGGTCCGAAGGAGCTGTAGGACATGGGGTACCATCTGGCTGGTGGCCTGTCACTAATGGTGCTCCCCAGGACTCGATTTTAGGGCCAGTGCTCTTCAGTGTTTTTATCGGTGGCCTGCACCCAGGGAGTTGGGAGCACACAAGTAAGTTTGCCAGCGATGCTAAATTAGGAGGAGCTGTCGATTCCTTCCAGGGCAGAGAGGCCTTACAGAGGGATCTTGAGAGATGAGAGTGCTTGGCGGTCACCAACTCTTATGAAATATAACAAGAACAAATGGCGGATTCTGCAGGTGGGACAGTGTAATTCTGGATGTGTAGTGAACTGGTCGAAAGGAGAGATTGTCCGGCTATATTCAGCATCGATGTGGCCTCACCTTGGGTGCTGTGTGCGCTTTTGGGCTCTACAATAGAAGAAGGATTTAAAAATATTGGAATGTGTCCAAACGAGAGCAATAAAGATGGTGAGAGGAGGGTATGATGTATGAGGAGCGGCTGAGGTCACTTGGTCTGCTCGGCTTAGAGCAGAGGAGGCTGAAGGACGCCTTTGTTTCTGTCTGCAACTTCCTCGTGAGGTGGAGCGGAGAGGGAGGTGCTGATCTCTTCCCTCAGGTGTGCGGTGATAGGATGCCAGGGGATAGCTTAAGGCTGGAAGTTCAGATTGGATATTAGGGAGAAAGTTCTTCACTGAGGGTCTGGTCAAGCCCTGGAACAAGCTCCCTGGGGAAGTGGCCGTGGCCCCAAGCCTGTCGGGGTTCAAGAAGTGTTCAGACGGTGCTCTTAGATACATGGGTCAACTTTCAGGTTGCCCGGTGTGGAGGGAGAGCAGTCGCTAAACCTGAAGGACCTGAGTGTGATTGCCCTCAGACTGGCCCGGATGCACTCTGACGAGTTCAGTTCGTGTCAATTCTTTCCCTGATTCTCTAAGGTCATCAAAATAAATGATTTAGGCAAGTTGTCCATACTAAGGGCTTTTTCTTTGGCAGTGTGGGGACAGGTACCCCATCTGGAATCACTGTAGCTACACCAGCAGATGTGTCTACAGGATATATGTAGCCGGAGCCCATGGAAGTCCCCAGTATAGTATTCTCTTTTATGTTCACTCCAGGTACTAGGAAGAGGAGGTGTTGGATATATGGGGCTATATACATTATTTGTGTTTGAAAGAAGTTATTTCAGGGTAAGGGTGAGCCGAGCAGAAAAAACACATTATATAGTTTGCTCTGACACTGGTGAGGTCTTCAAATGTTTCTCTTCAGTGGGAGCAACGCCAGCGTCTGGTCCAGCTCCTGCCAAAGTTATATCTCTCACTTTTGCTTCATTCTCGGTTAATTTTGGAACAGATAATAAAACTGAAATGGACCATATGGCTAATCCCTGAGTGCTAATAGCTGGCTTTTACCTTAGTCAGCATCTCCTCAGCCACTGCCAAAATCTTTTTTGAGTCTCACGCAACAGTAGGGCAGAGGGATAGTGGGAAGTGCACTGCATTTATATTAGAGGACTCAGCGCTTGCAGAATTGGAGAGACCTGATCTATCCACCTACTATTCATGCTGCAGCTCTTGATCCTCCTTACGTGGGATTAACCTTCTGGTCTGGAGAGTAGTGGGGTTGCAGGTAGGTTATTGGTGTCACCAGACTTGGAGACCTTATAGCAGCCTTCCAGTATCTGAAGGGCGCCTCCAAGAAGACTGGAGAGGGACTTTTTACAAGGGCAGGCAGGGACAGGACGAGGGGGAATGGCTTCAAACTGGAAGAAGGGAGATCTAGATTAGATATTGGGAAGAAATTTTTCCCTGTGTGGGTGGTGAGCCCCTGGCACAGGTTGCCCCGAGAAGCTGTGGCTGCCCCATCCCTGGAGGTGTTCAAGGCCAGGTTGGACGGGGCTGGGAGCAACCTGGGCTGGGGGGAGGTGTCCCTGCCCAGGGCAGGAGGGGTGGAACAAGATGGTCTTTAAGGTCCCTTCCAACCCAGACCATTCTATGATTAATGAATTACAGTGCTAGATGCTGATAGATGCTAAAAGCTTTAGCACCCTGAAAACTTTAGCGGACTGATTGTATGCAAACAAGGTTTGATTGTTTTGTCTTTTAAATATCCTTGCTGAAGTGTGTTAATGCTTCGTTACCATACCTAGTAAACTCAAAATGCTCTTTGACCAAGACTTTATCTTCTCCTCTCCTTTAGGCTACGCCCTCATACCTTCCACTAAATCTGATAACTTCTCAGACTCCAGTCACAGTGAGATTTCATCCCGGTCCAGCATCGTGAGCAACTGCTCAGTGGACTCGATGTCAGCAGCGCTGCAGGATGAGAGGAGTTTGTCCCAGTCTCTCATTGTGGTGGATTCAGGGGGGGCAGAGAGAAAAGAGCATCCTCAGCCGCTGGCTGATTACGGCCAGCCGTGCCCAGGGTAAGACACAACTGGTTTTGGTTGGGCTTGGTGTCGTGGTATCAGAAGCGGTAACGAAGCTTTGGTCAGGGCACAGTTACACACTCTTCTGTGGTTATAAAGCGCTTGCTAGAAGCTGGAGTACCCGTTGCTCTGTATGCAAGAGCCTGTTTTCCCAAGAAACTTACTACTTGAGCAGACAAAAGCTTGTTCCCATCGGTAGGGTTCAGATGGACATCTCTTGCAGGAGACTGCAAGGGTTAAAAGCGAGGGTGATGCTTGACAATTAGTGCGGTAGTGAGAGAGGCAGAACAAGAACAGGATAGTATCAGTTCTCTCCGAGTCAGATGTGCCAGTCACTTAACGTACTCCAATGTTGTTTTTAAGGGTTTTTGTTACTATCATTTGTTGCTTAAGCGGACTGGAAGCTTTCTGCCACTGTCTTCCAGAGAGTTTCCACACAAGAGGTCTTGTTGCTTTAGCACAATGAGAACTTGCCCGAGATGACACTTTGAACTGGAAGTTTTTGGTTTTGTCTTACTAGATGTTAAGCCTTGATCCATAAGATTTAACATGTGGGTGTCTTCTTGGGATAGCATCTTCTGTCCTCAGATGTGGATTCAAGTCAGTGAGAGATGCTCCTTATGTTTATAATCTTTACGGCTCATCTCTAAAGCAATATTTTTTTTTTAATGATTCAACTCTATAAAAAGATCTATGTTTTTTCTGTATAATGAATTTTAATTCCGTGGTGTTCTCTCCCCTGTAAAAAAAAGCTTTTTAGTGTATGCTCTGCTAAAGTGATGCAGCTCTTAAGAAATTAGTGATTCGGTTTATTTTATTGTGCTAAAATGGGAATTCAGAGGTGTGCTTCATAAATCAAAATAATTCCCTTTTAGAAAAGGCATAACACATGCAGAGAACATGTTTGGTCAGTCTGGGTGTACTGAGCGGAGTGCCCTGTCGGCCCAAGTTACGGTGGGTCCCCTTTGGTGGTGGCTGTGAAGAGCCACCTGCAGTGGTGGCTGAAGTACAGTGAATTGCAACGACGACGCTGCTGCTGTCTAAACTCACTGTTCTCTCTGCAAATTAAAAGCGGATTGTTCATGGTTTACGGCTGTTCCTTTATGCCTTTGTTTCAGTGGGTCCTAGGGGGAAGAAAGCAGTTTTTCTGCTAGAACTCACAAAATAGAAAAGCAAGGGAAAAAAAAAAGTTGTTTGCACATGTTTAAGAAATGTTCCTCAATTTCACAACGCATCAGTAAACTGCTGAGGGGTAGTGTTGAATTTGAATGTTGTGCTGTCCATGCGTTTGTTCGCATAACTGGAGACAGTTAAGAGACTCCGATAATGTCCAGCAATTGTAACTTCATATATTCTAAATTCATGCAAACCTGGCTTTGTTTATTCCCCCTTAATTATATATTGACAGTGATTAGAGCTTTCAGCGGCCATTTCTTTAACTGAGAAATTTTGTGCTTGGGTTTCAGAATCTGTCACTCCAGATCATTTCCACTAATGTTATTTATGCCCAATATTTCCAAATGTTCTTGAAATTACAACTACCTCCACCCTGTCTGAGCAACTTTATGTTGCCGCCGCTGAAGGGGTTGGTTTTTATTGTAAATATTCATTTTGGTTTTAGTTTATAAATGCAAAGAAAAAGATGGTCGTAGCCTGAAACTGGGAGGTGATTACTCCTCTGCCTTCTGTCAGGCGCTGTGTTGCTGTGGTTGGTAGAGGAAGGCTTCTGTGGACCAGATTTTTATGGATGTGGGGTGAAGCCTGTAAATACCTGCTGCAGACTTGTTATTCCCATGGGAATAACTGCCCAGCTCCTGTGTGCAGTAATGAGTTTGGGAATAACGGCGTCTGTTGTCAGTGCTCCCGCGTGCCTTGCCCTTGCTGTGTACCTGTTCTAAAAGCAGAGATTAGTTGCCTTTAAAACCACATCATTGTCTCTGAGTATGTCGCTTTCATTTTAAAAGCTTACGAGTTGGGGTTTTTTTCTGCTTTCTGTTCTTTCCAAATGTTAGCTGGTCAATCACTAGGCCTGCTCTCATCAGAGGGATGGCTTTCACGTCCTCCATGAGCAGCGAGGAGATCTCCCATGAACATATCACGGTAGAGGCAGCCGATAGCGGCCGGGGAAGCTGGACTTCATGCTCAAGTAGTTCTCATGACAACTTCCAGAATATCCCAAACCAGAAGAGCTGGGATCTCCTCAATTCTTACCGTCACACCCAGCTGGACGGACCTATAGCTGAAGTCGATCCCACAAACTGTTACTCTGAGGAGGCTTATTTGTATTCTGAAGCCTTTTCCAAAGCCAACAGGCAGTCGAAAGCCAGCGTGGAGCTCGATCAGTCTCGGCAGAGCTGGGCCTCCTCCAGCTCGCTGTCAGACACCTACGAAACAAACTATGGGACGATTAAGCGGAGGGGGCTGGAGAACTCTACAGCAGAGCAGACGGAGGTTTTGGACTCTAAACCAGGCGCTGATACAACTTACAAAACTGTTACTTCGAGTACAGAAAAAGGCCTGATAGGTAAGCCAAGCCAACAGCTTCTGGAAGCTTCTACATCTGCTTTCGTTTTGATATTAAGTTGTTAAGAAATGACATCTGCAGGTCTGGGGGCTGGATGGCATGTTAAATTCAGCTTTACATGTGCTTTTAATCGGAACACTACACAGACAGCGTGTTTTCAAGCCACCTTCTTTTGCATTAGGAAACTTGAAATCATAAACCAGCCCGCTTCCCCGTCACCGCGTGGGTCTGCGGGAGAGCTGTCGTGAAAATGTCAGGCAGTTCCTCTCTGTAGCTTTTTAATTTTTTGGATGATTTTGGAAACACTCATCACTGTAGACATTCCTCTGGCAAGGAGCAACGAGCATGGCTTCTTGAAGTCCATGTAATACAGACTTTCCATAAACCTGAGAGGGAAGAGTACGACTGCTGAGTGGTCCAGAGCTCTCATCTCTCTGAGCTGGGGCACCTTTCATCCACAGGGCTTTGGTCTCTGGAAGCTCGAGGGCAAAGCAGATGCCCTTCCTACCTTTGCTGGGTTAAACTGGCATTGATTTGGTTATATAACTGCAGTTTGGCTGTATACGAAAGGAGAAAAAGTTATAAAATGTCTTTTCAAAGATGCATAGTTCTACTGAGCAAGATATTCTTTCCCCGTCCTAGTGAGTTTAGCAGCCAAAATTAAAGGAACTGGGTTAGGAACAAGATAAAACAGAGTGCAAAGCTTTCTAGACTGTAAGTCAAGGGTGCAGCTGAAATGCAATTTAATTACTAACTAGGTTGCTAGAGGCGTTAATGTTATCAAAGGTAATTGCCTGAATAAACACCGCAGGTAGGGTGGAGGTCTTGGATTGCGTTCCTCCTCCTTGGCTTTGTAGAAGAAAGGCGGCAGCATGGTGGAGCCTTGCAGAAAACTTGCTCACAGCTCGCTCCTGTGCACGTGTTCTGCCCTTGTAGCCTTTCAAAGCTGCTCACGAGCCTCTGAGCTGGTTTAGGGGATGGAGCGTTAGCCATTCCCTACGTGCTAGCTTTGCTCACAGCTCTTCCCCTTCTTTTTCATTCTGTTTACGTACTGCACCACGTAGCACGCCTCCTTCGCGCAGACGTAGCGCGCTGGTAAGAAACACTCAGCAGCGTGCTCCAGCAGAGCGTGCGTATGGCTGCTGAGGCAAAGATCTGGTATGGGTGGATATAATTTCTGGTTTGCAAATGCGGATCTGTTAGCTGTTCACCATCATACAACATGGCAGAGATATTTTCCCTTTATTCCACCCTTTGCTTATTCTCTACAAACAGCTTGTTGCCGGGGTCTGTAACGACTGCGAGAGTTCAGAGTATTGTAAACAAAACCAGGCTCTTCTGTTCATTTGCTTAATGAGTGCACGTGTTGAATAGTCCTCCGAAAGGATTGGCACAAGCTTTCTTGCCTGAAACCTTTAAAAAGAAGCTGGAAAGGCACTGCCCACGTACCAATGGCAGAATGTGGTCTTGGCAGGATCAGTGTAAGGCGATGACTTCATGACTTCATAACTTCACACGCGTCTCTGCCCTCTACAGTCCAACATTTCATGCTGCAACCTTTGCTTTACCAGCAGAGGTGTGGAAAGGTGATGTGCCGTTGCTGCACATCCAAAGGGAAGAGCTTTTCCATTACTTTTACCTATAGTAGACATCAAAATCGCTGCCTTTTAGTTATGTTTCCCTTAACCGCTGTGTGGAATTTCACCCTGTTTTCTTTACAGAGTGAATATTTGAGTAATGAGCTGCTTGGGAAGGGGGTTCCTTGTGAAAGGGTTTTGTAACCTCCTGAGACTGTGGGTGGGTGACAGGAATTATGGACACTTCATGCTGTGAACGTTAAATGCTTTTAGAATGTTTTATTTTGATAGAATTTGTAAAAAATTATAAATTGGAACTTTACAAAAGGGCACGTAACTCCTACTTTTGTTATTACAGTATGCTAGACATTAGCCCTAGAAAGCCTGAAGCTTTCTCCTTTCAAGAAGAATATACCCACCCTCGTCAGCCCTCCTGCAAACCAACGAAGACCATAGGTGGGGGGTTTTGCTCGGAGGACCCAGCCCTTCCCCATCCCTTCAGGGAGAAGAAAGCCTCCTTCTCCTCCCCTGCCTTCTGGAGGGGCCCAGTTAAACGCTAGTTACATGAAAATGATTCCTATAAATCGGTGCCTTTACCCGTGTGTATCTGCTGGAACCCAGGCTACGTGACTTCAGTTTTCTTTATTTTCCTATAAGCCCAAGCATGAACTGGGGCCACCGGGTATGACCCAGCTCTCGTTCCTGATACCAACACCCAGAATCTCGCAAGTCCACAACACAATAAGGAATACTCCTTTATTTTCACCCTTTCACATTCTTGTAAGATAAGAAAATATTACAGTCGCTGAAATAAATGAAGCTGTAATGAACACGCGCTGTTTAAAATGTATCCACCAGAAGAATGCAAATGCGCTCAACTAATAGATTTTAAAAATTACCCTAGCTTTGAAACTCTCCTGTTGCANAGGGAACTTGAAAAAAAGTTAAGCTTTGGTTTGAGAGCCTGTGTGACCTGAACTGCCGATGAACGGGGAAGGAAAGCATGGACGTGATAAGCCATTGTTTAATATTAGAAAATACAAAATAATGAATGCAGGCTCTGAATACAGTTTGCCTCATAGTTGCATGTGATAGTAGGGTTTTTCTCTTCCTGTAGCACAGCTGATTGGATGGTTTAAGGTCTTATTACACATGAATTGATACGGTGATATTTTATTATAATGAATTTCTGTTAAGCCACTGATGGGTGATGAAGTGGGTGTTGTTGAATTCGACCAACAGTTCTTGCTGTCGGAGGCTAGCATGCTGTGCAAAGTAACTTTGGGCTAGTTGCCTTCATTTCTCTTGTTTCAGTTTCCCAGCCCGTAAGAGAGCGCGGGAGCAGGCTCAGCCGGCGGCAGCGCCGTGCGGGCTCTCCATCCTCACCGTAGAGCTCCTTAGCATCCCGCGGCGGAGCAGCGCTGCAGGAGTAGGGATATAATGAGCGCTGCAATTCCAAGCTGAGCGTAGAGAAGGTTATAGTCCTGTCTCTGCTCGATCGGCATGTTGCCTAATGAGTTCACGGGCTCTGTTGCTGCTCTGACTTCTTAAAATAAGTAGAAAACATAAATGAAAGCGTAAATATCTGCTGCTGTCGTTATAACCAGTGTTTCTGCATTTGCATTTTGTTATCAGTTTCTGTTTTGCCATTGTAACATTTCATGATTTTTTAACGTTTTGTTTCCTTTGTTTTCTTCTTTAACATTTCCATTGCTTATTTCTTGTGCCAGTGTACTGTGTCACCTCACCTAAGAAGGACGATAGGTATAGGGAGCCACCGCCCACCCCTCCGGGATATATGGGGATTTCTTTAGCGGACATAAAGGAAGGATCGCCCCACCACCCACACCTAAAACCGCCAGACTATAGTGTGGCAGTGCAGAGGTCAAAGATGCTGCACAGTGACCTCTCTAGACTTTCATCAGCTTCTCTCGGTAGTGAACCGGTGGCCTGTATTTCATCGAAGATGCCTCAGTGGCATAGTCGGCAGCCGTCCAACCCCAAACTAGCAGATATGACTGACGCAGATAGTGAAGAGGATGGTATGTGCAACACCTGACTCGGTAGATGTTAAGTGAACTGCTGTGTTGAATCTGGTCTGTGCAGTGTTTACTTCACAACGATGTTCTGGGCTTTCTCTTGGTCATTCTTGGAGATTAAAACCTGATTAATCTCGAAATACACAAATACGTTTGTATGGCTGTATACACATGCATATATGTGTGCATGTATATACGCTTTTGAAAACAAAAAGAATGCCTTCCCTTTAGAAAAAGCATGTTGACACCGAATAGACCTGAAATTATATATAAATCAATATATATATATAAAAATATACATATGAGATCTCCCAAAGCACAACTGAGACACTTAAGAGCATGTAGATACTATTTTTTTTCTTTAAAATCTGTCCCCTCTCAGTGGTGATGATGACTTTAAGGGACGCTGTCAGGCTATAAATTACACGCAGAAAACCTCGCGCCTCCCCAGGTGGAGTGCTGTCGCGCTGGTCTGGGGGGGCAGCAGGATGGTGACCTAAAATGGGTACTTTGAATTCAGATTTGGTGGGGTCTTGTACAAGTCTTAACTCGTTTCACATTTGTGTTCTCATGTGCTGGCGTCCAGCCGCCTTACTCCTCAGCAGAGGTTTCTGGAGATTGGGTTTAAAAATGTTGAACAAAATTAACAGTGCCTTTCTGTTCTTCTGAAAAGTGCATTTAATAAAACCCGACTTCTCAGCCCAACTTGGCCTGACAGTGTCTCTTCCAGTTAAAGTCTTCATGATCTTGTTTGAAGCAAGAGCCAACGCTGCCGAGCTCGGCATGTTTCGGGTGACCAAAACGCAAGAGATTTTTCTGAAAAAGACTGCTCTTATGTTGTGTCAAAACTAACTTCAAGTCAGGGGAATTTCTACTTAATTGTTTATCTGCTGATTTGCTGTCGATACCTACGCACTGATGTGATCTCTCTGTGCCCTTTGCTAGTGAACTCATTTTTTTTATTAGAACGTTGTGGTCGTTTCCTTCAATTTCAGTCTGGCTTAAAATGAGCGTGGAATTAGATTAAAACAATTTCTGATGCAAAATGATCCCATCTTGGCCTTTTAAAATGTGTAAATGATATTTAACATATATATTAGTACTGCAATTCAAACTTACGGTAAAATGTAAAGTTGCCCAGCATTAATTCAGTTGCCATATTAAATGTTTTTGATGTAAAAATAAGGAAGTGATTGCTTCAAACATTTTAATCCAAATTTTTCTACACTAAATTTAAGCATACGCTTTTAGATACACCTATTTTGCTATTTTTAAAGTGCTTGGTTAATTTTATTTGGGATACAGCGCTGACTGCATGTTGCAAAGTAATTTACTGGCTTTTCTCCCAAATCGGTAGCTTTGGGGATATTGGGAGCTGCATGCCAATAAATTGTGGAGGATCTGAGATGTTCTGTTTTGCAATACATCTTCACTGTATGACTGTAACGCCTCAGCCTACCTGAGGATTCGATAAATGGTGATACTGAATATGTTGTGGTCAATGATTAAGACAGTGAAAACATCACCATGAAGTAGTGAAGTCTTCACAGAACCACTGTCACCATAACGGGGTGCTGTTGGGTGCCCTCTTGCGTCCGAGGTAGGTCGTCGGTGGAATCATTTACTCTTTTTTTCTTCCTTGCTTGTTTTGCAGAAGATGAACAAGTATCAGCAGTCTAAGCGCGGGGCTGTTTCTGTAAACCACTTCACAACACACGAGGGACGTGGGGAGAAAGGACCACAGGATTCTGTTAGCGAACGCTAACGACTTGCTGCTGCTAACCTCAGACGATGCGTTTGCCTCTGGCCCGGACGAGATGGAAGGGGTTGGATCACGTCTCTCTACCTTACTTCAGTCTCCCACCATCTAAGCAAGCTATTTCCGCCTGTGAAATAAAAACCCGTTTTCGAGGAGCGTACTGACTACCTGGGGACCGACGCTGGTGTCCGGAGATGGACCAGGCTTCATGCATTTGGGAGGACCGTTCTCACCACCACTCGAAACTTGGAAGCAGTCTTCTGTATGATACCATTAATCCTTTGGTAGTTTTCCATCGTCGTTATTTTCTACATGATCGTTACAAGTCTAAGAGTGTTATTTTATGAACTTCAAAAAGAAAAATATATCAAAATGTCAGCAAAAGCAAAGGACGTTGCTGAATTATCTGAAAATAATTTATTAATTTAATTTTTTTTTTTTTATGGGAATTTCCTTTATTTGTGTCGGCGATGCTCTGGTTGGCTAATGTAAATGTTTAGTCAATGTGACAGTAAATTAGCTACACCTGAACTCTTGTGCTGTCAAAACAAACACAGAAACTCGAAGTGGGACATTATCAGGTGCAGAAATGCATGGGGTTTCGAGCGGTTTTAGGTTAAATGTAAATAGAGCACAAAGCCCTGCAGAGCGGCACGTCGGGCAGGCAGCCCTGCCTCTCCCGCTCCCCTCCCGCGCGCGCGCGGCAAAATCCCGCCGCCCTTGGAATATTTTTGGAAATTTTTTAGCTGCCGGCCAACGAAGGCAGTAGTTGGTGCTCTCCTCCCGTTAAGTAATCGTCTGAAATGTGGCGGCCGGAGCTCGCAGGGAGCTGCTCTCAGAGGGGAGTTTGAAGCTTTCCCAAAAGAGCTTTCGGCAGGTTCTGCCCTGCAGAGTTCAGCGCGCAGAGCGGGTGGCGAGAAACCAAACCGAAACCCGTGTGTTGTGGGTTTTAAGATCATCCCACGCGTTCTGGCCTTTTACCAGAGTTGCACAGGATTTAGGTGCAAAGGTTATCTTTTAAATAAATAAATAAAAAGATAAAAAAAATTATAAATCACCTTCATTTTGCAGTAAAATTTGTGAAAGTGAGTATGAAATGACATAGTGCTTATATAAGAGGATAATGCATTTTATGATGGGTTAAAAAACCCTGTTGTGTTCATCTGGGAAGCACGGATGGTCTCACAGCATTTTGTTTTAAATCCCGGATAAAAATCCTGGTGGTGTTGATGCCAATGACAGTTTTGACTTACAGCCAGTCAGTGTTACCACGTGATCCTCTAGTTTGACTCTGGTCAAACAAACTGCTTATTTGGTTTTGCTTAGCCAGCCAGAGCGCAGAGGGGTAAAACTGGAAATACCTGCAGTTCCTTCCTTCCTTCCTTCCTTCCTTCCTTCCTTCCTTCCTTCCTTCCTTCCTTCCTTCCTTCCTTCCTTNAAACTGGAAATACCTGCAGTTCCTTCCTTCCTTCCTTCCTTCCTTTCTTCTTCTTCCTTCCTTCCTTCCTTCCTTCCTTCCTTCCTTCCTTCCTTCCTGCACATGATGCCCCATTCTAGTGTTAAAATTGGACATGAATGTGTGAATATGTATTTAAACATTTAATTGTAAATCTTTGTTGTGATGTTTACAGCCTAAGCTAGAAAGGTGATGTTTGTCATTTTTACAGTGCCTCAAAAATGATTTCTATATCCATAGTTGTGAAGAGCTTTAAGGTTTGGGGTTGGTTTGTTTTTTTTTTTTCCTGTATGTGTGCAGGGGGTGCAAGGGGAACGCAACCTTTTCGGCAAACGACACAAGTACCAAAACCAACCCGAAGCCTTTGCTGTGCTTTCCCCGTAGCAGCCCGGGGCTGGCGCTGCCGGGGGAGCGTGTGAGACGCAGCCCGCGTCCGCCTGCATAGCGGTGCCGGGTTGAGCATCGCCGCCGGGCTGGAATGTACCCGGAGCGACTGGAATTAGGGAGACGTAAATGAACAGTGAAGCTGAGGGAGGGATGCCTAATTTGTAACTCACTGGTTGGCTGTGTTAATTTTTGGCACAAGTATCTGAGGAGCAAATGGTTGAAGAAGTGTATTAAAAATCAGCTGAGGTATATCATAATAAATGCATTTTGCTTTTTCGAGGCCTTAATGAATATAATGAACCTGCACAGGCCTTAATGAATAAAGATTAATGTAAGTGTCAGAGCAACGCAGGGCAGAGCGATTATTTTCAGCACATGTAATGTTGATAATGTAACTGTTAAATTGATATTTTTGCGGGATGTAAATCCGAGTCCTGGCAATCCCGCTGTCAGCTGTAGTCGCTTGTTAACTTCTGCGTGGAGCGTGCAACGGGCTTCGTGTTCCGTCAGAACATCGTCTGTGTTGTGCCAGGTAAATGAAATCGCACGGTTCCCGCCACCTCGGGTGCTGAGCTGTAGTTTATTTCAGCCTGTTGAACAAAAGGACAAGGGATGAGGGGTTGTTACACAAGTGACTTGCTTTTTCCCCCCAAACCCGAACCTTGGAGGATACGGTGAAGCTCCGCGGGGGAGCGGGGTCGGGGTCTGCTCTGGCAGCCAGAAAGAGCAGTTGAAAAAATCCCCTCTTGAAACGTGGTGTTTGCACATCGACAGCGTCCGTCTGTTCTGCGGGGCTTTTCGGGACACTGAAAAGTTTTTAAAGTGAGTGAAAGTCTTGCTAATCATATTTTCCTAATATCCAATACAGCTGGTGTAAATAAATCGTGCATAACCTATGGACAGATGAGCTCCTACTTCTGCTTCTCCTGCCTCGCACAGTGTGGTTTGCCTCTGCTGGTCCTTGCTGGGATTTTTGTTTTGTTTATTTGTTTTAAAATCAACCGATCACATTGATCGGGGCCGATAGCCAAATGTAGTGTGTCTGGTATGGATTTGAAGAGACATTATCCCTTTTTTCAGTAACTCAAATGGAAGTAAGGCGGTGGTTAGTACCTGTTGTACACTGCTTTATCGAAGCGATGTCCTCTGGATCAGTGATTCCCAACTCGCTACCTCCACCGGGTTCCTCTGAGTCGGGCTCTGATTTCCATGAGCAATTAAAATGCCCCATGTCACATTCTTCCACTGCCGCACCTCGGTTTGCTCGCGCTCTGCTGTTTGTTTGAAAGATCTGTTTCAGGGATTTAACCATACAGTATTCCATTACGCTTTATAAATCTTAAACTTCCAAGTAATTCCTGAAAAAGTGCAGTTTTGTAAAATTTAATTGGCCTTCCCAATTGCAGAAAGAGGAAAATGAGATCACGGAGCCTCTGGGTACTGGTTTCATCTCCCAGGTACCTGCAGACGTTGCCTTTCCCTTATTTTGTATGTTTGCAGCTCACGTTTTTGCAAGGTGAGGTGCGGGAAGGGGCGGGTGGTGGCTCACGACGGGCAGCGTGTTGCTTCCCGGGCTTTGTTTTGCCTTTATCGCGTCAGGAGTTTCACAGAGGTGAGCGACGCTTCGCTGGGAGGTGGTCAGAGCCCATTGCGCGGGATGGGGTACAGGGTGCACCGAGGGCTGCCTGCGCCCTGCCTGCCCCCTGCCTGCGCCCGCCGGAGGCGGAGGGTGTCTCCTTCCCCAAGGGGGAACCTCTCGGCGATGTCACTCGCAGAAGGAACCCGCATGGCATCCGTGGTGGGGCAAAACCTCTTTCATCATCTCCCGAGTCATTTCATGGCAGGTAAGAGCGGGAATGTGAAGCTGCCATTTAAGTTTTTGTAAAACATTAGTATTAGAGGGTTTTTTTAAAGGATAAACTTACCACTGCCTTCACAAAAAAAAAAAAAAAAACAGACGAAAAAAGGGGGACTCTCTCTTCAGAAAAGCTTTACACATTATATTTCAGAGCGCTTGTATAGAGGGTAATCTACCTTGAATTCCCAACCCAGCTTTTGCTTAAGTTGTGCTTTTTATTGTTTTATCTTTATTTTTGATATACCTGGAATGCAGTTTAGCTTGGTATTAATTGAATTCTAAATATGTGAGCATATTGGCAAAACTGCACAGATGTAATGATATTCCAATAGCAATTGTACTGCACAAGTCAGTGATTGTAAAGTATTCTGTAACAAGCAATGTTTGTCTCCTATTTTTTGATACCTCTTACACTTATGTCTTTTAGAAAGACAGTGCCTCTGTATGCTTTTTGTATTTTTACTGAGTGATTGTAAATATTTGTTATATTTTTGGTTAAGAGAATGTTTAAAAGTACTGTTTATTATCCAATCTATTAATATGTTGGAATCAATAAACAATCTACATATATTAATTGGTTTCAGCGGCTCTTTCCTGGCAGCCAGCGGAGGCCGGGAGTGGGGGGACCCCGGCAGGAGCGTTGCTCGCCCCGGGCTCGGCGAGGAGCAGCCACCGAGTGATTTTTGTCCTCGCGGTGAGCGATGGTACCCTCAGGTTTTGGCTTGGTCTCCCCCCGTCTCACCTTGCACCGTGGGGGCAGCGGCTGGAAGAGCATCTCATGCGGAGCCCGGGTGTGCGTGTCCCCCCCTGGCTGGTGTCGGAGCCCCCCGGGAGGAGGTGGTGGGCATGGTGGTGGCCGCAGCACAAGTTGCAGTGTGGTTTTGGCTGCCTGTATCAAAACCGGTGTCCAAGCGGGCGCTGGCCGGGGTCCAGCCGAGTCCGGTGTTTGTCCCCTTGGCTGTGCAGCGCCTGGGACGCTGGGGACACCGGGGACCGCAGCCCGGCCCACGGGGGAGCAGGGGACAGAGGGGACACTGGTCACTGCAGCCTCCCCGGGTCAGGGAAGTGGCCTCTGGGCCACCAGAAGCGGAGGGAGGAAGGGGCCACCGCTGCAGCCTGAGCCCCCATCGCTCTCGCAGGCAGCACCCTGCGCGGTGCTTCGTACCTCTGTGGTCCCTCACCACCCTCCCCGCCTGCCCCACACCCCCAGAGCAGCGTGTCCGTCCTCCTGCAGCCTCGGCGCCTGCGTGGGTGCTCTGCAGGCAGCCCCTTACCTCCCCCCTGTCCAAACCCCTCATCCCCGCTGCCGTCCCCTCCTGCCTGGCTGCAGCTCCATTCCCCCCCCCATGCTGGAGCCCTCATGGGGATGTGACACGGGGAGGCATCTCGGGGACACCAAGGGCTGCGTGGGCCTGCAGGGAGGCTCTGGTCACGGGGACAGAGACTCCATCTGCCCCCCTTTCCCCGGGTGGCGGGG
>VZSZ01007116.1:497141-570379 GCA_013398815.1 Ibidorhyncha struthersii | reverse complement strand
ACTGGATGGTCTTCAAGGTCCCTTCCAACCCAAACCATCCTGTGATTCTGTGACTGAGAAATGCACCGGTTTAATTTTTTTAATCTGAATTCTTTTTCCGCAGATGGGTAACCAAGCAGTTTGAGAAGTTCAGCGCTGTGGTCTGTGCGCCGGTGTTTGATACCAGGTATTTACATGGTGCGTGTGGAGAGTAACAACAAAAACATGAATGACTTGAAAACACTGTTAAATGTTTCGTCTGGTCTCATCAAACAAGAAAAGTGACTGTGGGGGGAAGACCCGTGGTGCGTGTCAACCCAGGTCTACCTGTGGTGCTGCCGCCGACTTTGGTTTCAGGTTGGCTCCGCTTTGTAAGGCAGCCGGGTAGCAGGCAGGGACATCCCCTCTGTCACCGCTGATGCCTCTGGCAGCCAGGACGGCATGCGGCGGGTATCAATAGCCTGCCAGATTTTTTCAATGGGCAAATGATGTGTGGCCAGCTTGAATTCTTCAGATCAATAATTCAGTGACAGGCAACTCGAGCGCTTGGAAATAGCGTTAAGCCCGACATAGTTGTTCTGCTTATTGCAAGGGATCGAAGAAACACCGGAGCCTGAATTGCTGAGCTCTATCACCGTGTCAGCGCTGGAAGTGTGAATATTAAGTGCAGTGGGAGAACAAGGCCATATGTCTACATGGCCTCTTTGATAAGCAAAGAGGAAAGGCCAAACTTCGGACTTGCCAACCGCTGGGGGATGGACACGGGAGCTGGGACCCATTTCGACTGTGGTGCTGTACCCAGTCACCGTGCCCATCTGCGTTCCATTGTCAAACACCATGAGGAAGGATGCAAAGCCATTTCTAACAAAATTAAGAGGATTCTAATCTTTTTTTTTTTTTTTTGGCCTCAATTTGCATCTTCTTGAGGAAAAGCAGCCTCTCCTGGATGCTTTGCGGGTAGCTTTACTCCAGACACATTTCAGGTTAAGCAGCAGCAAGTAAGGTGCAAATGTGTCAAAGTTTTCCTGGTTTAGCTCTGCTTTGGAAGGGGCAGGGAGGTACGGGTAAGTTGCACCAGTTTCTGGCGAGACCAGGATGTGCTTAAGTGAAGTTGTCAGGGAGAATTAGTGCAGTTTGATGTCATGGAGCACTGTCCTTAAATCCTGTTTCTGCTTCTCACAAAAATCAAGTGTTTCAACGACAAAGTAAAATCTGTTTTGACACACTTCAGGGTCTTGGGTTGCATCCCCCAGCTTTGATTTTGTTGTCTCAATTTCAGACATTAGCCAGGGAGGGGATAAGTCAGTGAATGGCACAGCAGAAGGAGAAAGCCCTTGCTGTTGCTTGTGCCATGCTGTGTTTTCATGGGGGTTCTGGAACTGGGAGCACTAATACTAAACCGACGTCGCTTTGGTGTCAAAACTGGCCTGGCTCCTGGGAGGCTCGAGGATGGCATTAAGGCTCGGGTGTCAAAGGAATTTCCCAAGGCAACAGGTAACCTGAGTTTCTCCATGGTGTTTGAGTCAATGTAGGCTCCTAAAGGCCACAGAGTCAAATCAAGGCAAACGCCTGTCAGCTCTTTTCAGACATGCGGTGGATTCCCAAAATGTACTTGTTCTTGTGTTCGATTTTGGTGGGAGGACGGTGGTTTCTGCATCCCTGTCGTTGCTTATCTGCATCCTAAGGCACTTCAGCACTTCTGGTCTGAGACTAAGTCACGTCTGAAGATGGGAATTGAGGTTCCTAAAGCCACTTAGATGTGTTACCCTATTCTTAAAATTTCTATTTGTAAGCAGGATTTTTTAAAAGGACCACCAGAGCATGACACAAGAGCCTGATTGCTGTGGCAGCTCAGCGATGAGGTTTGTGTGCGGCATCAGCCTGCGAAGAGCCTTCCTGAGCTGGAGAGGCAGAGAGCTACAGCGAGCTGGTGCTGGGCTAAAATGACATTACTGTTCGTTCCCTGCTGCTCGTTGTCAGTGGTCATACGGGTGAGAGCTGTAAACGGGAGATTTGAAAGTGGCGGAGGACCTCAGCAGCTATTAAGAGTTTCTTTTCTATTCTGAGGGAAATAAGCCCTGGATAGAGAATGCAATCCTTTTACGTTGCAGTATCTTCTGTGAGCTGCAGGGAATTTGCTTGCCTTATGGACAGGATCCGCAGTAAGCTCCTTTTCCACTTAGGCTGATGATATTTGCCATGCATCAGAACAATATTTGATCTCTATCTGGGGTTTTTTTATCCCCCAGAAGACACACCTCTTACATTCATGTTCATGAAATTCAGATGAGCGGCGAGTCGAGCAAAAAGATCCTGCAGTGCGAAGTTCGTGTAGAGCTTGCAGGGGAGTTGTATATGATTTTGTTCCAGGCGATGCATTTAATTCAGTGTAGCTGGTTTTTAGATGCTGCCTCTTCTAAAAGGTATTTAAAAAAAAGTAAATCTCAGACATGTTCTAGCCAAAGAACAAATAAACAGTGCAATACCTGCAACGGTTAAATGCTTGATGCAGCTTGGGTTTCCTCTTTTCTTTTCGCATTGTAGTTTTTCTGATTTCTGTTCTTTTAAAAGCTACCAGCAGTTTCAAAGCTTCAAACTGTTGTCTTTGGGAAGCAAATGCCTAAGGAAGAATTTTAATATTGCTTTTTCTAATTGCTGGGAAGTGAAGGTTAAGCAAGATAATCAGGCGCTGGGTAGAGCTGGCAGATGCCAGTCATTACAGATATAAAAGTCGGGTGTCAGTTGTGATTTGGTTTAGCGTTGTAGCAGTAGTAAAACCAGCACAATGTCATTAGAGTCTTTATAGGACAAACATTTCAGAAGCTGTCTCTGTATCCCAGTGATGCCTCTGCAAACACTCCTGCTCACTTTTAAAGCTTGAATAAAATCCGAGATGATTGCTAAGCTGGTCGTAATGTCTCCAAGGTCAGAGGAAACTCCCCGTATGAGTTTATTTGTGTAAAAGGAGAAAGAAAACACTCCACCAAAAAACCAAACTAACCCCGATGCCTAAAGAAACAGTGTAATAAAAGCCTGCATAAAAAGGGAAGGTTTGGATAGCTAAATTGTGAAGGAACATGTCTTTTTTACCCCTCATGGAATATGAACCTCTCTACTGAGCTCAGCAGTTGAAATGACTCTACTAAATACATGTTGACTTTTGTCCTTCAATTGTTTTGTCTTTAAGCTATATCTATCTATCTGTATCTGTATAATTCAATACATATTTATTTGTTTGGGTTCTTGCAGCTTTTTAATGGATGTCATCTGCCTTTGAGTGGAGATTTTCCTTGGTGATGACTCTCCATCACCGCCGTTAGCAGCCTTTGCTGACTAATCAAGATGCAGCTTTGTCCCGTTCTTGTAACCGGAGGGTATTTTTGCAGCTCTGTAGGGTTTTGTCATTCATTTGGATGCTTTGCCAGTGTGTTGTGCACCTGTACAATGTCAAATACATATTGCCCACAGCAGCATTTAATAGACTTCCTGATGTCAATGTAAAGCCAATAACTCAAGATCTTAATTGCAGGACATGTCTGGATGCCGGCTCACCTACGATTTTTTCTGTGTCAAATAACTCCTGATCTTCGGAACAAAAGTAGAATATTGTTTTCTCTATGACCCTAGGAAACAAAAATAACATTGTGAAATGCAGTGCTGTGGAGTAATGTTCATTGGTCTGGAGAAAAAGCTCCAAAATATGTCCTTTTCTCGGTACGATAAACATTTACCAAATTGTTCCAATAAGTCAGTTTTATAGAATAAAAAGGAAAGTGTTTGACGGTTCCCATTTGTGAGGTCAGAAAGGAAAAGGTGATATATAGGCAAAAATACCGATTAAAAGCTACACTCATTCTTATGAGATGAATGCAAAATATATCGGTATCGTGTGTTGTGCTTTGGGAGTATAACCTTTTAATATAGCTGATTATTGAGCAGCTACTACCCTTAATGAGTCGGCAATTGAACGCAGAGCTGAGGCTCAAATTCTGTCCCCTGATTTTCAGAGCTCTGCACTGGAATTAATCCTGGCAATTTGTCAAACTGGGCCTGAAAGTCAACAGTTTTAAGCCAGTATCTTGGTACAGAGGGAGTGAGGGGCGGGGGCAGCTCCGCGGGGACCAACACGGGGGGGCTGAATGGCGAAATGCTCTTTTACTGGCTAAATACTCAGTCACTGCTATTGGAAAAAGATGACAGAGCACCTGGCTGGATTGATGGATATATATATGATTGAGATATATATATATATAAAGAGAGGGAGAGAGAGTGGCAAATACTTCAGACTGTACTTAATATAAGTGTTTTTTTGCTGAAAACGCTTGTAAAACAGCTGTTAGTCTTCCCGTGCCGCTCAGGAACTCGGGGTATTTGCCCTTCTGCTTTGCAGCTGGTATCTCAGTTAAGTGGGATCGCAGGGAAAAAGTTTGCTATCCCGTTGTGGCGGTGCTTGTCAAGCACATGAACACGTATATGTATAAGGCGTAAGTATGGACGCAGCTGGGCATGGCCGGGAGAATGAAGAGCGGAGCCTGACCTCCAGGATAAATGTTCTTTCCTTTGCATATGTACCGAATCTAGAAATTATTGTGGTTTTATGAAAAATCAGACTTTCTGAGACCACAAGAGGCAGACCTAAATCCAGCTGTTGGGGTGGCAAGCGGTTTCGGGTGTCTCGATGCTGGCAGAGCCAGTTAGTCCAAAAGATGGCACTATTTTTCTATTTCACTGCAAAGCAAATTCCCTCTCCAAACCGGATTCATTCACTATTGAGCCTCTCTCAAAAACATTATTTTTCCAAGGCTTTACATACAGTAAAGTCCATTATTGCGAAGGCCAAATTGCTGCCAAAAAAGCCTTCAGCTAAAAAATATATATCTATAAACTAATAACACATCATTCTGATGAAAAATAACATGCAGGCAAGGAGTTTTTCTCAATTATTAATGACCAATGTTTGTTATATTGTTGTGTTTAGTCCAAGAAGCCTTGATGGGGAGAGGCAGCTTTTCAACGTGAATGGCACTTCAACCGGCATTTTATAAATTTTACAAAGAAAAGCCCTGGAATATTTAAACCCACCGCTAATATTAGAGAGAGGAATCTGCCTGCTGTGAGAGCGGGGTCGGACACGGCTGCTGCCACCCCTGGGGAGTGGAGGGGGGCGAAGCGCAGGGTGCGTTTGGGTGCTGTCTGGGCGAGAGCACCCCCAGCGTAGCCCTGTGAGCCCTTAACATAAAGAAATTCCGATATTAGCCAAGTCAGACACTGGGTCTTGCAGCAGGGAGAAGGCTCCTGATCCTCCGGTCGCTGTAAACGATATTTCTGCCTTTCTGCAAAGGGCAAGTGTCTTCCCCGGAGCTGGGCACCGGTCCCACGGCACCTCACCTTGGGTTATCCAGCTCCGAGCCCCATGAATTATTTAAGGTCAGAATATGATTTAAACACTCGATCATAGTGTGTTACAGTTGTCGTTGATGCTACAATTTGGCTGCCCTTTTCCTTCCCACGGTAGAAGTCAAGATGTGGTGTGTGCGCTCCTCTTGAGTGTCTCTGTGGGGTAAAGCCCCAGAGAGGAGATCCCTTTTGAAGACCATGTTAAAAACAAGATGGAAAACACTTTTTTTTTTTTTTTTTTTTGTTTAATCCCCCTCACTGCCGCTGACTGGAATATTGCATTTTCTGGCTGCTTGTTGCCAGCTCTCACCCTGCCCAGAAGTCCTGTCGCACTGCCAGAGGGCTTGGCCATTGCCCTGTCCGGTGGTTGGAGACCTTTGGAGACCAGCAATGGTTTTCTAAAGGCTTCACGTTTCCCCATCACTGTACAACCCATCGTGCTGTGCTTGCGTGGCTTAATATTTCAGCCCAAGCTCAGTGCCGTGCATACAAAACTCTCCAGCTTTAGGTGTTTATGTGCTGGTGGAGGACTGGGATAGTCTGGTTGAGTGGGGTTTTTTCGGAGAAGCAGCAGTGACATCCCATGGGTTTGCTCCTGCTGGGTTGGCCTTGCGGGGCTGCGGGATGCCCCTGCCCTGGCAGCCGGCTGCGATACCCGATGGCAACATTTCTGTCCAGTGTAATGTCCCCATAACCGCCTGCGGCAACTCAAGAGATGAAAATTTAGAGCTGAAGGGAGCAGAGACAGCAGGCTGAGTGATCTAAAGACGCTCCTATTCCCTGGTGAGTTCACTTAGCCTGATTGCTTAATTGGAGGTGATAATGCAGCATTTTTTGATCTGGCAACGTCTATATTGCAGCTTATGAAATGGGCTGAAAAGCTGAAGAATAGCTGAGCAGCAGATGAAAGACCCCAGCAAAGCCGACAGGATGAGAACAAAGTTTATTTCATTAAGAAAACGCAGGAATAAAGGAATAGAGCTTTTCAGACCAGCCTTGTTGGAAACCTAGGCAAATTAGTGACATTAGGGTTTATTAAATATCATTATGCCAAGGACAAAACCCCTTCCTGCAGAATGCTTACAATAATGGCAAAAAATAAATGCTAAGAGAAACTGTTTTCTCACTTAAATGCTACCCTTTAATGTAACTCTGAGATCTCTTGGTTTCAGCTTTTAAAAAATGAGGCCATTTATTTAAACATAAATCTGGAATTGAACTATCTGTGTTTAGCACCCAAATGTGAACGTTTCAGCCAACGATCTTGGGTGGTTTAATAACTTCAGAAAAACCCAGTCAGTGAACGTATTTTCCAAGAGTCCGTTTGTGGGGAAGAGTCTCACACACAGACTTTTCTTTGCTTTTTGTTTTTTTTTAAAGCTAATTTGCAGTGGTGCATGGGCAAGCGCATACATATTGATTTTATTAATGAAAATTAAGCATGTACAAATTTGCCTCGGTGGAGACTGCGGGGTAGGGAAAGGGAAAGTTAATCACACTGAGCATTTCTATAGTTTTCATGTTCAGGATTCTCCGCACATCGCCGCTGCGTGCCAGACCCCTGATTGGGATGCAGGGCTCCTCGCTGCCCGTCTTCTGTCTCTAGACTGTGGCACACATCGCGGGGAAGATAAAACAGAAATAAAGATCTCTCCGCCAGCTGATTGTAATGCAAACTCAGAGCTGCTTGGCACAGGCCCTGGATTTAGGCACACACCTGTTGTCAACAATTAGAAAGGGGAGAAGGGTTTTGGGTTGCGGACGCAGCCGTTTCCGAAGAGCGAAGCAGGGAGAGTGCGGAACGAACCCGGTGTGGAGTAAATGAGCTGCTGCTTAGTCTGTTCTCAGCGTCTGGGCTGAGCAGAGAGCGAACTGACATCCTCGAGGGTGAAATCTAAATTAGATTAGGGGGGGGAAGGCCAATTTTCGCAGGACAAGTCTGTGCTGCCCCCTGAGTGCAAAGTGAGTGCCCCGAACATGCCCCACCGGCTGGGTAGCACTGCACCCACCAGAGCCCGTGTGCTACCCCTGACCCACGGTTGCATTGCGCAGCCTCACCTTTTCCTAAGCTGAATCTGTATTCTTAACGCAAGCGAGACATTTCAGTATTTTAAGCTGATTTTGACTGACAATGCCCCACTGATGTGCTGAAGTAGAAAGGCAGCGGAGGGCTTCTGCCTTGTTGCTACACAAACTCCGACCCAAGCCAGTAACGGGGCCGTGAGTCAGTAGCGAGTATCCTTACGCTTACTGCACAAGTACCTAATTCCTGCCAAAGACTTGGACAGCCTTTTCTCAGAGTTGACTCACACATGAAGCTGCGGTGGGATTTTCAGGTCTTGTGCCCCACTGGAGTCACCTTCTGTACTAAAAACTGGTGCGCGAGAGGGAGCCTGTGCTGCTCAGTACCTGTCTGTGCTGTGACAGCGGGATGAGATAGCAGGTCAAGGACGATGGGAAGGAAGACCTATGTCCTGGTCCATCTTGACTTGTTAAAATCTATTTGCATCTCTGTGGATGAAGTGAAATGAGTCCCAGTCTTTGGTCAAGGGATTAACACATTGTCAGCCCACAGAACCCATTAACGAAGTACCCACTGAAGAAGATGACCCATGTACACAGCACACATAGAATCATAGAATGGTTTGGGTTGGAAGGGATCTTAAAGATGACCCAGTTCCACCCCCCCTGCCCTGGGCAGGGACACCTCCCCTCAGCCCAGGTTGCTCCAAGCCCCGTCCAACCTGGCCTTGAACACCTCCAGGGATGGGGCAGCCACAGCTTCAAGAATTTCCATTTTGCAGTGGTAATGGCCTCTCAGGGCATCTCCCACAGAGATGATAAAGATCGAGGACTCTACTGGACATGTGCCACACTCATGTTCTTCCACTTTGTCCCCAGGCCACGTAGCTGAAGGACCAGCTCGAATGCACGGACCGTGCCGAACACGCAGGGGCGCAGCCGTGAGTGGGTGTTGGACTGTCTGTGCTGGGACGTGATGGAGATGTCAGTTGTGCTGCTGGCTGTTACAAAGCCCAAATGAATTCTTACAGAGGCTGACAAAAATAGCCTAGTTCCCATTCATTTCAAATCCCGTGAGGTGCCTATCTTCATTTTTAGGCACCTAAATACTTCTGCAAATCTCCCTCTTAGTGCTTCGTGAGCTGGGGACTGATCTGGCACATCAAACTTCAGATAAAATAGATGTTTCTAGATCTGAGCGGTTTCTAAAATGAGAACCAGAACTTCTCAGACCTATGATGAGGTCAGAATTGCTCATGCCAGTGAGAAAGTAATTTCTGGAGATTTGCAGATTTTTATTTAAAAAAAAAAAAAGAATTTTGAAGGGCTTTTGTTGTACTTGTTCTTTCATTTATGCTAAAGTGAGAGGCAGGAGAGATTTCTATCAACAGTAACACATAAAGCATATTGGGAATTGTTTGGGTCAAATAATTTTGCCCTTTTGTAAAACGATGCTTTAGGAATATTATCACATATATTGGTTATATTAGCAATCTGTTTATCCAGGTAACTGAAAGGCAAATGTAGCCCGCCGGTTTCTCGGGAAGACAAAGAGTGGAGAGTGTTTATACGATACTGCATATAAATGACTTATTTATTTTGATAAGATTTTACTGAAATCCAAAAGAGAGATTGGACATACAGCTGTAAAATACTTATCAGCATGAAATAATGCCCACTTTCTGTGCCTCATGTGCTGCATAGCTGGTAACACCTATCCTGATGGTAGGGTGGCTTTGGTAGACGGATAACCTATATCGGAGCAGCACTGTGGTCAAATCCTGGTACCCCTCGACTCTGGGGTAGCGAGGGTGCTGGGGGGAGGTGGGCTTTCAGGTGTTGTGGGCTTGGCCCATCGTTAACAACAGTAATGTGTGCCTTGATTTTCAGCAGCACTGGAGATGGGGGTGCATCTGCTCCACACCCTCCAGTTTTTGGGGCTCTGTACTGCGCGGGAGCTGGCAAAAGCAGAGAGGGCAGGTGTGCATCCCACGCCTTTCTGCAAGAGGTTTGGAGATGCGAGGAAGGAGCGCGCTAGTGCGCGGAAGGGAAGAAAAAGAGTCGGGAGAGAGGGCTGCGGGGTGGGGGAACTGTGGTGGACTTCAGTCACCCCGCAGGTGCCCGGGGCAGCGCTGCTGTGCCAGCCCTGCCTTTGGGATGCGAGGGCAGCCTTGCAGTGTCTGGCCGACCCCTTATTTCTGTGGTTTCTTTTTTTTTTTTTCTTGTCTTGATCAGCGCTGCAGTTGCTTTGCCCTTGAGGTGGGATCTGAGCTCGCTGATGGCTGCAGGGCTGGTTGTCGTTTATCCAGGTCGTTCCCGCCCAGGCAGCTCCGCTTCCGTGAATGCCTCAGTGATGCTGGGAGAGCTCTTCCCTTTAATTGCTGATGAGTATTTTGGATGTTGCTAGAAGCAACGCATAATGGGTTATTAAGTTTGTCTTACTTTAAAAAAAAAAAAAAAAGAAAAAAGAGAGAGAAAGAAAGAAAGAAAGAAAAAATGTCCCTGAGAATGAAAAATTGCTTAGAATGTGCTGTCAAAACAGCAATGCTACAATGCCACTTCTGCAATTACAGGGATCATGCATGCGTGAGTGATGAGACTTTTACATATATGAGAAATGAGAAAAAGGTCTTTTAAAATACACTTTAGTTTTACTTCATAATTATGTGGATCCAGGATGATGCATCACAGAGATATAACTCTGCTTAAGTATGAAATTGTTTGAACATTTATTTTTATCCAGAAGCGGTGCCGTGAGCAATACTTCTGAATTGACTAGAATTATATTAGTCATATTTTTATTATAAAGACAGTAATTTATTCAGTAGATTTAGAAGGTTTTGATTTTCATCTCTGAAGAGCTGAAGGGTCAAAACATAAATTAGAGTAGCACACGGCAGTGCTGAAAATCCAGGCTATGTAAGTACTAATAGCACTAATATGTTTTAGTAAACAGTTAAAATGCATGAAACGGAGAATTGTACACCTGGAAAAAGTGATCATGAAATAAGTGATAGTATGGAGGAACTAAGTGATAAAATGATGGTGATACGCATTATTTTAAAAGTCGTCCTGGGAGCCTGTGCCACGATTTGGCATCACAACTTCTCATCACAGTGGGGACACCATCACTTTCAGCAACCTTGTCGGAAGAACCCGAACACAGCTTTTGCCTCACTTTTCTGTAAAGGGAAGGTAACGTGTCCCATACGAGGGATTTTTAAGAGTTACTGTTTGCAAAGGACTTCAAACTCTTCATACTTACTGAATAGCGTAAACAGTATCATTATTCCGCATACCACTGTGTAAAAGCTGCAAATTGCCTTTTGTCTGGAGCGTAACAGTCTGTGCCTACCATTCACACCCGCGGACTGCTAAGAGTGAACTTGAAGATCACTGTCCATTATAAAAATAATTAATCCCAGAGAAGAGGTATTCCAGGTAAGCCAGAATTTCTTGCGTTGTATGCAATGGCGTAAATTCTTGATAGACTTTAACGTTGTTTTTCTGTTGTTATTCCAAGGAGCAGGCTTGAAAATCTCCGATGTCTGACAATGAACGTTTGGGCTCTTTAAAGCAGCCAACGCAGTCGGTCCTGGGCTGCGTGACCGGGAGCCAAAGCGCCATGTGCAGAATGGCGATGCCACATGCATAATAAACCTCTGGTTTTCTTTTCACGTACCGTGTTCCGGTGGTTCAGTGTGTTTGGGGTACGCGCAGCGCATTTGGAGTCTCGCTAAAAGATACCAATTTGTTTTTATTTTTAGCTTGCGCAAGTACTATAAAATGTTAAAACCAAACATTTCAGACTAAGGAGAGAGAGGTATGCAGAGGAGAACCACGGCACTGCTTTTTCAGTCATTAACAGGGAATCTGATATTTTGCGAAATAAGTATGTAGGCCGGAAGCTTTCCTGGCTGATTTGGAAAATTCAGCTGTTGCTCGTGCTGAAGGATGCAAAGCACCTCTCTCCAGATACAGCCTCCTCCCACTCTCCTCCTCCTTGTCCCTTCTGGAGCTGTTCTCCTGCAGATATCCTTTGTAGACCTGCTTCTCAAGAGTATGGTCTTTTCTACCGTCTTACCTACCAACTTGTTATCTCTTGTCCCCAGACTCATTAGCTTGTCCGACCCCACCAGGTGCAAGTTTGGGGATGGAGGATAACCCACCACCTCCTGGCAGGCAGCACAGGATGACGGTGCCTCTGCCTCTTCTTTGGCCCCGGCAGCGCCCGGCGCAGAGCACGGCAGAGCTGGGCAGCCCCATCCTTCACCCCAACCCTCCTGCTCTCACTTTCTCCAGTGGCATCTATGCCAAAACTTGTAGGCGTTGATGCAAGTCCTCCTGCTAATTGCCTTCATGAATCTTGAGAGCGGTGCAGTAGGTATTCATATTGGCTGTCCTCTTCTGGGCCCCACTGACACAAACGTGAAGACAAGGGCATCTCAAAAGCACAAATTGCTTACTGCCAGTATTGGATTGCTTGGTAACCATTTGCTTAGGGCAATTACCACTAATTATTTAACAGAATTGGAAAAGCAGAAAAATAATCTATAAAGGGTACTAGGGACACATTACTGTGTGATAATGGGATTTTACAAGATAGACAAAAAATACCCAGCTCTAAATGTGTCTGTGTAGATGTACAAAAAGAAATATGCTTCTTTGCTACTTGCGATCTTTCATGAAAAAAAACTAAATACTGAACTGCATTGTATAGAGCATAAAATTAGGTTTTGGCTGATATTTATTTATGGAGTAAGCTCTTCTTGATAATTTAGAAAGTACATAAAGTGCATCTAATTTTATTCCCCCAGATATATACACGAGGTTCTGTCTAAGCTAAAATTAGCTGTGTTTTTTTGTCTCGACCATCTGTAGATGTAATTTTATCTTGCAGAGTACATGTACACTGATCATAGCACGGGATGACTTGAGTCTCTCGTCCCCTCCGAGGGGACAGGAAGGAGAAACACTCCCATCTCAAAGCTGTGGATCGGATTTTTCCCTCCCTCTTGGTCACGGTTTCTGCTTTCTGCCCCAGATACTCTTCTGCCCAACAACCTAACCTGAAGTCAGGCTTATGGGGGACTGTGACTTTCTTTTATTGCCCCTGTGCTTGTCATCTGGAAAAGGAGTGTAATGAAACCCACAGAGGTCACACAGCTGCTGTGAGAATTATTAAATTAGAAGTGGTTTTGGACTGCCAGTTGAAAGAAAGTCCAGGTATTAACTGGTATTAGTTCTGGGGTTTACTCAGTTTCTGTAATTAATTAACATGGCAACTTTATTTGGGGTCCTTCGAGTCCCAGCGTGGGCTTTGCCTGGGGCATTGCTGGAGCCACAGGGTCGCTGCTGGGCTGTGCTGTTCCCCATTCCGGCTCCCAGAGCGGGGTACGATCTCCCTCTGCCCCCCTCCTCTCACCCACGGCTATCGTGAGACCTGCTTTGTGCTTTTTGGCAGCTTTCGCTGCCCAGCTGATGCCATTGCAGCACTAGGCAAAGTGGTAACGTGATATTTTGCCATTAGAGCAAACCATGGATTAGTGATCACACACATTGTTTTCTTGGGTGTCATTCTAGCTACGGAGGAACTAAAAAAAGACTCTACCGTAAGAGGATTGATTTTACTTCTTTTACTTTCAAAGAATGCCATATTCTAGCTGCTACCAGTTTGCTATTAGCACCAAATCAGTATTTATGCATTTGGATAAACAAACAATGACTTGGATTTGATTTAGACTCGGTTAATTCCTATGTCTTCTTTCATGTTTTGTTACTTTAATTTCTTTAGGTGCTGGTATTAAAATAGAAATCCCCAGGATGTAATGTGCTCTCGAAGTACTGTGTGAGTTTACTAAAAATCTGGCCTGTTGGATATTTGTATGTGGGACAGGATCCAGAGAAACAGGAGGGTCTAGAAAGGATGATATTTAATAAATAATAATAATGACAACAACTAAAACAATAATAAAAATAATATGTGAAGATGTAATGTTTTCTGCTGAAAGGTAGTCTGATTAGTTTCACAAGTTTCTTAACAAGCATTAATTACAGCTTTTTTTCATTATTTGTTATAACTAAAATTCTCATTCCAACAATTCGCGTTTGTTGGAGTCCATTAGGAGAACATGAAAAATCTCCTGGTTTAGTCCTGTTGATAGGGAATGGATTGAAGCCAGTGGATTTTAATGCGCGATGGAAACCGATCCTTCACGGGGCTGTTTGATTTTTGCCAAGGCAGAAGAGTCTATCAGATGAGGTGTCTGTGGGCAACGCTCCCATTTACAGCAGTCATTTTGCATGATGCTGGCCAAGGAGTTTGTTTACTGTCTCCTTTGTTTACTGAGTGATGCTTTTAATGCAGTTATAGATCATGGCTGCTGTGCCATCAGTGCTGGAAAAAAAACCCTCTAATAATGATGATAATTTTATATTTACTTACCTACAAGTCTACCATTCAAATGGATTCCCATTACATTGCTTCAACATAGAAGCCCTTCCATAATGTTTAATCTGAGGAATTGCTCACAGATAACAAGATCTTCTTTAGTTGCATTTAAGTCGTCATATTGCCCCGTTAATCATCTTTGCGTCTTGTGCTTTGGGTAGTAAGACGGCCTGCGTCCCTGGTGGAAGAGCGCAGCTGAAGTTGCAGGGCAGAGGTGGTGGAGGCACGTGGCTTGGCTGGAGCAGGACGGTGGCACCGCTTCTGCTGGCCGCAACCCTTTAAACAGGGACAGCAAAAGAAAAAGGAGCAGTGCAACGAGTTGGCCTGAACAAGTGGTACCTCTTCTGCGACTATCAGCTAAGTATGATTGTTGGTTGGATTGAGAAGGCCTTGATAGAGGGATTTAACAATGTAAAATTGATTTCTTCGTTTAAAAATCCTGTGATTAGAGATTTAATTCAATCAGTTGATGATATCAGATATTTCCTAGGTAGCACTGTCAGATGCTACTGCTAGTCAGCATATTGTCAGAATGCTGCTACTTGCTTCAGAAAGTTATGCAAAGCAACTGTGTTATCAAAAAAAAGAAAACTGAAATGTTAAAATACTGGGATCGGACTCAGCTCCCTGAGAATGAGACTCTGAAATGCTTTTTATAACCTCCTGCTTCACTATCTTCATATTGACTCACATCATTATGCTAATGCTATAAATTGCAATAAAATCAATTAAAGTGCTATCAAGTCTCATAAAAATATGTACCCATTAGTTTGCTGCTGAGACAGTATTTCTGCTCGGCTTGCTTTTGGCCAAGGCAGAGGAGGAGCCTGCAGCACGGCGGCCGCTCATCACCAGGAACAGCAGGGTACCACCTCTCCATAGCGCACGAGCCGGGGTGGCCAACGTCCTGTTCACGTCCTTTGAGCTGGCCATCGGGCAGCTGGGGTGGGGTTTTGTGTAGGAGGACAAGGACAGGAGGGCAGCGGTGATTTCCAGCCCTGCTCCAAAATCCAACCGCGGTCTAGCCTCTTCCAACCACCAAACTACGCCCCGTAGAAAGAATCCGAACCGCCTGCCTGCAGGGCTGCGAGACAAGCCGTTACCTGCTGTAATTGGATAGAAGATATGGACTAAAAAGTAAGTCTTTAATATTAGTGTTTCCTGGAGAATTGTATCCTGACTATGCTTAAGGGCTTGTTCTGATCCCTTTTCTGTAGTACCTCTGTCACAGAGAGTCCTGATTAATTCCCTAGGTTTTGGTTTTTCTTCCAGCCTGGCTAAAACAAAACCTACCCACAAAAAAAAAAGAGGGCTCCACAGGGTACTGAGCAGTGTCTGGGTTCTGCATTGGTTAGAGGATGTCTCCTCTAGCCAAAAATCTTCGTTGCCAGCCTGGGAAGGCTAACGCTTTTTCCTGCAGACCCCAAGGTCTATACCGCAACAGCATAAAAGTGATGCAGCAAATCACTGCAGCGCTCTGCAGTGCAGAACTGGTGCCATTTTTCTGTGCAAATTAGATTTTCATGGACCTAGCTGGTGCCTGAGCTCAAAGAAATCCCTTGGCTAACTCTTGTATTTGGTATTGCCGGGGAAAGAAAAGGAGTCTGGTTTTGTCCTAACATTTTGAAAATATAGAGGTCATGGTACGTTGGGACATCCCACGCAAAAAAAGGGGAAAAATTAGATGAAGGAAGGTTTACATAAAATCTGTGTCTGCCCCTAACCCAAGAACTGAGTAATGTCATTATCAGAGTGCTACTTTGAAGGAATTTTACTTGAACACAATTTAATGGAAAACTGGGGTATCTGCATTGTTGGATACAGCCTTGGCTTCTTTGGATTTAACAAGACCTTAATGTGAATGTCTGAGGCCTGACCCACCTGAAGGGTAGTTTAGGAGAAAGTGCAATTGCACTATAAATAATTCACTTCGGTGCCTTGGCTACCATTCGCTGTAGCCCTTTTAATACCCCATAAACTCAAATGTACCATGCTATTTCTCTCCGTTTCAAACTGCTCTCCCAGGGACAGCAAGTGGAATAGCACCATCAGACCATATGCTGTGGAGACCAGAGAGCGGATGAAATTGCAGCGGTACCGACACGTGCTTGATTTTTCTGGTTGTAAAGTTCACGTGACGCAATGCAGCTCATTCCTTTGTCTCTATGTAATACGCATTGAGAAAGTTTTAATGTCACAACCCCTGCGTGGGGTGCGATGACATCTGGGCTGAGCAAGAAGAGTTTTGGTGAGCAAAAAGCGTATTGGTGCTTATCCTTCCTCAGCAGCTCGTGAGCCGGGGAGAAAAGGAGCCAGTCCCGCATGGTGGGCGGCTGTCCTTGGCTGAATAACTTATGCCTGATTATTTCTGAGGTGCTGGTCTCACACATCTGGCCGAAGTTTGTGGGAATGATGAGTGCTGAGGGATTCAGACAAAAGATGCAGCGCTGTTTAACATGTTGCCAGTGCCCTCAGCCACCCCAAATGGTCCTGTCGGGTGACAAAACTCCGGGGATGTCGGCTAAACCCAGCTCAGCAAGTGTCATGGAAAGAGAAGGGAGAGCTCACGCTCCAAGCCAGTCTTTGCCTAAGTCTCCTTTGCCCGCCTACATTTGGATTTGGTTAAAAATCGAAGTGGGGTTCACCACAGCCCCTCTCTCCAGACCCCCAAACTTCTCACTGTGACCTGCTTTCTCCTTTCCCTCCCTCCCTCCACGTGTTAGTGGACATATTTTGGGCTTAATCCATCTTAAGTAAGACTATCTGGCTTGTGGGCACCTTGAATTTTTTGATAAGGAATCCCAAATGAGTTTTTCCCAAGTTATGACACACACGGTACCTCTAAGGCTTTTGTCCCAGCTGGCAGGAGACCTGGAATTCCCACTCTGCCTTCTACAAGCCTCCATTAAGCAGTGCAAAATTGGTCCATTTATAATTCATTTTAGGGTCTAAATCTCAGGATGATGTTGAAATGACTAGAGCTTCCTGGAAGGCAGCCAGGATATGTCCTACCCTTTTCTTGTTCCTCTGGAAGAAATGTATTTTCAGCAGAAAAACTCAATTAGGACAGCAAAAGCAAGCTAGAGCCAAGGGGAAGGAAAGCTGCTCCTGGGCCACGACCTCTTTTCGAGTGCTTTTCAGATGAGAGGTTGGGCTTGGGATCTGGTGGAGATGGGATGACTTGAAGGATAAATTTGTTACCAAGTCCCAACGCCTTTCTAGCCTGGCCTGGTATTCCTGCTCCGGTTGTACAGTGGCTTCCCTTTTCTTAGTGTTTAATTAGTTCTCGTTTTCCCAGTTTCTCAAGTTATTAGTTATTGCTAAAATGAGGTGTGAGAGCACGGCTCCACACGTGTTGTCTGATGGTGAATTCCAGGTTACGCTGAAGAGCAATTTCCCATCTCAAGGAGTTTCCAAATACACCGGTGACTCAGTTTCTTGGGTTTGTAATAATTTCAGTTTAAGTTTTCTCACTATTTTCCTCAGCTGCCTTTCGAACCAGCCTGCAGGCTCTGCCCCCCCAAACCCTGAAAATCGCATACTGCATCCCCGAGTCCACACGTCCCTCCATTGCAGCACCTGCATTTAGTGCAATTCTCTCTGGAGTTACTCACTTGCCTTGGTTATTATGGAATAAAATCTTCTTCTCTTCACCACCAGCTCCTTCTGCTTCGTTCTGCCAATAATGGCAATCCAATATTTGTAACGTAATTGCAACTTCTGTGACCCGTGATGTGAAAAAGGTGAGACAGCAGCACTATTGAATGAAAAGAAGAGGATGAATTGGGCACTTAGAAGGGAAAACACATCTGTTTGCAGACAGCCAGGTAATCAGAAAGGATGGTAATGAAGAAGTTGGGATTTGAATGGTCTTGCAGTGGGGGTAGTATGCACAAGTAAGTCTCTCTTCTCCCCTGGGCCATGCTGCGGATTCAGGCTCGGTTCCACCGCTGAGCTGGTCCCTGGCAGCCCTCTGGCTGGTGGCGTGTCCAAGGCCACCATGGACATGACTGTCACCTCCACGCAGTTGGCTCCATTGCTGCCTACACCAGATTAGCTAGCTGAGACTGACGCTTTTTAAAGGAAAGCAAATCCTGGGAGGGCTGGCATCCCTTTAAGGGCCATCTGAATTTCACATAATGTGCTGTCCTGCTTCTGAAAACAGTATCACTTTTTACCACTCTTCTTGCTTTACAACAGCTTTCCTTGAAGTTTTGGGGTCAAACAGGCCCCAAATGTCCCCTGACCCTGCGTGCTGTCCTCCACTTCTGTGTCAGAAGCCGTGAATGTCACATCCTTTTGCTGCAAAGCGATAAATCACCGCTGCCTTCTGACCGTGGGGATGGCGGAAGGCACGATTAATATCCTGTCGTTGCTGGCTGGCAGCAGGTTTTTGACATGTGGAAGGAAGGGAGCTTTGTAATGGCTTAATGCCCCCTTGCTCATAAGCTGAACATTAACCACATGCTTAATAAATTTGCTTTCTCAAAGGGGGGCCTGGAGTGAGTGACTGAGAGCTGGACTTCTCTAGGCTCCGTGCCTTCACCGACTCATTCTGTAATGCTGTGGAAAGTCATTTAAGTGTCTCCAGTATGTAAGTTTACCCAACTGTAAAATTGGATATAATAAGGCTTGCTTATTTTACAGCTAAGGTTTAATTCAGTAATGTTTGTTGTGTGGTGTCAGACCTTGTCTAGCAGGTATAATAGGAAAGGTGTTATAAATGGGCAGCACGGAGGACTGTCCATTAGCAAAGACATTGTTATAAGAAAAATCTCGCTGGAATGGAATACAGAAATCAAACAGCAGCTGACAGAGACAGGTAATTATCTTTCCTGTAAAACGTAACCTTCCAGGTAACGAGATGAAGGTGCTAGGAAGGAAGTCGGCGTGACAGAAGGACAAGTGTCACTAACTGCCGGGAATAAGCCTTGCAGAGTCCGCTGGGGTGGCGAGCCTGGCGTGCCAAGCACAACAGCCCCGTCCCACCGCCCCCGGCTGCGCGCAGAGCACCTGCCCGGCCGTTTGCTCTCTGCCTTTATTCAGGCCATCGTGGCGGGGACATCTTGCAGGGTAGAGCAGAAGCCGAGCGGTGGGTTGGGAAACCCTGCTGCTGCGCACTCATCCAGACCACGGAAAAATGCCGGTAAGAGCAATACACTTATTTTAGCTTAGCTGCCCTCCGGCAGCTTTGTTATGCTGAGCCGCCCTGTTGAGCAGAGCCTGTATTTTGTTTTAAGTGCACACATTTATCACCTTCATGGGTGATTTATAATATGAAGCACATTCAAAGAATGCGGGACATGGTTTGTCTTGCCGTAAAGCTTTTTGTTTGTGTTTCTTTTTTGACTGCTTGTACGCTGAGGCGCGAGTCACCGGGGTATTTGTGGGCAATGGTGTTTCACTGGAGGTTGTTGATTTTTATTAAACTCCTCTGTATTATGTTAAAGGCTGGAGGACAGCCAAGCTGGGTCCCATCTTGATCACCACATGGAAAAAGTCATTGCCTCAAGATGCTGAGGGTCCAAAAAGTGGTAACAACGGGCTGATGAGGGATACATTGCTCTGAGTACAGGCGAGAACAGAGGAACACTAGATGTGGACCGTGTGCACTGGATGAAATTTGGCTGTGCCAGTCCCAAACAGAATAACCTCCTGTTTTGGGAGTGACTGGGTAGTGACCAGCCATCCTTGTTTTTCTGCATCACTAAGGTGGAATCATTAACCTAACTCATGGGGAGGCTGATAAGAAAATCCCGTTTGGATTGGATCCGGGGTGGCTGCGCAAGCCACAGTGTCCTCCCATGACTGCTCCCTGCAGAAGAAACAACTTTCTCAAGGTGTTTTAACCAAAGACATCTCATCTCTAATTTGGCCAGCAATTACTTTGTGATATGGAAGCTCTGAGTCCAGGTAGGTCTTTCTTATCTCCAAACACTTCTGTGGTTTTCCTGCCCTAAGCATTTTATTTTTTTGCCTGGTTTCCCAAATAAAAATGCCTTGGTCCAACTGAATATTTTATATTTGTTTGTGAACCGTATCATGTTCCAATCACTTGGTGTGAGTCGTAGTAACGTCCAGAAACTGTAGCTGTTTAAATCACAAGTATCAGATCAATCAGGTGGTCTGGAGGAGGTGCTCCCAGAGGAAACCATCCTTCTAGTTCAGCTTTTCCAAGGAATTCAATGGCTGCTTTCACTTACTGTATATTATAGTCCTTCTTTTGAGTGTTAAATGTCATGCTTACACTACGTAGCTCTTGTTTTCAGTGTTAGGAAAATGTGGCTCACTTCTCAAAAATGAAGGGCTTCCAAGGGTTTCAATTAAATCTGACTTTTTAAAGAGTCTGCTCTGCTAAGGGTCATGTCCTGTGCTTTGCTTCCTCAGCCTTCATCAGTGGAGAGCTTTGCCAAGAACTGCGACACCGACGGTGATAGTTCTTACTCTATCCTTAAAAATGTCTCCTCCATATATTAGTCTTCCCGTTGCACATTGATACAAGCTGGTGGCTGACTGCCTGGGATGGAGGGGGAAGTCCCCCCCAGCACCCGGTTTTGCACAGCGCTGTGGCGGGGACGTTGCAGTCTCCCAAAAGCTGTTGGTGGGTGATGTGCCGTGGGGCCGGGTTCGGACAAGCTCCACAGCTCCTGTGTATGTGACCTTCAGTCAAACCTCCCTCTCACATGCACTGCCAGGTAGGAAAAAAGGTGGTAAATGGGTAAGAAAATGACAGACTAAATAAGCAGACCAACATAACAAGTTTAAATTCAGTCGGGGCTCAGATTTCAATCTGTGAGCACAATGCTTTTCATTGAGTAAAGGGCAAGGTAAAGAACAGGTCTCTCTTCTCTTCAGAAGCATAGCACGCTGGACATGGCAATTAGTCAGCAGCCCCTCCAAGCACGAGAGCCGGGCTGGGCGAGTGGACATGTGTCCTTTGGCAAAACAGAGCAAGACCTCTTAGCTGGACCGCGGCTGCAGGGACCGGCTCCCGGCACTCATGAGACCCGCTCTGCACTGGCTGCCCTGTGGGGATGCTGCTGATGGGGATGCTGCGATGGGGATGCTGCTGACGGGAACGCTCCTCGAACAGCAAATGAGGAGCTCCAGCGGTGCCCGCAGGCAGGGAGCAAGCGGGAATGCCCAGCTGTGCCAGCAGCATGGTGCCCAGCCAAGGCGATTCCCAAGAGGTGCTTTAAAATCAAAAATAATTCAAAGGTTGCGGACTCTAGGAATGGGCTGAATAATAAACATTACTGCCAAAGGGAACAGCCACTGAGCTCTGACCAACACTTCCTTATACCAACACGCTACTTCTACCCCGGCAATCTGTTTAAAGGTGCTGCTGCTTCCCATGGTTTCCCCCTCCTTATTCATTTTGAACACGGCTTAATGTTTATCTTACTGACCTGCTGTCCTTCCACTTTTACTCTTCCTGTTAGTACGGTCTCTGATTTTTCTTTGTCCTTTGCGAGCAGTGTTTGAAAGCCCACGTGCCTTTGGCCGGACCCAGCTCTGTGCCACCAGCGCGGCTGCTTCCTCCTCCCAGCCCGGAGGGGACCAGTGATGCCCGTGAACAGGTTGTCAGAGGTGAAGCCCAAACTTTTATGCACTCGCTCTAAGTGTTAATGAACCTTGTAAAGGAAATGCTCACCGAAGTATATCGAGTCCCAGCTGTTCTCCCCAGGGAAGATAACCTGGTGGAAACTGCACGCTATTTGCTGAAAGATTCCTTATTTTCTAGGGCGGGTGCAGATAGATGGGAGATGGTTACAATGAGAGATGCTCACAAAGGGATCACTATATCCGGAGAGCTAAACTCCTCCCAACACAGTGGTGTTTCCTTTTACAAATTGTTTCTTTTTTTGTTGTTGTTTCTTTTTGGTTTGTTTCTCTTTTTTTGGTTTGTTTCTATTGTTTTGGTTTGGGTTTGTTTCTTTTGTTTTGGTTTGTTTCTTTTTGTTTTGGTTTGTTTCTTTTTGTTTTGGTTTTGTTTCTTTCAGACCACCATGCCTGGTCACTGCCCCTAATGCCCATGTAGTATTCTTTTTGATTTTCAGAAGGGGAGCCCAGTTTTCTCCAGAGCACCCACCGGAGGGGTGTACTCCCCATAGGCAGCTCTGTGAGTCGGCGTGTGCATCTTTCCTAAGGCAGAATCAGGTTCCCAGTAGCGAAGCTCAGGTGCGCTCCTGGAGAAATTCAGATTTTTTTTCTCTCCCTTGTGCTGACATCAACACCATAGTTGATGGTGATCATCGAGATCGCTTGGAGCTGAGCTGAGCTGAAGGGCAGGGATATCTGTTGCAGCAGAAGATGCACTCACCCGCTACCAGGGGCAGGTGGCAAGTCCTCGGACAAAGGCAAAACCAAAGATGGAGGAATGGGATGAAACTAAAAGGAAAAATCTCTCTTTTTTGAAGTCGATCGCTGAAATGCTAAGGCTAGGCAACTTCTCTGAGTTAGTTATTAATAATCTACAGATGACATTAAAATTCACATTGCTAGCCTAACTGCCTGCAGCTGTCTTGGTGAGTATCTGCTGCATAAAGCAAAGAAGGACGTCTTTGTTTGGGGTTGTGCTGTAGGAAAGAGGTAGGGTTATGTTCTTACAAGCCACTCATTAGTTTCACCCTTCAAACTAATAATTTTCATGATTCACTGTAATACTTAAGACAATAGGAGTCACTTTAGTTCTCAGAGGAAAAAATGTTACAGCTTTATATAACACATTTTTGGCATTACGAAAGATCTACTATCATCAGTTACTTATTCATAGTTATGAATTGCCGTTGTTGTCATTTTTACATTGGATATTGCTATAAAAAGAGAGGATACAGCATTTCTTTTGGGTTTTGTTTTGTTTTAGTAAATTGCAAGTGGTGATTTAAGTTTCTGCATTCAGGTTTATTTCTGTCTCCCAGCAGGACAATAAAATCAACAGTACCTACTATCACTTTCATTTTTAAGAGAGGATGGATGAACCAGCTCTCCTGTGTGTCCTGTATGAAGTTAAATTAAATACGTATTTTGATAATTCTTTTTTTTTAATTTAGTAGCAAATGGACATTACTTAGTACCAGAACCAAAGATGAGAAATCCCTAAGGTAAGTTACTTACTGTTCAAGTTCCCAGACAGTAAATTAATGAATGTCCTTTAAATGAGGTGAGTTCTAATCTTTCTCCAGCAGATGAAGGGCCCCTGGACTAGCTGTGAGACTGAAAAGGGCACCTATCTCCTTCGTATTATGAAATCTTATGCAATAACTGACTGGGGATCACTGAATGGGCTTTAACACGTCTTGAATGCATTTGATAGCCCATATGTTTAAAATTTGCTCATGCAGCCATATGCTGAAAACTTCCCCGAATGCCATTTTTTTCTTATTTTTGGGCTGTTTTGAAGTTCTAAGAAAATTACAGTCTAATGGTGTGATCCCAGCGACTCCAGACTGTGCCAAACATATTGTAGCCAGTTACTCCGTGGTGACCCTAAACACATGGAAAACGTAGGAGTGAACATTAATAGCAGAGAGAAGCTTGGCAAGTGACTGCGGGGAGAAAAATGAAGAAAAGTGTTTGGGTGATGCTGTGACTACTATCTTTTAAGAGAATCGAGGCTTCGTACTCCTTTTCCTGTTGTTATCACTGTTTCCTTGCTTTTTCAGAGCCACTCCCTTTGCTGGGTGTTCAGAGGGGCTAAGCTTAGCCTGGTGAGTCTGGTTTTGCTTGCCCGCTTCGATAGTCAGCGGAGACAGAGAGGTTCGTGAAGTAGGTGATTCGTGTTGGCCATTTATTGAGTATGGAGCTTGGCTGAAAAGATTGGGTTATGGGACTAACGCTGGCCTGAATGACTACCCGCCTCAATGGTCTCGCCCTTCAGTTTTCTCGTATGTTCGTTTGTGTCAATGGCTTTGCAAGAAAGCAGAGATATTAAGGTGTGAGAGTAGCCTGCGAACATCACTGTGTTTTCTTTCCACTATTTCAAGTATGTGAGGAGTGGCAGCAGTGCAATTTGGTATGAAACAGTGAGTCCATGAAAGGGTTTCTTTGGTCCTTTTATGGTAACAGCTCCGTATCAAGCCACGACTATGTAACAAAGCCTTACGTAGTTGGTAAAGAGGGTGACGCAGTGTAGCTCCAACTCCCAGTGCCATTGGCTCCTGGCAATGGGAATGGCTCGATGTCTTAAAATAGTTGCTTGGGCAGTCCCAGTAGTGCCCAAAGCTGTTGTCACCTCAAGGTCTTCTTGCTTGCATGTTGACTTGTCTGCTTCCCACTGGTATGGTCTATCAGTGGAGAGACACATCGCTGTTTCTGCAGGCACCTAACGTCTCATCAATCGCGGCTCAGCACCAGAAGAAACAGGGTGGAGCAGCGGCCTCTTGACTTCCCTTTGGTTTCTGGGTTACTGGAATAGAGAAGGTGTTCCCATAGCCATAGCAGAACTGTGTGTCAGCTGTAGGGATTCAGATTAATTTGGTTCGTTCATCTTTTTCAAACTTTTATTTTTTGATAATGGCTTTTAACAGATCCTCATTCAAATTTGCTCTCAACTCAAAAAGCAGAAAGGTGGGTGTTTTTCCAGTATGTAGTTACTTTTCTCCAGCAAAATCAGGTCCTTGTTACTTTAAAATCATAAATTTTGAGGAGTTTAATAATTAAATGAAGGAAAATGAACTGTTGTGTTTAGATTTGAGTTCCTAAAGCTTGCAGGTATTTTTTATGAGCTTATTCTGAAGTTAGAATCCTTGTAGGAGGATTCATAGTTTTAATTTTCATCATTACCAAACCACTAAACCCTGCTCAGAGCAGGCTGGGGCCTGACTCTGCACCACCAGGAGCCTCCTTAGAGCAGACCTGGGACCAGCTCTGTGGTTTTTCCCTTTCCTGCAGAGAAGTTAGAGCACATATTTTTCGTTCTCTAGCACTAACATGCTTGGAACAAGCTAAAAACTTCACATGCTGAGTTCACTTCCCTCAAGCATTGGAAAAGTTCCCTTCCCCATCCCTTTGAAGAAGAGAAACCAAGATCTTTTCCCCCTTATCACTAGTTTTCTAGTTTTTGTTTTGTTTTGTTTTGTTTCTCCGGATTGCCTCATGTTATCATATAAATGTGTTTGTGCTATCGGGATAACACAGTGTTGGGTATTAGACTCTGTTTGCAAATGTCCTGGTGAGTCCTTTTACCAAAAATAACATCATTTAAGCAGTAAAAAGTGAAAGAGGTTATAATGCAGAACTGTAGCCCATCCAACAAAAAAGCTTCCTTTCTCTTTTCTTGGAAATAGTTGTGCAAGAATTTTCATTCAGGGAAAAAAAAAAAATATCCTGCCAGAAGGATATTATAATCGATAACCGAAGTGCGATCTCTCTGTACAAAATGTTGGGGATTGTCAGCATAGTACACTCTCCATATGCACACCACTATAATTTTATATTTTCTTCTTTAGGGCTTGCTCATGCCCTTGCGTGTATTAAGTTTCTTTCTGCAGAAATTATTAGATTATGGACCTCTTTTAAGGTTATCACCTTCCTTTTGAACAAGGGAGATTTGATTTGAAACTCGTGAATTATCAGTGGTCACTTCCCAAGTGGCGTTCACGGATGGGCAGTGCTGGACCAGCACTACACTTCCATAAACAGGCAGTAGGAGCTCCCTCCCACACCTGCATGTGTTTGCAGGGGGTATCAAGAGCGATGGTTAAAGCTGAATGAATAATGCAAAATGGAAAGCATGTGTTTTCTTCTCCATTTTCTGCTCAAGAGTACATTATATGCTCGCATCGGCTGGGAAATGCCATTTTCCTCATCCCTTTGTGCAAGTACTAAGCAACTTTCACGGAAACTGAAAGGCAGCAATCCAAAAGTGCACAAAGGAAATAGTTTTCCGACCTCAAATACATTAGAATATGGAACATGGCAATATAAAATGTCTAATCCCCCTATCAGCGCTGAGACCTTAGGCTAAATGCTAAGTGGGAATGCCATGGCGTAGCATTCAGACTGAGGACTGGAACCCGACAGAGGGATTAGCCATCTGATCTGACACAGAGAAATAGCCAGTGTTATTCGAGTTAACAGTAACAGAAACTTTCTGGAGGGAGATTAAAAGCTCGTGCTTCTGAATTTCAACCAGCATTTCCCCAGGTCCGGGGCAAGCAGAAATGTGTCCCTGTGGGGCCGTCCTCGCTGGCTGCCGCAGTGGGACGTGTCACTGCCGGGGGGATGAGCTGCGACTGGGCTGTGATGCTCGGCAGGAGCTGTGGGAAGTGGTACTGAACCAGTCTGCTGTTGCTGGAGGTTGGAGGAGACTAGAAGAAATGGGTTCAAGTTAAGCCAGGGGAGGATCAGGTTGGATATTAGGAAAATTTTTTTCACTGCAAGGGTTATCCAACATTGGAACAGGCTGCCCAGGGAGGTGGTGGATTCACCATCCCTGGAGGTGTTTAAAAAAAGGGTAAACATCGTACTTGGGGATATGGTTTAGAGGTGGTTTTGTCAGGTTAGGTTAATGGTTGGACTTGATGATCTTAAAAGCATCTTCCACCCTCAAGATTCTATGATTCTATGATTCTATTCGAGGAGAGAAGAGTATCCCACATTTACCATTTTACATCTTGCTCTGAATGCACCTTAGTGGCTGCTCTGGATGCTGGCTTTCCCGATAAGTTGCTGGTCTGTTTTGGTGGTGCTCTGGTTTTCCCAGCTCTGCTGGTGATGGCCCTAATCCAAAGCCCCCACAAACGACACCTCTGTCGTCTCACTCCCAATCCTTCCCGCAGTCTCGCGGGTCGGGCTGGCACACGGTGGCTGGACACTGCTCGTCTTTTCTCCGCCAGCTACGTGAAACACTCAGCGTGGGCTGTGAGGTTGTGTGGCGGTGGGTCAGCTCAGATGGCTTTTCCTGGTGGGAATGGAGGGACAGACTGACGCCGGGTGTGAATTCCAGATGTGTTTCCACCCAGATTTGCATGCGAATGCAAGGTAGGATCTGCAGGTAGGATCCTGAGGTTCATAGGAAATCAGCGTAATGGCATCACGAGACAAAGGTCTCCATTTAAAAATTAAAATTTCATTACTTGGTCTGGCTCTAAAGCATTTAAGGTAGGGACATATTCCAAATCACATAACAAGAAGGTCTTTATTTCTTCAATATAGTTAAAGACATAGGACCAAGCAGGCTGATAGCTTTGGTTTAAGTGGGATATCACCTGCAGGTTTAATATAGCGATCAGTAAATGGTTGAGTGTGCTGTGCTCTGTGTGCCCTCTGCACTGACACCGGCGAGCAAATTCCCTGTTTGCTTTTGCATTTGTCTGACAAAGGCAGTCTGAAGGTAAATTTTTAGAAGTGATTTAGAGCTACCACAGCATAGTTAGCATACTGACTTGACACGTCAAGGCCTCCAACGTGTTAAATGTTTTGCCGTTTTTCTGCCAGAAACAAAGTTAATGTCAAAATACATTTTTTGATGCTTAGGCACGTTCCAAACACTCACCGGCAGCTGACTGATACATCTGAACAAACAGAGAAAAATCATTTATAGAGCTGTTAGCAGAAATATTTGGAAAACATGTTTTATCCGCTATTTCCTATAGGAGAGAGCAGCTCTGCACGCTCTGTCCCAGCCCCGCTCCCCCCCCCCGCGGCACTGGGGGCAGCTACCCAGTCCCGGAGCTGACTGTCCAATTCTGACAAAATTGAAAAGTCTACTTTTTAATTCAAATCAGTATTTATAGTAGCCTTTGGCGAGCCTTAGGAAGCTTTGGGGGCTGTTCTGGGGTGGGAAGCTTCAAAGAGCCCAGTATCAAATTATCGTCCATTTAGCTCCATTATCATTAGTCAAACTATGTGAAGGACAGGCTTTATTGTTGGTTTGGATTTTTATGCTGTAAAGATGCAAACAAAAAGCCTCTAGGAAAGAAAAATGGCAGGTGAATGCCTGTCCTTTGAAGGTCTGTCCTGTGTTGGAGCTCTGCCCAGCGATGGAGCAGTTCCCCCTGGCAAGTTGCTTCTCAACGCATCCACCAGCGTAGAAGTCCTGCACCTAAAATCAGTGCTGTTCACCTTCCTGAGAGCTGGCTATAGGTTTGCATGTGCCTTTGGAAATCAGAGCCCCAACCATAAGGGCAGAGCAAAACCAACGGGAACTTGGATGAGCCGGGAGCTGAAGGCGGGGAGGGAAGCCTCCTTCCTCCTTGCTCTTGCGATGGACCAGCTCACTGCATGCTAATTCGGCTGGGAATTGTTTTAAGTGTGCTCTGCTGACCTGGAGGTGTTTTTTTTTTTCTGAGTCTCAGATCTGAGGGAAAACCCTCTCCCCTGGTGGGAGCAGTTGTGCTCGGCATTATTTAATGGAATAAATATATATATATTGTTATGCAGCTCCTGAGCAACACTTTTGGCCCCATGCAGTGTTGAAGTTGAGAGCATCCTCCACGGACAGTAGCTTTGATTTTACACCTTGGAGAGGCACAGCAGCACAGCGGGAGCTCAGCCGGACCCAGAAGATGTTTTGCAGCATCTGCTCACCACGGAGGCACCTCGCGTGGGCGAGAGCTCTGCAGGAACCCCCTGCTCATGTGCCCTGAGGTTTATTTGAGCATCTGGGAGCCGCCCCATCATGCACTTGCCCGCTTTATCCCTGGAAAGGCTGGAGTAAAGTCCTTTAATGTCTCAGGCTCCGTGTAGCCAGCCACAGGATGTATCTAATACCAATTTAAGGAGGTTAATGTGCAGCATCAGGAGTAACTCTGCACTGCTCTGTGATGAGAGATGCCGTGCAAGTGCCAAGTATTTTTATTATAAAGCACTTAATAATAAAGTGTGCCTCTCAGAGGGGAAAATCCGCAAATAACTCTTTGCAGTAGAGAGGGCACTCGGTTTTGTATTGCAATCATTGCTCAGTGAATACCCCGGAGAAATGTTTGAAATGAGTGTGATATCTTCCAGGGAGATCAGTGTACTTCCAGAGGGATTTTGCTCAGAAACCTGTGAAGCTTCTGTTCCTATAGCTTTTGATAGCTTATAGCCTTCTCTATTTCTGTCATAATCCTTCATTAGGTTTTGTCAAACTGTTCCAATTGCTATAGCAACTCTAATGAAATCTTGCTCCCTAAATAGCCACGCCAATTTTATCAGGTCAAAATCTGCCCTTTACAGCTAATTCGCTACCTTTTGACTGTACTTTTTTTCCCCTCTGAGTAGAGAGTTTGCTCTGAGGAGGAGCCCAAAATTATTAACCCAAATATTTTTTTTTTTCCTTTTTCAGCTGAAACCAAAGCGGTTCTTTTAAAATCATGTGTGTATTCAACTAATGTGCGCAGGAAAGACAAACCCTCTGGAGTTGCAAGCTGCCTGCCTCTTGTTCCCTCGGAAGCTCTTGCTGGCTGACCTGTGTATTTAGAGCAAGAGAATGGAGGTTCATCATCGCTACAAAACAGCATGTGTAAGATTTCTATCAAATCCTCTACAAATCTGAGGAGAAGATGTGGTGCGTATTTTATGATAAAATTTCTGCTATTTCATTGCAGTGAGATCTGCTCTGGCTTGAATTCAAGCCCCCGACAAGGCAGCCCATGTTATATTTGCAGCACCTCGAAGCACTTGGGCTCCCCTTTTGCACGGAAACCCAAGACTTCATTTTGCAGTACCTTTGCTGGCATGCGAGCGGGACTGTAACTGAATAGTAAATGTCTCTTTTGCCACTTCCCTTCTGGAATAATATCTTCTGTGCAAGCAGGAATTTTTCTCCCAGCTGCTGCCAGTGTATGAGCTCTTTAGGCTGGTTATTTTCAAATAATTTGTTTAACTTTCTGAGTTGGGAGGAATAAGATGAAAATAAAAGATGGGGTGACACACTCTGCCCCGAGTTTCGGCCAACAGTGCTGTTAGATATTCCCCAACTGGACAGGGATGAAATTATTCTCTTTGGCTGGACAAAGGGTTTTTTGCTAAATGAATGACTGAAGTCAAACCTATAAATGACAGTGCTCTAATCATAAAAACGCCGTATTTCACAAGTTTCAAACAGAAAGTAGGGAAATGTTGAATGAATTCAGCAGCTGAAATAGTCTGCCTAATGTGTATTAAGGTACTTTGAAAAGGTATTGTGAAACTTCCATTATATCTTCCTACATTTTACATGAACTGAGGCCTTCCTCTTGCCTAGCTTGTATATATTCCTGCACAAAAGGAGATGAAAAAACTTCTTCCTTGCTGTTGGAGAAAAATGGTTAAAAAAACCCCTGAGGTAGCACATATTTCCCCAAATCAGAGAATCGCCTAATAAGCACAATGCTATGGAGCCTGGGCTAAATTAATATTTTCCTTTCGCTTGCAGACCCTCATCAATTCCAGCACCTGCATTTCGTTAGGGATGGGATATTTAAAGATATTCGAGGAGTGGAAAGGAGGCAGATTCCCAAATTTTGCTAATACTCGGTTCAAGTTTCATGCTTAACATTCTTCTCCGTTGGTTCACGTGCCGTGCCGTACTCCTGTAAGCCTTGCTCCAACACCTTTGGCGGTACGTTGTGCTCATCGTGTGTCTTCTGACCCCAGCGCTGGAGGAGTGCACTCAGCACGATGGTTTGGAGAATATCGATAACGACAGAACTTGCAAATAGGATCCAAGTCTCTTGGGACAATGCTGTGTGAGTTAACTGCTAAAAAGGCAGCAGAGCTCTTGCAGCCCTGAGTTTACACCACCTTTTACAATATCTTTTGCTTCTTCACCTGCTCGGAGGATGGCATGACCCAAAGATTACTGCCATCCTCTGTAGAGTCTTGCCCTCTGCTCCCAAATAGCCACGAGGAGTTTAGGAGGCAGAAGGGATGTTTCTGTGCTGGACTTGGTAACAGAAGGACCGTTGGGTTTGAGAAACGAAGGGGGTGTCCATGGCCTGATGGAAATGGGGAGTCTCTTGCCTGACTGCAAGGAAAAGCCCCCAAATTGATAACCTTGATAAAGCTGCTCTTGGCAGTGCTTTCACTTGTCTACAGCTGTTTCCAATTTCTTACACTGCCTGATGAGATTTACATCACCTGCCACATATCCTGTATTTAAACAGCACACTGGACTTGCACTTTCTGGAGGAGATCAAGATTTGTGTCTCTTTGGGGACATACCATGTAAATACCACACAAACAAAATCTAACTTCATTGGAAGCGGTGCATTTGTAGGAAGATGATGCAGGTAATCTATACAGGTTTTGTAGAAATCATCAGTTTAGGAATTGCTGAAAACATTATTATTTTACATGGCAGACTGATAGCAACCTCATCGAATGAAAGGGGGAGGCTGGAGGCAGGCGTGCTGAGATTTCTTTGAGAGACAGTGGCTACAGAGAGAAAGGGCTGCAAGGCAAAGTCTGGAGGATAGTGTCTGATATCAAAGCAGGGGCTGATTAAAGCGGGAATATTATGATGCCGGGGGAATTTAAGTATAGTGGATGACAGAAAGCCAAAAAAGATCTCCAGAAGCAATGTATGGATTCAAATGGTGATACTTCAGTGGCTGGGAAAAATGGTCTGTGCTGAAAGAAGAGGGGCCGATTCCCACCTCAGCAGTATTGCACTGCAACAGTTATTGGCTTGGTTAAGCCAAGCTTTGAAATTCTTCTCAGAAAAGCACGCTGTCCTAAATTCTTTTTCCTGTACTCATGTGTTCAATTAAATGTCTGTTCACTAAATACTTTATAATAATCTCATGTCACCTCAGAGCCTTACAGGAATACGCTGGTACTCAGGAACTCTGCTTCCCTGCATTACAGAATTTTTATTCCTTTTATAAGTTGCCTGAGCTCATTATACATTTAATAAGCCGCTGCGGCCAGCCACATCGTCTCAATTCTCTGCAGTTACCAAACGCTGCTTTGCTTTAGCTTCTGCTAATCATGACAACCAACCTACTCACATTACTTAAATCGCTAATCCCATGAAATAACATAGTGTCACTCTCTAGAGCAAATAAAAAACCAAAACAAAACTCTCATCTGAAAATATAATGTCAATCACTAAGAACAGTTATACATTTAATGTTAGCTACAGGGAAAGAAAAAGCCAAAACCTCTCAGTTTTGTTTGTAAAAGTCTCTTCAGTTGTGTGTTTCCACAAAATGCTGTCTAATTCAATACATTCACTAAGTTAAATTACCGTTTACCAGCAACTCTTCTGTTACCCACAGTAATTAAAGCTTCCTCATCCTCTGCCCACTTCAGCTGGAAAGAGGGAGATAGCGTTTCTCGATCTGTGAGCCAGAAAATAAAAACTTCCTCCCAGTATTTTTTTCTGAGAAAGATACTATAGAGGAATTGAGACATCTCCAGTATTGAAGATGACTTAAAAATAAATGATTTGCTGGCTAAAAGAATTCCCTTGCTATTTTCCCTTTGCCAAATCTCATTTGCATTTCTAGTCTTATTTACCTAGAAATTTTCCCACATCTGTTCTGGGAAACCAGGGGTTCATATTCGGGAAATGGTGTTTCTGGAAATAACTCCTGAGACTAGGAAAAATCTCTGCAGCCAAGAGGGCTCTGCCCTGTGCAGCCTCTGTCTCCGGGACTCCTTTGGGATGTAAAAGGTGTCTGGGGACAAGTTTCTCATCACCAGCATTTCAAGGAACTTGTGTTTAGCTTCTTTTTTCTTCTTAAGTGGCAGCAGCTGAGCACAGATGTCTGGATTGGCAACAATTATGAACCCAATTAACCCAGTTAATGGCACCACAGCCCTTTGTGAAGTGACAGATTATTGCAAGCAGCCATGGTACAGCCGCTCACCCCTGCCGCATGCCCTTGTGCCAGCGAGAAAATGAGTGGAGGTAGGAACCACCAAGTGATTAGCCCTCATAATGTTGTTAATTAAGCACCAGTAGGAAGTTTGTCATAAAAATAGAATTTATCTTCTTCATCTATTTTGTCTATGCCCTATTTGGCACTGTTTTATTACATCACCTGAAATAATCTTAGTCCAGTATCTGGGTAGCAACCTTAGAAGAAGATGTGAACACGAAGGTGAGAGATTCAGGAGGTGTAATCCTGCCATGGGGTATTCACCAAAGTGAGTATGTGAAGTTAATTCAGATCAAAAAACTCCTGAATTTCACTGGGGCCACCCCTTCCTGCATCCCTGTGACAGCGGGTGGCGTGCATCTTTGACCAGGACGGCAAGCTGGAGCAGCCAGGAGCTGTAACCCATCTGGACTGCACAACTTGAGGTATGCTAATTTGTGCGATTACAAATACAATCTGTTATTGCAAAATGGTGAATGGTGTCTCAGCTTCACAAAGACTGCACAAAGTAGGTGAATGCAAATAGCTGTTTTTTTTTTTTTCCTGCAATCCCATTTCTCTCTTCTTGTCTGGTTAACAACAACAGCAGCTTACTTTCGTTGCTGGTGGATCCCATGCTGTTTTACACAAGTGGTTCATATAATTTTCCCCAAATTAACCAGCTCAGGACTCCTGCCACCCTATTCACTAGTTCAATTTCTCCCTTGAATTAAACTGTTTTTCCCCGTGCTGTGTCACAAGGCCCATTTTGCAGAGGGCTGACCCGACCGGCAGAGTGCTGTGGGAAATGGCACAGCCGGGGAGCACAGCGGAAAGAAATGCTAAAGCCGCGTTTCAGAGGAGATTTTAAGAAAACTACAGATAATATCCTGGACTGTGTTATCCATTCAGATTAAATTGAGTGTAATCTCTACCCCTATCGCTGCACCACTAAGTGCATTTAAAAAGAGAGATTTATTTCCCCTCCTATTATCCTTTCTTTCTCCTTTCCTCTTGCACTCCACACTACTGAGGAGTTCAGGTTTTACCAAAGAAATAAAATAGTTTAGCATGAAACTTCTGCACTCTCCGTCGTCTCTGGGAGATTTCTGGACTAATGTTCATTTATTCCAAGGCTCTCTCCACCCCCTCTGCTATTATGATTCAGGACTTCAGGGATCCATTTTGTAGGCAGGCTTTAAAGGTTACTCCCTTTAGTACCTTAATACCTCTTACTCTAAGGTTATGCTGCCATTTTTTCTCTTCGAAGTCTTCAATTTTTGTTTTAAATGACAAATCTGTCTTCCAACTCTTTTGAAGGGAGCTTTGCACTGCTCTTCCAGCTCTTTGTCTTAAGCACATCCCATTTTTGATGGCAACTAACTGCCGCTAGACTTACGAATTCTTTAGGTGCTCAGGGAATTTACAACCGGCAATGAAATGGTGGCCGTGGACGTGTAGGTCTTTCTGCATCATCATTTAACTTCAAGAACAAGTCTAGGCTTGGCCCCATTCTTGGTATTTTGAATTAATTTTTGGGAATAACTGGGAAATTGAGCCTTGCCAGGCCAATAATGCTCATTATGCAAATTCTAACCTAGAATAGGCAGCGTTGTTTGGATTTTGAGTTGACGTGTTTCTCTGATTCTCCACCTTTGGGAGAGCACAAGCCACCTCCTGCTGAGCAGAGATCTCTATATCACTTATCACCATGAAAAGGGCAGAATGTAATAAATTTAATATTTGAATTCATGATTTGTTGCTTAGTTACATACATCATGAAGGAAAAGCAATAATACTACATGATTTATGTAACTAACTGACAGTCCAAATCTTAAGGCTTGAACATTGAATATTCATACCATGTTTATGCAAGCTATTATCTACAGGGGGGGAAATGTCAAGAATAAATTTAACATCTTCTCTTGAACATTTTAAAGACAAATAAATGAAACTTGACAAATAAATTATTAGTTAATCTGAATACTTGGCTGAGTTTTACAATTATATCTGTAAGTATGGTTGTGCACAGGATAACTCTTCTTTTTGCATGAAATTTTATCACCACAATGATGGACAGATTCTGCTCTCTAAATTCTGCTGTAATGCACCGTGTATTTGACTGAAGATCTGTACAGGGACAAGGTGTGCTTCAGGAAGGGAAAGAATTAACTATTGAAACGTAATGTCTTCAGTTCCTCAGGGAACAGTGAAAATGCATATTGCCTTGTCTGTACCCTGTACAAAAAAAGCCCTAAGACAATTGGAGAGCCTTTTTTTCGGAAGAGCGTATACTTGGGAATCTGAAAAAGAAACGCCTTCACCATGACAAATGTACAGCAGCATTTAAAAAGTGCTGTCTACTGAAATAAGGAGTTTTGCAGACTAAAGAATAAACGCATTTCCTCATTACTTTGGATGAAAAGGGACTAAGATTTTAATTTTCAATTGTATGTGATAAATTCCTCTTTTTAAGAAATGACCTATAAATTTAAAAGACTTATAAATTCCTCTAAAATGCATACCTTCCCATAATATGCCAGGCTTTCTCTTCTGAGTAGCGATCAGAGATAGAAGATGAGCTGCTCTTTTGTGTTCATTTTTGTACACACACGCGGTAGTCCAGGTGTGTGATTCAGCATCTAATGAAGTTAATAGGAACACCCCAATAGAGTCTGTATCAGGCCTTTAAACACTAAATATACTCTATATAACTTTGGGCAATCTCCCATTTCTTTTTATTAATTTTAAGCTTGTTCTGTCCTGCACGTTAGGAAGGGATTTAAGCTAATCTGACAAGTACTGAAGGATCTGGTTTAAATTGCTGGCTGCTGCTGTAATGTCTGGAAGGAAGACAAACCATGTCAGCTTTGTTATGTGATGGAATTAAAAGTCTGGAATTTAGGCAAAGTCCCAATGCTTTTGTTGTGATTCTTCTAAGTCTACAAAGAAAACTACCCTGTTGTCTGTCTGTCTGGAAACAGTGCAAAAGCCTTCCTTTCTCAGCTCTGCCTCTCCGAGCCGGGTCATTGAAGAGAATTACTTTATTTAGATTATTGCAGGATGCTGCCTTGAGCGTTTTTGTGCGTGAGCTGGTATATATTTTTCTCAGTCAAATTTCATTTGAACTAAGAGTCCTGCAACAAAACCCAGAACAGGGACAGATAAAGCAATGGTATTGAGGGGAACGTGCGTGGCCTTGAGCAGGCGCAGCCTCCAAGCCCCGCGGGATCAGCGCTGTTCATTCATCTCGAGTTCACAGGGAGGAGCGTCAGGGTTCTTCAGAGATCTATGGCTGACTTGCCTGGAGAGTGAAAAGCCATTTGACCATAATAATAGGGCCTCATATTGACTTTGCGATGAAGAGGACTCTGTCACAGGAATGTAAACAATCTGGGAGCTGATTTGAACAGATGAGCTCCACCATGGCTCAGCAGCAAGAAAATGTAGTTCACCTGTCAAAATATGCCTTTGCACAATTTATGAGCTGAGAGCGTTCAGTACAATGGAAGATAAACTTGTTACGGGAGCGACAATATGCCCTCTAAGAACCGAAGGACTTGGGGCTGGTCTGCCCTGCTCAGTCAAGTGGACCTGGAGCATGATCCATAGCTGGGTTGGGAGGGAACTGGGGAAAGGAGATGGACTCCTCCAACTGGCCTTGTGGGGCAGGGAGGGAAGGAAAGGAGGGGTTGCCCTTCAACAGCAGGAGGTAGGGGGGACAAACACCCTTTGGGCACTATAACCTATGGTGGAGAGATATGTTTGGCAAAGAGAGCCTGTCCCAAGAGATCCATTGACTCCCCATCTGTCTGAGAGATATCACTTAAGGCTTCGAATCAATGGAACGTCCTGTGAAGTTTCATTACGCTCAACAGATTTCAGCTAGTCAGCCTTTTGCTTAGAATGAAGGCATGAAGAAAATGCAAGTTTACCCAAATTTTCCAGTCCATCCCTAAACCAGCTGAAGCGACTGTAATGCAGAAGAGTGTTCTGGGCACTGTCTTTCAAATTTGTTTAGCCTTTCCAGAGCACCCTTTTCTGTCCTCTCCCAAAATAATTGCTCATAACAGAGAAAACACTCGTTAATTCTTCCTGTTATGTAGCTGTCTGTGTACCTTGGACACCACAGGCTGCTTGATCACTGTCTTTAGGAAACACCTAAAGTCATAATGCATCATGCTGAATATTTCTTCTTCAGTTGGAAATGAAAGACCAGGCTTCTTTTGCTGTATTTTTATAAGATGCTGTTTCCTATTCGTTACAGGAAATTTCTCTGTCAGTCATAGGAGGTAGAAATTGGCCTTTCTCTGTCGGGCATTTCTTAGGGACCTCAATAAGTCTTCTAATTGTGTGAACGCAAAAGTTGAGGCTCAGCTCCATAAAGGAAGTTTGCCATTGCAAGGGGCCAAGAATGCTCTTTCACCTCCTGTGCTGGAGGTAAGAGTCAGCTCTATCTTCTCAATGTTCCGTTCCATCTGCTCAGAGCTATCTCAGGAACACTGTAAACTTATGGGAAAGAAATCATGCATCTGTCTGTAGAAATGATGTAATCTGGATCCCAAGAAACTTGGGCTAAATCGATATGTTAGTTGCAGCACTTGCTTGTTGAGACAACAGAAATTCCTTTAAAAGGCAGAATTTTTGGAGCAGAAACAATGTAGAAATACTTCAGGACGGAAAATCAGAGAAAAGGTCCTTTATTTCACCAGTGTCCTGCCATACTAAAGGTGCATCTGAGGAGGAATTGATATTTAAAGCACATTTTTGCATTACCAATAAAGGCTTTCCACCTAGGGAAGAAGTCTAACCATCTGCCTCCCCAGTACACAACAAGAAAACAGAAGACAAAGCGTTTTAGTGTGTAAGTTCTGGAAGACAGATTGTCAATAGCCATTGATGCATTCACAATGAGAGATTCAAATGGGAGCTGGTAATGGATTTAGTACGTACTTAAAAGGTTTATTCTGTGGCCCGTTGTTGTTCCAGGAGAGAATTGTTCATTTTCACACGTTAGATGGCTAAAATGGCTCTTGCTCCACTCTTCCATTAGCCATAAACATATTCAACATAACTAATTTCATTAGACTTTTCTCAATAATATCTCACACATCACAAGAGTCTCTGTGATCAAGGTAGTCAAATGTCTTAATTCAGACCATTAATCTCAAATCCTTTTAAGGTGACTTGGATTCTCTACAATGAGTGTCTCCAAAAAGTAACTATTATCCTCTTTTTGTATTGTGGATGTAGAAGGGCAAGGTGGACTAATGAACTGAACGCCGAGTTACAATAGATGATGGATCATCAAGGGCAGTTTGTATGTTGTTTTTTCTTGGCCCCTGTGTTTTCACTCGGGGGTTTCCGCTGTAGGAATGCAGTATGGCATCATGTTTTTTGGAGAAACTGTGGAGCTATTTTCCGCCATAACCTACAGAATCCATTTGTGAGTGACACTGGCTTGTAGCTTCAGTGTCCTCAGAAACTGTGAATTATGACCTTTTTTATTGTGCTTGCAGCATTGGTACTCTTCGTGCTAGTCTCTACCTTCTTGTTAAGAAAAAAACAAAGTTTCCTGCATCTCACCAGCTATGTTTTCCATTCCTGATGCTATATTGCTTCATTCTCTTTGGGCTCATAATGAACGTCCGTTCCTTTGTCTGATTCTCGTGCTTTGCTGCTCTCCTTGTTCCGGTGCTTGATTACCAGGGACTGAATTTGTGAAGTATATTTAAATGCTTAAACCTCTTTTAAGCACCTGACTGACTTTTTCCCCCTACTGTGATTAGGATATAGGCCTAAGTGATTAATCTGTCTTCTTGAATAATGACAAAAACGTTGCATCAGCATGAGAGGATCTAACCTTTAAAAAATTCCCCTGGGAGCATCTGTTTCTGCTGGGGATTTCGCTGCCAGTCAGAGCAGTTAATAAAAAAGGGAAAGCCAATAACACTGCCAGAAGTTTTTGCCATATAAAAGTCAGAGAATCGGTTAGAGGCTGTCAAATGTAATGTATGACATTATTAATATGAAGAATTTCAGATCAAAACGGGGCTTACTGTCCCAGCGACTGGGTCATGTGGAAGTGGCTGAGGAAACAGGGAGTCCTCAAGTGGAACATCCAGAGGAGAGTGCTTGGGCAGACTTCACAAAGTCATTAATCTTAGCATTTCAGGAGGATGAGAAAATGAAAGGTAGCAGAGGAGACAGTCTAGCTGTAGTGTTGGGCACCCCTGGGGTGTTTTTCAGCCTTTGGTCTCTGAGGTCTTCAAGATGCGGAAAGCTTTTCCTTCCTGGGGCAGGGTGGGCAGAGGGTGCCTGGACAATGCCGAGGAACGGGGTAGGAGCCCACCCAGCTGCCCACCAAGTCCTCTTGGCTGGTCGCAATGCCGAGGCACCAGCACCATGAAAGGCAGTCTTCTCAGACTTTTTCTTTTTTCCTCCTTTCCTCCTCTTTTCTAGATGTCACACTCTGAAAACATCGGCTCAAACCATGCAGGAATTCACAGTGCCTGGGAAAAATTAATTATGCAGTCATCATGGTTTCATAAAACCATAGACTGTTTATTTGTTTAAATGTTTGTCTCGTTTGTTTCATGTAAATGATCACAACTCTGATTATCTGAACACGCTATGTAAATTCAACTCGCATCTAGTGGGACGCTGCGCCAGTACAGCTGGTTGGAAACCAGGCAGCTTAGAGAAATATTCATCAGACGTCCCCGAGCCTAAAAATGGCTCAGTAACCTGTAGAAGCTTTTTAGCAGCTTCTGTCAAGTGCACAATTTGTTTGACAAATCCTATCTTCCTTATTGTGTGTAAATTATCCACAAAAAAGTTGCTGTTTTTAAACATTAGTTAGCTTTAAATAATTCCTCAGAGCTGCATAGACTGTCTCATGGTTGTTTCACTACAAGGTATTTCTTTGGGTGCAGAAGGGATGTGTTGGGCTCCTGGCAAACCCCCGTTCCTCCGCTGAGGAACTTCTGCTGCATATATTTGGCTTAAGAAATTTCTTTGCACGAGCGTTCCCAAGTTTCTCGGGCAGGTCTCCGGCAGTACGTGGTACCCTGGGCACCCCAGTCATCCCGTGGCGCTGGCACCATCGCCCTGGCCCCGCTGCAGGACTGCGGCCGGGTGGGGAGTTTCTGCACAGAGCCACAAGACCTCGCAGGGAATGAGGGCTGTGGAGGAAAAGTGCTCAAGTTGGTAATATTTTTGCTTATATAAGCTCGACATCAGGTTTGAGTAATCATTTTAAAGCAAAATTGATTCCTGTCCTGCTGTGTTAGTGGTTTGCTTTTATTTTTATTTAATTTAATTTTCTTACATTGAGGGCAGCCGAAACACTTACAAAAAAGGCTGGTTCAGGTAACGTCTGCTGCTTCGTCGTGACTTTTGCAAGGAGCAGGATTGGCGTGCCACTGCAGAGGGGGGAAGGGCAGGTAACAAAGGCATCAACAACATACGTCTCCGTTCCTTATTACCTCTAATAGCTGTTTTGGTCAGCAATACCAGTAGGTGTTAGGTTATAGGTGGCCGTTGGTCCTTTTGATGGAGCGGATTTTATTCCTATAATCGTCTCACTGCCCAACAGCATTAACTGGTGAATGTCGGCTTCATTCTCCCTCATTACGAGTAGGTGACAAAATACCTGGCTGGAAAAACCCTTTGGTACTAAGACGTGGCTCCATCCCATGGACACTGTGCTCCTCATTGGTGCAGATCTCTCCTTCCGTGGCAGATCTGCTCTCCTTTGTCTCACCTGTGTGTCCCTGACCACTCTCTATGATTGAACTATGAAATAAGGGAAGATTATTTCTCTTTCCAAGCAAACTGAGATGAAGTCTTCCCCTCTAGAGCCCAGGGAATAGTGACTTTAATAATATTTGGCACTTTATATAGATAATCTGTCGGCAACGGAAGTGTACTGCTATGGGCTGCACACGTGTCTCGGGCCATCTTCCTTAACCCTTTCATTGCAAGGGATCATTTGTATGATAAACAAGAGAACTCCCTTCTCCTGTTGGAACGTTTCCCAGCTTGAGGGAAGTTTTTTCCTCGTTACCTACCATGAGCAGTTCATCAGCTCCTGCCTGAACTGCAAAGTGATCTTGAGATGGCCCAGTGGCTCGCAGGCAGCATGCCCATGTATCAGGGGAAATCACCGAGTATTTACTTGCTCAGATACTTTCTCTCAGAGTGTAATTGTGGAGCTTTTTCAACAGGGGTTTAAAATACTTGTTGACACAGCAGGAAAGGTCTACTCTGCTTCTCATCTTGGTGGTACTTGGCATCTTTAGGGACTGCTGTATTCCTCAAGAGTCTAAACTTTCACGTAGAGTAACTTTAAAGCTCTTCGTGCTAATAATATTTGTCTTATAACGCTGTATTAAAAAAAGTGAGGGTGAAACATCATACAACTGGGAAAGGCTGTACCTGGAAGATTGGTTCTGCTATGCAGCCAAAATACCTACTGTTCTTTATGGTGTAAGGACATATAACTAAAACGTGAAGTGGCATATTGCATTAGATTTCCTCAAGATAAAAATTGTACAGTGCGCTTTTTGCGATGTCTTTATTTCAGTAGCATTAGAGCATCAAAATATTACCGTCTGCTGATAATCTGATGGAAAATATCCAAGTTGCCTTGAGTGAGAAAATATTGAGTGAATAACAATGCTCCTACTGTCAGCAAACTCTGCCAATGATGGAGACACCAATTTGGTTACTTCAAACTTGCCTTGCACCTTTTGATTACAGAAAGGTTTTGACAGAAGACCTGCAAGGACTAATGCAATACCTGCTCACGGTGTTTTCCAATTAAAGACAGTGTCATTCGCGCTCTGAGCACAGTGCTGAGATCAGGATCTGTGCCGTTATAGTCACAGCACCACCCACAGCTGCAACAGGTCACGAGCATCCTTTGTTTGTCATAAAAAGAGACAAATTGCAGGATTTTTTCAAATCCTTGCAATATATCCATGAGCGTGAATGACACTGCCTTTATCTCGCTGGGTGTTAGAAGTGCTACTTTTTTTGTATCTTTTGGTTTTCAGCTGTGTCTCTTCATTTGAGCAGAGAAATATTTCCAAAACTCGGTTATGGAGAGATAAACCCTCTCTTTCTCAGGCGCTCGTGGGTCTTGGAGGGGCTGGTGTTGCTGGGAGTCTTCTCTTCCCTTGTAATACGCAACCTCTGTTTGTCTCTGAAGAGGTGCCTATTTTAAAATCTGAATTAGCATATGCCGCGCAGGCAATGAGCAGAGGAGAGACTAGACTGGAAACTCCTGCTTGGAGGCAATGCTTCAAATTTTAGGAAGGGAGAAGGAATTACACCCGCACCCGTGGGGCCCCTGGCCCGGTGTGTTCCCAGGGAGGGGAGCGATGCTGGCGCTGGCACGAGCGGGCAGGGGACAGGAGGGGGCAATGCCCACCGCCGGCAGCTCCAGCACACAGGTTTGGTTAGAAGCCGGCCTGGTGGTCATCCCCCAATGACAAAGTGGCGGGACTAAAAGAGGGAGCAGAATTAAGACCAGATCAAAATATCAGGCAGAAAATTAATCAAGGAAGGAAACTATCTGGGTTGATTAGACTGAGCATAAATTCCACCTGGCTGGCACTGCTGAAACCAGATGAGGAGACAGGTATGACTGGAATGCTAAAGTCATTTTTTTTTTTTTTTATGATTTATTTAGCAAGTTCTGAATGGGCCCTGGGGAGGGGGAGTGACACTGTCAAAGGTGTCGTTGCTTGTTGGAGCTAGTGACAGCTTGGAAGCAAGCGATCCTCTGGGAGTAGGGGTTAAAATACGAGCAGATAAAGTAGAGCATCGGGTACTTTTTATAGCTGCTACCGACCCCGACTGGTACCCTCAGAACAGCCAGAAGCACCAGGTTCCCAGTCTCCTACAGCACAACCTCACCTGATGATCTTATACAGGAGTGTAAAAATTAGACGAGAGCCTGCTAGTTTCATTAAGTATTGAATCCCAAGAAAATGACGTATTTCGATGTCATTTTAACAGGCCTGGAGAATTTGATCACCAAACTGAAATTTAGCACTGGCTGAAGGCACAGTATTGTGGTTTCACCACCTCAAAGATGGGTTTCGTGTATTGCAGGAGTACAAAACCAGCAGCAGACACGTGTGTGCGTGTATCTTCAGAGCGTGCACGCGTGCACTGACACACGGGTGTGTGCACACATACATACACTCTCTCACACACACAGAGCGCATTGGCAGAGCCAGTCAAGAAGCTGGAAACTACTGAACCAAATCAATGAGAAAGAATTTAAACGGTTCCAATTATCATTTGCGTTCTTTGATTTAAATCCCATTAGCGGATATCAGGGAAATAACAATTAGGTGTTAAGAGACTGAAGGACAGGTTAATTTAAGAAGAAAAAGGTTGATTTTCCAGCAAAAGATATCAACAGAATCTCATTTAATTCAATTCAGACATTTCATTTTATTAGAGGTATATTTGCTATGGTACATATCTTCGATTACCCCTATAAAAGCGACATTAGGGGCATTTTGCTGTTAACTCTGTAAGGGAAGATGAAATTGAAAACAAAACCCAGGAATGCCCTCTTGGAATGTTCTTATAAATGTGAAATGTCAGATTTACAGATTCCAGGAAGATTAGCTATTCGTATGGCTACAAGGTTTACCCACTATTACACCTGACGGAGAAAAACACTTGGGAAAGCTTACAAGCCATGTGCTTTGGTTTTAATTTAAATGTCAGGAAACCAAGTGGGGATCATACAGAGCAATACCTGGGTCTGTGTGTCCTCCCATCAGATTTCTAGGACAGACGCTCTCAGATTCTGTATTAAGAAGAGAACTCTTGGATCAGATCTGACCTGAACATTTCTCTGTGCTGTGGCCAGCGGCCGTGGGTGGGGGAGTCCTGCTGGAAACAGTAATGAATTACTTGCTCAAGTGTAAGACAGCGAAATGCTTAGCAAAGGATGCAAAATTGTGTTTTCCATGATGCTGGAGGAGATCCCCAGGCTCAAGTCACGTTGCCCACACTCAGGAGAGAATAAACCGGTCTGCGACGATATATCGCTGGGTCCTGGGCAGGGTCTGGGTTTCGGGGCTGGGCGCTGGAAGGTGCTGCAGGTCCTGCGGTGCCACCTGGCCATGGTTCGACTGGAGGCACCGTGCAGAGCAAATAGAGACAGGAAAGAGGTTGGTTTGTCTGACTGCAGCCGGTGTCATTTCTGGGTTATTTCTGCACAGCCAGAACCAGATCCGGAGGGGAAAGGATGCTGCAGGGCCAGCGGCAAAGGACGGTGCTGAGCCTTATAGTTTGCTACGGGTTTGGGTATTTTTTGCTGCCCAGTGACAATACCTTCAGCTCCTGAAACATGTTTCTGTTCCAGCGATGGCAGTGTGTTGCTGCAGTCGCCGCTCTGGCAGCATTACATTCTGGTTATTGTTTTGGCCTGAACGGGTTTGTCTCGACCCTTGTCGCCTGGCCTGCCGGCTTAATTGAATTTCTTACTGGGTCTGTATCTGCTGCCAATACGCAGATGAAGATCACTTATTCCCCAAAGTGGGATATTGTGTGGAGAAAACAAAATGCAGCAGCTGCAGCCTGAGGAAGTGCTGTGGGAAGGGAGGAAAAGGAAGAGGCTGAAGATGAGGACAAACGCAGGAGCATCAAGAGTCTTCTGGTGAAGTCTTCCTGGCAATGTCCGTTTGCCGGCAAAGAGCCTGTGACAGCGATGCGGGCGGAGCCGGTGAGAAGCGAGGGTCCCAGATGCTTTGGTCCTTCACCTGGGCTCGGTAAAATTTTCTCAACATCTTTTATGACTCCGGCCGCTCTTATGTCCAAGAAAATTGTCCTAAGAGTGCTCCTTCCCTCCCGCCGCTGTAACCTGGTGTCCTCTTTACTGAAAATTTCCAGCAGGGACATCCCTCTGCATCACTCTGCATCTCTCTGTGGGCTGAGCAGGAGGAGCAGGATCGGAGTTTGCCCGCATCAGGCAGTCCCAGGGCTTGAAACTGACTCTTCCCCTTCCAGGAGAAAGGCTATTCAGCTATTTCAAAGGTAGTTTCATGCCAGGAAAAAATTAGAGTTGTCAAATCAGAAAGAAACCAAAGTTGATGAGTTCATAATTTGTTGCAATATATATGTATAAAGTTATATATATATATATAAACTTCATCTATTGAAAGTATATATGAGTATCTCTATAAAGTCTATATAGACACACAGAAACATGTATATATAAGGCTCGGTGGTGGTGTTACAGCTGTGGTTTTCTGGCCGGTCCCACCGGTCCCTGGGCGGGCTGGGGGGTTACCGCAGCCCTCGCATTCAGCTCAGCCCTTCTTCCCACCCACAGCCCCCCCGGGCGCTCAGCAGTGGGAAATGTTCTCATTCCCTAAAAACTGCATTTTCATGTGACATTTATTTCAGTTGCTTGTTCTTGTTGTCCTTATTTTCATTAATGAGAATACGCATAAGAGCCCATGCACAATTACTTACCGTGCTGAATCAAATGTGAAATGCTAACTTGGAAAGATAAAAGGCTTTCTAATGCTTTATCAGTTTCTCGAGTTAGCTATTCCCGTTTCTATCTTAAGCTTTAAATATTTGCCTTAAGATCCAGATTGCGAGTAACTGGTCTCAGAACAGCTTATGAAACAGGAATTCTAAATGGAAATGTGGAAGGGAAAATGTGGCATTCTGGAGCCGGGCTTATCTGAGTGTGCAGCAAAGATGCGGCAGTCTGCAAAGCAGCTCCCGCCGCTCAAAAGAACATTCAGCAAGGCAAGCCGGGCGCTTTTCCCCTGACTTGAAAATGCAGGCTGCCTTCCTGCCATCTTCCTTTCATAATGCATTTTAATCAAGCCGCAGGATGGAGAATTTGCAGTCAATCCGAGCCAGGAATCTATAATCTCATCCAGAATTACTTTATAAATAGAAACAGTTTAATACTTTTGTATAAATTTACGTCCACTGTGTGGCTTGGATTTAATGTGAAATGTGTTTTCCGTGCACCTGGATGGGAAGCGCATAAATGAAAGCTGCGGGAATGATTCAATTTGTATTTCCCTGGTCGTGCGGGCTGTGTTAGTCACGTTAATTGCTGTTCACAGGCAAGCCAATTAACGAAGCACGTTCTCTCACATTCTCCCTAGCTAAAATCACATTAGTTAAAACAGCTCGCACACAAGTGGTGTTGTGTCACATATAATGGGGAAATAATTAAAGAACCAGCCATTCTGATTGAAATATGTCACGGTGGAAGAGGAGCCAAAGCGGCGGTGGTCTCTGCCCTCCGTTGCCATCTGCCGGGTGTGCGCAGGGAGGGGCGGGCGCTGGCGCTTCTGCTCCCCAAACCCCGGTATGTGGGGGCTGATGGTGTGACATCTCGGAACCATGAAGCGCTGACACCAGCACGGAGCACAGGCGAGATGGCAGCTGAAGCTGAGCGTGTTTGGTAAACTCATCAAAAAAATCCCTGTAGAAATGCGGGTTTTCTTGCAGCAAACGTTGTTGTTGCTAGACGTGTCCGTTTGCCCAGGAGCCCCTCTACACTGAGCGAGGGAGGATGGGACAGGACTGGACCAAGCTGCTGAGGTCCCTGGCTTGTGTTTGCCATCGTATGTGATGTGTGTGTTTATGAGACAAGCTGTGAAGTTTTGTGCGTGTCCGTATTTCCAGTCCCTCCCGTATGCCCTGGGGGGATTTTCCTGCAGCCCTGCTGGGGGATGATCGGTTGCTCCTATATATCAGCACTTCTGATGGATGGAGACACGTGAAAACCAGACTTGATGTAAAGCACCTCTGCCCAGCAGCCGGGGAGCGAGAGCAGCGGTACCTGCTGTCACACGGCAGCTTTCACTGCAGCTTTGCAGAGTAATAGAAATTTATGATGGCTGTGGAAAGCGTAAAACATAACTGATGAGTTAAAGGTCAAAATTGGGCCTGGGGATAAAGGACAGAAAAATCAGGGTAAATAAAAGGACTGCTGACAGCAATGGGGAATGAATAATTTCGTACAGCAGCTATTGCTTAAAGCTCTTGCAAAGGACTTGGGGAATTACTCACTTCATGCTAATTCAAAGTTGCCGTCCCAAGCACTGGCAACTGCTGATAAGAGGAAGATTAGCACGGCTCGTGTCTGTGTGAATGCGTTCGAAAGAGACGCAGAACAGCAAAGAGATGTAGGACAGTGGCTGGGGCGACCGTCATCCTCTGCGTTGGTGGCAGCACGGAGCCGAGGGTCGGTGGTTTGGTGCTATAACATGATCCAGGCTGAGCAGAGACAGGGAATGCTCAGCCGTCACTGGCAGCCGGGGAGACTTCCACTAGCAAAATCTTCAGAAAACTGACTTATGGTCAACAGTGACAAAACCAACCTTTTTTATTTCCATCCACTAAGTGTTTTCCATCTTTGAAACAGCTGGTAATTGCTGCCATGATTAGTTCACGCTCTATACGTTTGAAATCAAACAGTAAATCTAAGAGAATTAGGGGTGAATTTGCCTTGTCAGACGTTTACAGGCATGCATTTCCTATGAAACGCCAGCAAAAAAAATAATGAATCCAAATGCTTTTTCTGCAGATCCCTTGGTTAGTTCTTCCACAGGTTAAGTCGCCTGGCTGGGAACTCTTGGGCTGATTTTGGGGGTGCAGTTCTCCAGAGGAAGTTGCCAGTGTGTTACAAACAGCTCCATGTCAGCACAGAAGATAATATCTCCAGGTTTTATTTAACTGATCTGCTTATTACGTTTTGGAAAGTTTTCCACTAGAGACATCATAATTAGGATACACTATTCTTTACAGGTAGATAAGTAAACTTATCATATATACATATGTATGTGTGTGTGCGTATACACACATATATACACACGCATATACAGCAGTTATTTTGAAGGTAGTGCATAATATGTATTTTTTTCTATAATGGATTTTTTAATAACACAACTTAGATTACTATTTGCATTAAGGGACTTCATGTTGCACTCCGGTTCACACCATGTATTACTGCACACTTTATTGTGCTCGCAAAGACAGGGCCTGTCAGAACCTTCTCCAGTCAAACATGCAGGAACCCAGTGTAAAAAGGCAGGGCTGTGCGCAGAGCTGCTCTTTCCCTTTCTTTTTGTGTATACGTACATATTTATCTAACACAATTAAAGAATGACAAATACCGCAGTATGCAGGCAAAGCTGTATTTTTCTTTAAAGCAAATACAGCAGGAAAAGAGCTATATTCAGACCAAAAGGAAAGTGAGAAGGAACATCTCTTTTCATCTGAAACACTATAGAATTCTGAGGATTTTTTTTTGAGGTTATGTCACCCTCTCTACATTTAATCAGGGATTTATGAAATGGAGCAGGATTGGGGGCAGAGCTTTTGTTTCATGTCGTCGTCTTAGCTCTCTTCATCCTCGTTCATGCTTCAGCAACCTATTTTTTATTTAGTTTTCCCAGAGCAATCAAAGACAGAACACAGATTAGAGCCCTGAGAGCAACTTTAAATGCAGCTGAAACCTGCACTTGGGTAACTGCACTGAGAGTAAATGTGTCCTCGTTGAGGAGATTACTTCAAGTTTAACTAGACACCTGTGAAAAATATACCTCTGGAGATGACAAATCAATATTATTACCACTGGTCATTTTTAATTTAGGTTGTTGGCCTTTAAAGAGGACTTCGCTATCTGAAGTTGGAAGTTAGAAGGTTGTGCTAGACTGAGAAGGTGTGATTTTGAATGGTGTTTTATCACATGTGAATGATTAAACAGGAAAACTTTAAAAACATATCTAAGGTACACTGATTTTTCTTCTTCTAACCAAAAATCTGTGTTCATGGCCAGACCCTTTCATTCCCAGTCCGATCTACATTTACTTCCATTTCCCGTGACCCTGTTAAGGGTTCTGCAATGATAACGAAATAGTAGATAGTTTCAAATACAGCATTAATTCCCTGCTCAGTTTGAAAAGAAGAGCAAATAAAGCCGAGGCGCGGCTCTCCGTAGCGCGGTGCGGTGCTGGCTGGGTGGCTTTGGCTTTTCATCGGGATGACACTGCGGTGGTCTCTTCGGAGTCTGCACAAATTGCCTGCGCCCAGGGTTGATACTGAGTTTTCTTGTTTAGAAAATTAGTACTGCAAGTGCCTAACCTTTGGGTTCCTTAAGTCGCTTCTGTTTATTGTGTTCATGAACATCAGACCAACTACATTTGCATTTTGGCCTAGGAATAAAATCTATACATTCGTTTTCATTAAGAGGATTATATTGTTCTTGTCCGAAACAATGCGGCAAAACATCACAATTACTCCAAGTGATCATTGCGAGTGTAGCCAATAATTAGTGACTGATTTGGGGGAAAAAAAAATCCGCTTGGGAAGCATGATAATTACCCACATATTTCTTTGGGTCGGGCAGCCATGTTACATCAAACGCTAGATTTATTATTCCATTTAAATCATTTTGAAATAATTAAGAATTGTGTTGTGCATCTGACTGAGCAGATCCAAAGTACAAAATCATACATCTAAATTATGAACCGAATGGAGCATTGCCAGCAAGAACGAGAAGTGAAATACTTTTCTCACTTCTGAAGCAAAAAGGAGTGAATATGTATTTTCTACATCACCATATTTCAAAATAATTGCCACTTTGTTTCCATTTGTTTTCCTGTGTCTGAAAATGTGCTAAAAATAAAGAAAAAATGCTAAAATATAGGTCCAAAAGATATTGGGAATATTTCAGCATCTCTGCAGTGTTGGCTGGCTGGATGCTCGGAGGTAATAACTGTGCCAGATGCGGCCATGACTGACTGCAGCATGGCATGAGGTTTGGTTTATTAATATCAGTATATATAATTTGATATCAATATCAAAACAACACTGGATACCTATTGAGTGAGAGCTACTGAATGTGTTTAGCTTCATACAGGTTTCGTGTTGTAGTCCCTCTTGTGTCACCTCCATGAGCACCAGTTCTTAGGAATAAAGTGTGATGTGACCTTACTTCTATATTTCCAAGATAAGAGCAAAAGATGCCTGTGTTTAACTCAACAAAACAACGTTTTGGCAAAAAATGTTACTTCTAGGTGCTCCAAGCCAATCTGTTGGCTCACTGCTTTAATTTGTATCAGTGATGGGTATAATAGCAATAATTTGGCATGTCTCGTATTTTCTTCTTTAATTTCCCCTTCCTCCTCAATGTACAGTGAGTCATCAGAAGATGTTTCTATAAAATATGTATTTTTTTCTAGGTTAAATCCAATGAGCTGGAAGCAATGAATGTTTTTCTGCATTGCCTTCAGTGGAATTGGTATTAGTAATGTTCGCCGCAGAGAGCATGTATAGGGCTTAGGATGTTTTAATATTTAATTGCTTTTCAATGATGGTTAAATTAATTGCAATGGAAGAATTAGGGATTTGCAAGTAAAAATATTACTTCTGGAATAAAAGAAATGTTGAGAGGAATGCGTTTACTTAAAAACTGGTAATTTTGCGTGGAATTTGGTAATTTCTCTAAGGATTGAAAATTATTAAAATTACCGCTTGTAGCGTGAGTGTGTTGACAAGTAACATCAGTTGTGCTCCAGTGCACACTGCAGCTTCTTCCTTCAGCGCATACACAGATTTAGCACTGAAGATATTTGCATGGAGCACAGGGAAAGGAGGTTCCTGCAGCCCCAGGAGCTCAGTTGTCCTGGTATGGCTGGTTTTTCTTCTTTCAATGAAAATCTTACTGATTTCGTAAGATGCCTTGCTAATCATAGGAGATTCAAATGGTGGTTTAAGAATTGCAATGATCTACAAAGGAGGATGCTGAGACCCGGGCTGACCCGTGGGAGGAACGGGGATGGCAGTGTGGTTTATTGTTATTTATTGGCGTGGAGTTGGTACCTTTCCCCCTGGGGCGGGCACGGTGCCACCCCCTGGGGATGGATCCCCATTCCGAATGCCTGGCAGAGCTCAGGCCAATGGGCTGGTTCCCAGCTGTGTCACTGGAGCGATCCGTATCTTTGTGCTTATTCGCCAGTCTGAAGGCCAAATCTCTTCCCTCTTCTGTCACTGGCTGTAACTGGGCTTCCAGCTTAGCATCAAACACCCAAATCCTGTACAGGGCATTTTTTGCATCATCTTATTGTAGTCAGGGAATTTGTGCTGTGAGGACTTCATAAAAAAAGAGAATAATGTTCCCTATTCCGGCAAGGTCAGTGGTGCTGCACAGAGTATATAGTCTTTGTGAAGGGTATTGCGTTTAGCAGCGACATTGAACAGCCCTTTTTGGTAGGCTTGGAGTAAACAACGCACTTCAGAAAAGCAAGAAGTCATTCTTTTCCTTGGTGAAGTTCAACTGTATTAGGATGGACGACTCCTATTTATCTTTTGCACTGTTTACCCTTATGCGATGCTCATAAAAGGATCCGTGTACCGCTGGGATGTGACATGATGTGGGTGCAAAGAGCAGCACGTCCTGGATAAGTAACACAAGCCTCTGCCCTGGGATCCCCGCTCCTGCGGGCAGAGAAAGTTTACTCCCTGAAAAAAAAATACTGAAAGCACTTAACGGTTGAGTCAATGGAGCAAAGTGCTGAGACGTCGTGAGCGAGCGTCGGCTCTCCTGGAGCCATCGCTTGAAGGACTGTCCAGAACCAGGAATAAAGCATTCCGGGGGGTAGCTGTGACGTGACAGGCGTGGTGGCTTTTGAAACCACAGTCATCCCTCTGCACGCTTCGAGGGATCATTTCTAAGGGCAAACAGACCTGATTAACGGGAGCCTGCCCCCAAACACCGTGCAAGCGGTTTCCATGTCTGTAAGGTTCAGTAACCACCGAAATCTCCGTCAAAGTGCCAATGTCAAGTGTCACTATCAGGGCAGAAAGGAACAGGAGGGTTTGTTTCAAATGTTTTGGGCGGCGGTGGATGCCCCCGTTGGTCTGTCACCCTGAAATGTCACACGGTGTTGGACGCGAGGAGCTGCCGGCCCCGACGGGGTGAGCTGCTTGTGAACGAGCCCGGCAGTCTGTCCGGGAGGTGCGTAATGCCACCGTAAATCCTCCCCAGTACGCGATTTGGGAGAGAACAAACATAAAATGGACGAAGCTGTGGGTGCCAGGCAGTGCGGGCGCTGTTTGCCAGGCCAAGCAGGGGGGTAAGCCCTTTCGGGGCACAGATCCGCTGCATCAGGCTGGGCTAACGCTACCTGCAGCGATACAAAACAGCAGAGAAAAACGTCCTTTCTTTGCGTTAGGCTAAAAAGCGCATTCCTGTCTGATCTGTCTGTGTTCTCGGTCCAGGCTTTCTCCGAGACCTGCTGGCATCCAGTCCCGTGTTCCCCAGAAACGCCCGGGGTGAAAGTGCCTCTGGCCCCGCGCAGTCTTCAACATTAAAGCGTTTAATGCCCAGAAGGACAGAAGTAATTCTTTGCTCGAATTTTGATTTTGAAAAAACCCAAAGGGCGTGATGGGCTTAGTCACATAGGTAACCAACCAGATGAAACATTTTTTTTTTTTTTTTAAAGTTTGTATAATGTACATCTATTAATGGTTTTTAAGGCACGGTGATTTTTTGTTTGTTTGTGGAGCTGGCGGGAGGACAGCATCTCCCTCGGGAAGCCGCCGGGAGGTCTCCAGGGATGACGGCTACCGAGGACTCTGGGTCTGAGCTGAGCAGCCCCAGCAGCCCCCACTTCAGGAGCCTCTGCAGGACTTTACTTCACAATATCGGGGCTATTTATTTTTGCTTTCCTTGCCTGCATGGCAGAGGCACGTCTTTTCTGCAGGACATCAGAGCTGTTTGCATGCAAAGCACCGGGCAGGACTTGCTCTGTAACGCACAGCCTTTCTTACTGCTATTTTATTTCAGATTTTCCTTTTATTCTCGAGTGAACCAGATCAACTTCTTGCAGGGAAAATATTGGTTCAACTTGCAAAATGTCAGCAGAATGAGAAATATTTGCTGAGGAGGTGATGGGAGGGGGCTGTGCTGGACAAAGCCAGAGGAGCGGTGGGCTGCTTGCGGGGGGCTTCGGCCGGTGCACCCGCTCTGCCTTCTCCAGCAACAACATCAAACCTGTTTTCGGAAGACAAGCAAGAATAGGGGCAGAGGGATGGTGTGATGAGATGGAAGAGACAACACAGCACCACCGGTGCCCAGGAGCACCAGGGTAGCGCGCATCCCCCCAGCAATGACCCCTGTGGTCCCCAGGTCTACCTGGGGGAAAGGCACAGCAGCATCCTGCTCCCACTTTCAGTATTTTCAATTTTCCCTAGTTTCTAGCAATTCCACTTTCCTGCCGCTCTGCCTCTCCGGAGTTTATGCTGACAGGACAGAACTGCTGGTAGCGAACACATTATTCATTGTGATTGAGTGCCTAGTAATTACTTTATATATTTTTTCAATTCTCAAATTAAAACCATTTACTAGTAGGAACAGATGTTAAATTCAGGACTCTTGTTGATTGTTAGTGTGACACACACATGAAATGTTTTAAACGAGAAGGCTGATTGAATTTTAAATATGCTGATCACACCAGTGGAATTGAAAATAATTGAAACTGGGAATACCTGAAATGTTTCCAAGAAGTGAAGACAGGGGTGGGGTTTGTTTTTCAAACTCCTGATTGCATAAATCGTGTTAAATTCTGCAGACTAAATACAGTAATTTACTGTATTTTAGAGTACCAAACATGAGACTTGCATGGTTGTTACTTCAAAATGGCAGGAAAAGGAATTTTAAAAATAAGGCAAAACCTATTTTCAAATCAGTACTTCAGATATTATCCACATGCTTGTAGGAGCTTGACTTTTTTTCTGTTGTTTACTTATTCAGTAAAATTGCATTTTTCAGGAAATCTGACATTATTGCTGACCAAGGGCTTGGCGCGCGTCGCGAAGGCTGAGCAGGTCTCTTGCAGTCCCTTTGGCTGTAGAAAGCCCCAGCTCTCTTTCCCAAACTGGAGAAGGTGATGGTTTTACTCTGCAAGGGCTGGTGGCAAAAAGAAGTGAGCAAATTATTTATTCCAAAGCACCCACCAAAGGATCCAAATCCCAGAGGTAAGGGCAACCTATCACTGTTAACTTCCGGAAGATTTTTTTTGACTTCTGTGGACAAGTTTGAGCTGTACGTGCATTCTGCATAAGAAAACGAAAAAGTCCACCAATATATTTATGGGGAAGAAGTCCATTTTAATCACAAGGGAAGATTTCACAGTGTTATATTTTCTAGTGACCCTATAGCTTTGAAACCTCTCTGCTGGACAGGTGGCATCTCTTGGATGCTCCTCTGGAACAAGGTGTGGGTTCTGCTCCCACGCTTGCCCTGAAGCCACTGGGGGTCTGGCATGAAGTCTGCAATACCAGTTCCACCAGCCTGTAAAGTGGGTTATTTTCCAGCTGTGCAAAGGTGTTGGGTGTCTGCAGAACACTTTCCTATATTTGAATTAGAGAAGATGCATGTCTTGTATGTAGTTCTTTTTTTTTTTTTTTTTTTTTTAACGTAACCTGACTTTGCAGGATTTATTGCATACAAGGAACGAAAATTTGAGTTTGGAAAGTAATACAGTAACAATTACAATTAACCTCCACAACCCCCAGGTAACCCCTGGGTGTTCAGTTTAAATCACATTGCTTTTAATTAAGTTTAGTGGCCAAGTACTGCTTGTTCTAAAACATCTCACTGGCACTTTTTCTGCAACAAAATGCTTTAAAGCCTGAATATTGTGCCAGCTTGACCCTGTGTGAACTAATGCCAAAAAGGTAACAACGTAGGGAGAGGAAACACAATTTGAAAAAGCAGTTTCTGAGCAGGTACAACTTTTATTTGTTACAAACCACTTTGGTATATATGTACTTTCCTCTTATGTCTGGTATATTTTACAGACTTATAACACTTGCTGAACTTCTCAAAATGAGAAAACTCCCACTGAGACAGTAAATTGTTGTTGCATTGAACGATCCTTGACAACCTATTGTCACAATACGTGCCACATTAAAGCAGCCTGGCACCGGTACCGGAGAAAGTCTTCTGACACACGTCGTCTTCTGGGCTGTCATGCTTTATTATGTTGATGATCCATGGAGGAAAGGTTGCTAATAGCAGACATTGACCCACTGGTGGTAATTGCTGTGAAAACATTATTCAAGCTTATTATGATAATGACAGAAGGATGCGGCGCTTCCTAAAAAGTTAGTACGGCATCGCCAGAGATGCTTTATTTATTTAACTGATTGATCATTTAAAGGTTTATAAAATGCCTTCTCTGTATAATAACACTGCATAATCATGTACATACAAATTAAACAATCCACAAAGCTAAGGCAGAATGGTTGTTGCGGATCTGATTTTCATGTAAAAACTCAAGACTTTTATGGGCTTATTTACATAACAAGTCATGGTCTAGTCGCCTTTACCAGCGTCAGCCCGCCTCAGAGTTGGCTTCAGCGGTAAATTTTTACAGTTTGGAGCTAATGGAATATAAGGGAATGGTTCGCATATTTTAGTGATTTGAAATACTTTTTTTTTTTTATTGAAGAAAACAGTGTAATTTTCTTGCAGCAGAATGTTCTCTTCCCTAAAAATGTGATGCTTGCACTCTTTTCCAGGGTGAAGTTATGACTTTTCTCCTTCCAGTTAATGCCTGCAAACTGTCTCCTCCACAGGTACTCTCCTCTCTACCAGAAACAAACTGCAAACTCTGGGTCTGAGCATCCCTGATCTCCTGGAACTGGCATAAAGTGTAACTCAACACTGCTCTCTGACTGGTTGAACCCAAGTAGATCGAAAGATGTTTACATAGACAAGATGTGGGATTGGCATGTCCTCCAGCTGCAAAAGTGCAGCAGAAAGTCAATTTTTTTCTCAGTATGAATGGTCTAGCCGGGAGATCCTGAGGGTCTCTACCAAATTTGATTACAACTATCTCTAAACTAGACATGGCTGAGCCAGTGGGGAAGTTGCTGAGTGGAAGCTACGAGCCAAAGCCAGGAGACTGATGCCACTGTCTCCGCAGAGCAGGAGAGGTGACTCAGAGCAAAATGTCGGCCAACGCTACTCGGCTTCTGGATTAGCCCTCCGTATTTCCTCTAGGCTCAGCCTTTGGGCTCTCAGCTCTCCTTGTTTCGCAATGGCTTGACTTGCAATCAAAGGACACTTATAGAAATCCCATTTGTATCATCTTAAACTCATTTGAATACAACCAGAGAGCTCTAGAAATGGACTAATAGATTTGAGGTTCAGAAGAGTTCATTCCCTGTTTAACCCATATATCTGTTGCTACAGAATGTCACATCTTTTGAATCTGTTAATGTGTCTGACAGCTCTGACAAAATGGCTGAAACCAAACAGACGTGAAGAATTTCTTTCCTCTTTCCTACCTTCCCGCCCCGCCTAGGGCAAAGCACGCCTGCTTCTTTTTGCTTCACAACTGAAGACAATTTTTGCATTTGCAACCCATGCCAAGCTGCACAGAGGACACATCAAAATGCTTCAGCACTTGACAAGTTTTCCAACAGCATGGCCAAAACTTACATTTACGTCAGCCTGCATTAAATCAGTCCTGCACCTTTTTTTAGCAGTTATGACTTTGAACTTCTACATGAAACAGAAACACTGACCCTTTACAGATGGAGCACATAAATAAACTTTTGCTTAAACATCCTTTAGAAAAATCAGTGCTTCATTGCAAAAGGTCCCTAGTCACACTCCTCTCTCACACATTAGAAAAAAGGCAAAACCAGATGTCTTCTGGAATAGAAAGCAGGTTTGCTGCCTTATTTTCCATCTTATTTTTTACTGGGTAATTCAAATTAGAATGATAAAAAAAAAACAAACAGAAGTTAATGTTTTGACCTACCTCAGTTCTCGCCACCTTCCCAGCATCTGTGCTACTTAGTAAAAAAGCAATCAGATGGACGGATGAGTTTTCATGCCTCTTTTTGTTCTACAGACCACAGGGGGTAACATCTGTTTCCCCTCATCCTTTTCCCCCCTTGAACAGGAAATTAAATACAAATTACTAAATTAAAGTAACCTAAGGAATTAACTTAATTAAAAATAAGAAAGTTCAGGCTTGAGTCTCTTCGCTTCTGTCTCTCGAAGGTTATGCCGCTGGCGCTGAGCCAGTGGGAGTGCGGTCCCCTTTGCGACCGTGCTGATATCCGCCACTCCGACAGAGCGTGTGGTTGGGTGCACGTCTGCATCTCCAAAGCTATTCCGGCGCTGTCAGCTGCTATTGATTAGCCTGCATTTGATATTGCTATTGGTGGCTGATCGGTGCCAATCAACTTCATTCCTGGCTTTGAAAAGTCAGGGTACGGTTGCAGTTTCCCCGACCGGTCCATTGCATGAATACTGATACAGTACCCTCAGCTTGGGCAAGAGTCATTAAAAGACCAGCTGAAACGTTGGTAATTCAAGTATTTCTGGGGAGAGTTCGCTGTTCTGAACATCCCTGTGTGAGCATCAGATTCTGATATTCTGAGCACGCAAATCATCTTTCCAGATAGAAATTCAATAGCTCTCCCCAGAACTACCTGTTAAAACTCAGACAGTAGATTAAATATTTACTTGTTCCTTCTCAGGTATTTCTGGTTCGCCAGGAGAATTTTAAGTGGTACTAAATGCTGAGGAGTGGCAGGAAAGCGCCCGGGGCCGGGGCTGTGGGCACAGTGGTGGTGGTGGTCCTCAGCTGAGCCCTGCGGGATCCCGGCTCTCGCACCCATGAAGCCGCCGGGGCATCCCCTCGTGCACTCTTTGTGCTTAGCCATTGTAGGTATTGCATAAACCCTCTCCTGGGATTTGATACTAGATTGTGGAAGTCCAGAAGATCTGCTAAGAGCTGATTCAGCAATCTAAATTCCCCTTAAAATCACTGCAAAGTGAAGTGCTTAGCATTGAGGAGATTATGTGGTTTTGAGTATGAGAGAGTTTAGGTTTGAGCGTGGAGTTATACCTTGGGCTGAAGGGCTTTGAATCAGAGCCTGAATAAGGTCTCTTACAGTTAATTTTTATAGACTTGAGATATGAGCAGTGTGCTGGCAACTGAACTAGTAGTTTTGCTATTTAAAAATTGAATGAACTAAGATTCCAGCCTTTCATGCTCCCTCCTCCTTATTCTTAAGTAATATCTGTGCAACCATTGAATATTTTGTTCTATTTCATTTCATTAGAAGCTGTGGTGGCCAAAAGAATTCTGGTTTTACTGTTGGTGCCTAGATAATGTTTTCTTTTATTTCATTATTCGTTCCATTCACTTAGCCTGAAATTGATGCTTGATTGTCGTGTAAACTACTCTTCAAATGCACTTCTGAACTGCAAAAATATAGGAGCAGTCAGTACAATATATTCCAGTAATGCTGGCCCAAATGACAAGGTACAGTGGCCGTTAATAAGGTCGGGCTTTCAATGGTAACCCACACGAGCAATGTTTTTTTGTGTGACTTGTAAAGGTGGATTATAAACACACCCAGCAACAGTTAAAAAAGAAATTTAGACACAATGATCTTATTTCACTCAACCGTATGGACTTTCTCTCTCACATCCTTTATTCCATGTACAGTTCTTTTTCTCTCTTGAATGGCTGCTTGCTGTAACAGCTGTGCACTGTACAGAAAAACCCAAAATCTGAACTAGACAATGCACTGATCTTGTATTTGCAAATAGATATGAATTTACTGCAGGAGCGGGGGATAACTGTTTTGAGATTTACGGGCTTCCTTCTGCTTTGGAAATGACTGGCAGAAGGTCAGTGAATATGTGGAGAGGTAATAGAAGAGAACTTTGGGAGAATTTGCTCTGCAACTCACATACTTTTTATGTATTCTATTTCATAAAAGACAGAAAAAGGAACTTCAGTGCAATTTACTTTGGAAGCTAATTGGAGCAGACATTCAAGTCTTAAGTAAATCAGCTCTATATCATTTGACACACAACATTACTTCAATTAGTATGACTTTCACCATTATCTAGACAGAGGAAAAGATGTACCATGCTAATCAGAATATTAAAGTGACACTAGCATTTATATATTATGAATATTTACTTAACAAATGAATGCATGATAAATGAGATTGGTCTAGAAATCTTTCAGAGTAGGGAAGACGTGGATTTCCCCCCCCCTCAGGAGATTCTTTCTTGTGCCTACTCCAGTTATCAAATTTTCAGTGCGTCTTAAGCTGATAACTCCTTCCCCCCCCAGAGCAGCTCGTGTCACAGCTCGTACAGGGTTTTCTGCACGTACGGGAATTGTAGGGAGTCTGCAATTTTCTGAATGGCCCATGAGGCTGAAAGCTATTTTAAGGCCGGTCTTTTACACGTGTTTCTATGCCAGTTGACCCAACCACTGATAATGGGTCCAAATCTGGAGCACGAAGCCCCATATTCAATCCAATTTTCACATTCATAGGACTGTGATCGCAGGGTCCACAGATTAATGTGTGGACTATCTAAAGCTGAGCAAGTTCTAGCTCCAATGTCCAGTTGTGCCTGTGCTTAGGGTTGTGGACATACATCTTCTACGACTTATGTACCCTTCAGTATCTTCCCACTTGCCTATTTCTGGATCATGCAGGCAAAGCACAGCTCGGTATCTGCATGTAAGATTCATTACACAGGAACGGAGGTATCTCCCACCCTCTGAAGCGTGTGCAGTTGTAGGCTTTTCTGTGAGTTTTGTTTGCTTGGATTTTTTGGGGGAAAAGCTTCATTTTTCAGGGCCAGGAGAACAAAGAAATTAAAAATAGCCTCTGTTTCCTAGATAATGTACATTGACAAATGCTGACCTCACGCTCCATTTTGAGACATGCACTGAACTGTACTTTGAAAACTCACTGTCAGAGTCAAGGTGAAGTTCACAAATTTTCTCCATCTGCTTCTGCAGGTAACTGCTTGGAGAAGGACGCAGGATATGCAGGCTCTTCCCATCCACCAGGCAAAAGATAGGGAATTTACAGGGATGGGCTCCTCGGTGCTGAAAGCCCCAGGAATTTTTAATAGCTTCTATTCTAGGATGGAATAATCTTCAGGAGGTGAAAACAGACTCTTTTTAGCAGGTCATTGCTGAGAATAGCAGTGAAGTATAACCAGGGGCTCTTGTCCAAAATGGCACATCAGGGCTATGACTTCCAAGGTTTCAGCTCTTTGTTTCCTGCTCTCTCGGACGTCGCAGGGCCTTGTGCTCCATGTTTAAGATACGGTTAACTCCAATGTCGGTGCAAAGCAATTTGTGCAGTAACCTTGTACCAGCATTGTCATGATCATTTCTTGGCCATCCATCACGCCAGTATCTCTACGTCCTTAAGCAGAGCAAGTGACACCTTCTAGCAGCGAAAGAACTTTGATTGCATCTTATCTAGACCTCAGCACAGGGGGTAGCTCTCCAATAGCTCTGTCTGGAAGGGTAAATCCACAATGTACAAGGTCTTGGGAGGAGATTTTGTTGCATAGGTAACTGTGATGTGGCTCCTGTGTTGATTTATTTTGCTTTATTTCATGCTGTTTGGCTTTCTCCCCAAAGCCTTTAATCTTCCCTGAGGGAAGACGTTGACACAAAGTTGAAAGCGTTGACACAAACCATCCATACACACAGTGACCCTCACTGGGACTTGCCCTGGACTCTCAAAAAAAACCAAGAGGGGGATTACAAGAGCCTATGATTGCTACTGAAAGTGCAGATACATGGTCTTTCTCCCCGACTAACCTGCCATGGCTCTCCCAGCAGCTTCACCCACAGCAAGCTCAAGGGCAATGCAGCCCCGTGCTTGTGCTGGGGGCTCTCTTTCCTACCAAGACAAATAAACCACACTCCTGCCCATTAATAATACCTTGTTGACTTCTCCTTAAACAGAGGAAGTCAGCAACTGCAAAATCCAGTAGCAAGCAAGGCTCATTTTCTTGGAGTGTGTGATGTCCATTGACAGGGTTTGTATGTGTGACTGACACGGTAAATTAATTTACAATAAAAATGCAACTTTCACATAAATGACATCAGGAGACATCTTTAGTGCTCTGCTCATCTGCCTGAAGGGACAATGTGGTTTTCTATTACTGCTAAGATGCACAATAGCATTGCTCGGCTGATTTGGTTTTATTTTTGTATTGTGCTGCCAGTTCAATTACAGATATAGACAAGCTGCACCAATGGCAATAAAGCATCCGTCCTCCGAAAACCAGGTTCCTCTACCGTTCATACAGCAAGGGCGTCTAAGAAGTCACTGGTCACTTTTGAAAATGTGGTATCATTGTAACTCTGAAAAAGGTAAGTGTTTGGATTGACACGTTCCCTTATATACATCGTTTTGCCCAAATGAAAATATATCTGTTGATTTTTTACAGCACGCTTCAGGTCTGGAATAGGCATGCCACATCCATCACAAGAGTAGATTTCTGTATCGAGAACGTCCCTTTCTGTCACTTCTGTTTGCCTAATTTGTTGTTTTTAAAAACTTTTGGAAAAATTGCAGTTTGCACATACTCAGCTGAGATATTTAAGATTTTTTTAGAAGTCATACTAATCCGGGTTTTTGCCTACACTGGGCAGGCTGTGGCCGGGGACGGTCCCTGCAATCACACCTCTGACAGCAATGTGTATGCAAGGAAGGCTGTATGATGAAGTTGCTTGATTTTTGAGGGCTTGATACTGTGACCTTAAGGATGCCCCTTTTAGCACAGCTTCTGCCTTTGTCATGCCTTTGTATGTGCGTGGGGCTGAAATTGTATTTCCTTTGCCATGCCTAGAAGTGACCTAACTTCCATGCTCTGTCTCACCCTTTTTATTAACGTTATCTTGCCATGGGACAGGGGGTGAATGCGAGAAGAGTCGAGCGTGAGTTGATTCTCATGCTATCTTATTGTCTGCAGTACATAAATCTTGAAAAGTGTGCTTTGAATGGGAAAGGATACCAACTTAATGATACATTTACTCTAACTACGGCTGGGCGTGCACAGAATCCTAATGCATGCTGCAGACTCTTCATCGTAACAGATGTTGCTCTCTGCTTATAAAGTAAGTTTATTGCATTAGCTGCCTGTAAGCAGTTTACTCTCTAGAAGATTCATAAAGTAAATTAAAATTATCTAATTATTTGTTATCTAATTTAATAGAGAGATGGTCTTGATCTTCAAATATTAAACATATATTATTATATTACAAGCCAGTATGCCAGAGGTCCCTTTCTGAGCTCTGAACGGCTACAGAACATGAAGAGAAAGCTCTTCTCACACACAGACACATCTAGAGATTGGCTGCAATAGCGTTACTGGGGAGAACTCACTGGACGATGACTTATTTATAGATGTTTTTCTGTGGATACCTGTCCCTCTTGCCTGTTCGCCTGTCACCTAGCTGAGTCCTGCTGCTCCTGGCAGCAGCTCTGCAGACGAGAGCCCAGCTCTGCTGCGGCGTCTCTGACATGCCCCATCTCACAAGGTTCACCTCCTGCCAGGTCCCCGCAGAGACGTCGTGGCACAGAGCGAACAGGAACGCTCCAAGCAGACCACAGCCACTCGTAGGCTTAGCTAATGGCCAAAACAGCGTTTATTTACTAATCCTTAGTTAACTCTCCTCTCCCCACCTAACTGACCATTTTGCTTTCAGATCTGCTAAAAAGTCTCCTCCCTCCTGTTCTCGGAGCTCCTGGCTTTTATGGTAACATCGTCAACCGCACTCTCGCAGGCCCTTGAGTCGGGGTGAAAGAGGCTGGGTCCATCTCCCGGGAACCCTCCGCAAGTGGTGGCGTGGCTCTGCCTTCTGCTTCATGATCATCGTGGGGTGAGAGGGGTCTTGGTTTGGAGCTGAAAGTCCCACGCGCTTGAAGGGGAGAACAAGTGAGCCCTCCTTTTATTGTAATGCTGATATGTACATTTTATCCTGTAATTTTCTGAGTCATTACAACAAATTGCTCATGCTGGTGTCACTCATTTCCCCGTGGATCTCTTAACTCCCAAGTCAGCGGGCAGCAAGCTGCAAATGGTATTTCAAAATGAAAAATCACAGGTGTTTTCTGGATGCCATCCAAAGAAAGGAGTAGGGATTTCAGGCTGAAATCAAATCAGACCACATGGAAAAATCCCCCTGAACACCTCAGACAGTCAACAGATGGTAATCATGACATTAAGAGCCATCCTTCTAACCTGGGAAACTCATGGCCATGAGCAGCAAGAGTGTACATTTAAATTAAGTCTTCTATAAAAAGCTTTTAATAAGGGAGGGCTGAAACAGCACTAATGCCACGTCCCAGACTTTGGTGCTGTAGGAGAAACAGGGGAAAGAACATCCTTTGCTGCATACCACGTCCGGACTGCGAAACGTAATGAAAATCCACATCATCTTCAGAGAGCCACTATATGTAGTGTATATATATATACACACACATACGTACGTACATTTTACTTCTTTGCGCTTATTCTTTGTGCATCAGAGAGAGGTGCGCATTGTTTTCCAATACAGGGTACACATGTGTGTGTGCTCTGTTATTATTAGCCCACAGTAATGGCTTTTGTTGGTGTCTGGTAGAGGGTCATCTGGGAAAGGATCTTTGAGGCGATGTTATTGTAGCCTGTATCGGCTATTTATGGAAGAAATTGCTTGGTGATAATGTTAGGTTTTGTTGCAATTTAGAGGTTTTTATGGTTTTGCCTTATGCAGGAAGCACTGCAATAAAGTAGTGACACCACCTTCATGTAGTTAATATTTGTATTGTCTTTACTAGTTTATTCCATTCTTCTCCTGATTTACTCAAGATGTTGGGGAAGTCATATCTTTTCCTTATCCCTCTCTCCACCTGACAACCACATTAATACGTGTCATTTAAAAAAAAGATACCAAACCCTTAGCAGGATTCCTTATGTCTTTGGTTAAGCCTGCCGGATAAATATAATTTATATAGCCTTCGTAGACACTATCTATTTCTGATGATGGAGAAATGAATACCGCAGTTACGAGAGAGCCTTACTCCTGGGTTCCCTGTAACTCTGAACGAGTGCATAAATATTATTCTGTGTTGGACCTGTCAGAGTATGCCCAGGGCTGATGTAAACAACAATTCATTTCTGAGACTGACGATATGAATGTTCAGGTAGATGCCTGTTGATTATCTAGCTGCTCCTTTCTGAAAATATTTCAATGTACAAAATTATGAATAGCCCTTTTCATCAGCAAAAAGTAGCTACTCGTAAAAGCACATAAAATTCCAAAATTTATACAAAATGGCAGAAATTAACTATGGGAGGTTTTTATAAAAAAAAATAAAAAAAAATTGAATGAGGATTGGTTTGATTTGAGGTAAAGGATTTCCCCTTTGCTGTTTCTTTTTGTCTGCAGTGTCTGCAATTGAATTCCTGAGATACATGTGTTAGTTGTAAAAACACTGTCACAAGGTGTCTCAGCTTTAATGCTGCAAGAAATACAAATCCTACATCTGTAGGGGAATACTTTGTGTTTGGCTTGGCAAAAATAGCTGTAGGGAAGCTATGGTGCTGGGTTTTAATGTACCGTGTTGTTAATGGTAACTACTTAATATTTTGCTCGTATATTCCTTTGGGTTCGTTTAAACAGCAGCCTTCCTAAGCACTGCAGAAAGACGTAAAATGATAAATTAAGCGAGGTCAAAGAGTAGAAATTATTTTAAATGAACACAAACATCTAATTTGTCTGGACTTTTAATGAATTGAAACGCCAAAGTTGCTAGAGATGACAGCATTGTAAATCCTATTTATCTCTACTAAAATGTTCTTATTTTTTCCCACTCGTTCTTCGTGCACTCATACATCAAGTCGCTGTAGTGAGATTTGCTCTACTAAAGTGCAACCAGAAGTCAAGGTTTCCAGTCCTGGCGTACCCATGGGGCCACCTTTGGGTAACGCCTGACTGGTCCATACTGGGATTGGGCAGACCAAACCTTGCAGGGCACGGGAGGGTGCGGTGTAATCTGCATATGCGGCACTTCCAATTGCCATAGTATTTGCTGGATTTATTTATATTTACATATGGCCATTTTTAACCAGTGATCCTGGACTACGCCTCAAAGCTGATTACTAAATTTAACCCAAACTATGCTGTACAACCACAATTCAGTCTTTGCCTCTGCAGTAAAGATACAAGACGAATAATTTCCTGATGTTTTTGTCATCACAGGATGTCCCAATAGAGACAATTAATGCATGTGACATATGACTTCCGTGGTCTACCAATATATGGTAGAGGCTTGCCCTGTCATTAAATAATTAAATCGTGTGATGGCACAACCAAAAATGTAGTAAATAAAATAGGAGAAATGATTAAATGACTTAAATTTCACCTACTAAGACATTAAAAATATTATTAGTTTGTGAATATTTATTGTGAGAATGATGAGTCTAATGAAGATTTAAACATCATCTTCAGTGAACTGACACTACTTAGCCTAAGTATGTGTTACCGCAGGAAGATGAAATTGCGTGCCCCATGTAGTGACCATAAAGCATCTTAAAAAATAAAGTGTGCATGCTGATTTAAACTTCTGTTTTTGCAGCTAATTACAAATTTGTTCCGCAGCTGATGAACTTTTGGCTCAGCAGCACAGTCCACGAGCTGATCCACCCCTGGGCCAGCCAGGGCTCGGGGACACGGGGCACGCTGACGCTGTCCGGGGGCAGGACATTTGCTTCACATCCGAGTAGGGATTTACCTCCCCTGCAGTACCTTATCTTCACAGCACATAACCCCCCATATGCTGGGTTGAAGTCATTAGCGATCAGATTATTAATACTGCTAACAGCTACCTTAAGAGTAGCAGGTAGAAATGTTTTTCCTTCTNCCTTTGCCAGTAACTGAAATATTGGCAAATCCAGTGTTCCTATTGTTTGCTCCATGTTCTGAAGACCATTGCTCCTTCCAATTATTTTTTACACCAGTAGCCAGTCAGGGCTCTGATCCTTTTTGTTCTGGACACTGCACAGAGAAGGGAAAGCAGCTTGCTGGCTGCCATGAAATATTGCCCAGAGAGGCAGAAGGTGGAAGGACACCCGTGCTTCGCACACAGAGCAGTCAGACTGGAGGATCCCAATCCTGCAATGAGCTCCAGAACTGCTACTTGTTTCCTGCTTCTCTTTTTCACATGACTGTAGTGGGGATTAACATCTCCCAGGCAGCTACCGTGCACATTTTGCAGCAGGAGTAGGTCCCTGTCCCTCTTCCCACTCCACCAAAGACAATCCATGAGGTGGCATTACTCACGTCACCTCTGCCATCTATCTCACGGTGGGATCTAGTCCTGAACCCAAGCAGCGAAGGGCTGTCATGGTCATTTCTCACGTTACTGTGTGTGTGGGGGACACCTGCAGTGCTTTACTCTGCCGCCTGTGGGAACTTCTCTGCTGTAAGTCCTGCGAGATTGAAACCTCCATCATGTGTTTTGTCCTGCAAAGCTTTGTTGTCTTCTACCAACCTTCTGATGCTTTGATTGAAACTAACCTCAAGAGCAAAAGTAAACAACTAAGGAAGAAAAAAAAAAGGTTTATATATTCTGACCGCTGAGTTCAAGAAGGATAGGGAACTCCTGGAGGGAGTCCAACAGAGGGCTGCGGTGATGATCAAGGGAATGGAGCACCTCTCTTATCAGGAAAGGCTGAGAGACCTGGGTCTCCTTAGTCTGGAGAAGACTGAGGGGGGATCTTATCAATGCTTATCAATACTCACAGGAAGGATGCCAGGGGGATGGGAACAGTCTTGTTTCAGTGGTGCCCGGTGACGGGACAAGAGGGAACGGGCACAAACTTCAACAGGGGAACTTCCATCTAACCCTGAGGAGGGACTTCTTCCCTTGGGGGGCGGCAGAGCCCCGGCACAGGCTGCCCAGAGAGGGGGGGGAGTCTCCCCCTCTGGAGCCATTCCAACCCCGCCTGGACGCCGTCCTGTGCCACTGCTGGAGGTGCCCCTGCTCTGGCAGGGGGTGGCACTGGGGGAGCTCCAGAGGGCCCTTCCCACCCTCACCACTCTGGGATTCTGTGATTCTGTGATATCTTTAGAAGCTTGCTGAAAACCATGAAGTATGTCTTGATCTCTCAAAGGATTATAGAAATGGTGTATAAGTTTCCTTGCGGTTGTTGGCTTTCGTCTTCTGTTCAGCACAGCCTTAGTAATCAGATGGTGTCCTGTCCCCCTCACCTGGAAAAGTCCCCCCCATCCCCCCCACCAGGCGAACGGTGTGGCTCCGGGCCCCCTGCTGTCGTGGCTGAGGCTCCTGTGCTCCTTCAGCTCCCCACTCCAGACACAGCAGCTCCCAACAGCCATTCATAAAATTGATCTAACAAATATTTTCTTTCTGACAGGGGGAGAGGACAACAAATCCTTGACGATGCCATATTCACTTTATTGAAGGTCTGCAAACCGGCAGCCTGTACCCGGGGCTGGGTGACCTGGGGCTTTTTTTGGCACTGAGTTTTCAGCAGTCTCACGGCACCCTCTGGACCATCTCAGCCTTCCCGAGGAGGTGTGAAAGTGAGTGTAAATCTTCCTGGCTATCACTTGCTCATTGATCGCAAGGCGCTTGGCAGCAGTCTGAACGGTTTTGTGAACAATGTGTGCTACACCCCCGGCATCCATTAGCTGCCTCTCTCTTGCAACACCTCAAATACATTATTTGCCCCTAGTGAGCATCTCCATCCAGGCTTGCATTAACATCGTTGCCACCACAGCCCCTAATGTATTGGTCAGGGTGTTCTTTTCAACAATATTTACAGCCTGGCTTAATAGCGTGTCTGTGTTTTGTTTGCTGCAGATGATAATTCAGGGATTTTTTTGGCTGACTTAAAGAAACACTTTGAATCAACTCTTAGTGGGTTTGATTTTTATTGCTGGAAAAATTTAAATAAATACAATTTTAACATATTCTGCATCATCCCTTGATATTTTCTGAAGATTGTATCAGTCTCCATCCCGCTTTGGTCATGTTTTGAAGTGATGTTTGACACAAAGCTGATTCTAGCTCCCAAAATCTATGCTTCATCCAGAGTCCATTTTATCTGATGCTGTGGCCATAGGACTCTGCACCAGGAGACCTTTTCCTGGTGCTCCTGCTCATAAGGCGCCAGTAGAAGTTGCTAATCAATGTGAGCCTGGTTATAAAAATATGACCTGCATGGACCAGTGCATTTTCCTGCGGGCTGGACTCCCGCAGCTCCCATTGCATCCAGGGAACTGTGAGGGACCAGCAAGGGTTGGGCGTCAGCCTGTAGTCAACATTGCAGTAATTAAAAATATCAATTTCTCTGCTGTCCTTATTCCTCCCACACTTGCCAAAACCATCCTGCCTCGATCAAAATGCCGTCTAGTGTGTCCTGAAAACTAGTGGATGACCTGCTAGCAGACGGAGTGTTGTGCCACTTGCACAACAGCTATTACTACTGAACTTTTTTCCCCCTGCTATCTTCCAAGGGTTGTCACATACTGATGCAGTAGCTTTAGGGTGTTTATTAGAGCGTCCCCGAGCATCCCAGGCCCCTGAGCCCCCCGGGCCTCTAACAGGGGAAGACAAGTGAAGCTGCGTTCGTTGACCGTAACACAAATTGACTGCTGCTCGTGCTGATGTTTTCAGCATAATCCATTGTGGCTTGAACATGTTGACTATCTGCATAATTTCTCCTTGAATAATTTTACTGCCATATGGGATACTGCAGACCTTGAGCTGCCGGCTCGGTGTATAACCCCTCCGTGCATTAACGAGTCTCACTCAAAGAGCGGTGCGTGGCAGCGCCCACATTCCTGGGACTGAGCCTATGGTTTCTGCTGAGACTCAGGTGGTATATTTTCCAGGTGATGAGGGATGATTTGCTGACACCCACCCTGTTATGAGAAGCGCTCACGAGTGGTGACGGTCCTGTGGAGACAGCCCCTGTGCACCCACAGGCTGCCCCACTCCTGTGGTGGGGACGTCAGAGCTCTGCAGACCTTGGGGCAGGGCATGCGGAGCAGCCCCCGCTGGGGAAAGGAATTTTTAGGGTACACAGAGGATTTTAGCCTCCAAAGCTGTCAAGTTGGGTCTTTTCATCAGCACTGATTTGAGCTTCTAAAGTAAAATAGTGTTCAAGGAAAATGACCGGCTTAGCCTTGCTGCACAGGAAAACTTAAGAAATTCTTCAGCAAGCGCCTGTCCTTTACCATTCAGCCTTAATGCGAGGCGTAACCTCTAGCAGTATACGCTGCAGTTAATACTGTTGACAAGCTAGGACGTCTTTCAGTGCAGACTTCATGTCTTAATTAAATGGAATTTGTTTCAGCAAATAATGCTTGTCAGAAGTGGGGTAGTTTTGCCTTAGGACTATTACAAAGATGCTATTAGACATTCCAATAATCAGCCATCTGTGTCTCAGTGTTACAATAGCTCCACGTAAAGGCAGGCTAATTTTTCCCAGGCCAAAGTTATAATTATAAATTAAATACGCAGACATGGCAGGCTAATCTTAAACATAAAACCATAGAGCTGTACTGCACGGTGCATGAGGAAGCTGGGAGCTCGCCTGTTCCAGCCTTATTGCTTTTAGGAGAAGCTCTGCCACCAGCTCGATCCGTGGAGGGGCCGGTGCCAGCTACGGAGGGACCGTTCATCGCTCTCCCTGCAATGCCGAGGAGGAAGGCTCCTGGAGAAGCATGCGGTAAGCTGCACGGCTAACCCAGAAAGACAGACTGACGTCTTTGAATCAATCGGCGAGGGCTGGAGGCTGCCCTGGTTTGTACCCTGCACAGTCCCATAAGATGCTGTAGGATTGCAAAGAGCTTGTGCTGAGCGCCGCCGTGCTGGTACAGGAGAAACCAGTATGCCCAACTGCAGTCCTGCCTGCTCTGGGTATTGCACCTTCCTGAAAGAAGTCCATCTCTGCCAGGGGTAGGTGATGGATCCTGTGTCTGCTTCGAGCCCTTCCCGCACCTTTCCACATGTTATTTGTCTGGTCTGGACCTGCAGGCTCCCAGCTGCAAATACACAGCTACAAACTTGTGCATACACGTGCAACAACACATGTACCCGTATAGAAATGACACTCACCTGCTTTTTTAGGGGGGCGAGGAGCCCTGCTCATCGCTTCACCTGTATTTTAGCTGAATGTGCATGCCCACATTTTAAAAAGCCATTGATTGCCGACTTGCATCCTGTACAAAAGGAGACAGCATCATGCCACCAATAATCCTAACACCAAAAGGATAAAATAGACACTGTGAGCATGCACTTTTCTCAAGTTTTATTGTAAAATCTGAAGAAAAAGAGCATTTACAGTATCTATTGAGAGCACTTTGTGTGATTCTTTTTTGCCCCTCCTCTTCTATACCGGGTGTCACTGCAAATACACTGCGTGAGTGGTACTCTATAACACATCAAAGTGAATACAAATGTATTTCAGATGTTGCACACTAATACTGTGTTGGTACAAATCTCTACTAAAGTTGATGTACTAAAAATACTTTCATATATTTTATAAATAAGGAGGAGAAATTCACACGTACAAGCACTACAAGAGGAGGCATTTTCGGGCAAAGCTGACTTATTTTTCCATTGCACATTTGCCAGTGTATGTGTTCAGTGCTGAAAAACATTAGTAGTCTGTCTTGAGACAAAGGAACCTGACTTCTAGCGAGACTGAATGGGATGCGCTGCTGACATGTTGTACAGGACAGGGCATCACCAACACCACGTGTGAACTTGCCCAACGATGCAGAGGCTCTTCTATCAAAGGGGAAAAGAAAAAACACCCCAAACCCACCTATTGAGGTTACTAAACTTTTTTTTAGTAGGTCTTGTGGCCTTTTTTTTGGTTCACTTGCTGAACAAGCTTTGTTCTGCAGGATGAGTGCAGGATCCTGTTTTTGGCAAGAGCTGGGAGCACACAGAGATTGATGAAATCAGTGTCGAAGGGAACAAGCAGCTGGAAATGCCGTTCGGAGACAATGGGAGAACAAAAAAGGTGAAAAAGCCCTCAGTTTGGAAAACAGCCCCTCACCAATAAGCGGCAGGCCACTTCATATATTTATCTTAAGGCTTTGCCTGTATAATTTCCCTCGAGCTGCGTGACACCTACTCTTCGGCTGCCCTACGATGCCGCGGCATGTCCCCGAGCACCCCCGCACGCTTCAGCCCGGCGCGGTGGGCAGGAGGAAGGGTCATGGCCATGGCGGGGAGGGGATTTCCCTCGGGATTCTTACCGCTATTTCTAAACTTGTGCTTCGGAGTGGACTTAAATGACACACTGAAGTCCAGGATGAATAAGGACTCCACACAGGCAAATCACAGGCTTGTGTGTCTAAAACACAAAGCTACAGCAAAAGAGGCAGATATTTGTCTATTAAAATGCAAATGAGTATTAAAATGTTGCTCTCTGCTCTTCCTGATTTAGGTATTGACAAAAGTACTTGAATTTGGGTTTTTTTTTTTCAGCCATAGCTTTCAAATTTAATCATGAATTTTCATTAGTTTTCAGTGTCCTCAATGAAGGTTGGGGAAAGAAACAAAAAAAAGCTCTTAGCCTGCAGTCTCCTCACCTTTTATTTGGAGAGAATCATAATTTACTGGGGTTTTTTATTTATTTATTTTTGGCCACAAGCTTGCCCAAATATTTGTCCACGAAGAAGGGGCAGGATGTTTGGGATGTCCTGTGCTTGGGACACTTCAGAAGTGAGAATTCAGGTTAGTTAATACACTTTAGGGACGCTATTATTTTTCATGTGCCCACAGGGCTACCAGCAGTTAGTCTACTTTAAACTGTGCAAACGTAAAGTATCCACCAAGCTGACTCCATCACATCCTTGTTTTAACAGCCTCGCCACCTCCTCGCCGGGGTGGACACTGGTGCCAGGCCGGTGCTCTGGCACGTGGGGCTGGACGATGCCACTGGATGGGTGGGGGAAGGAACCAGCCATGGACCACCAGCGCTGGATCCTGCACGGTTATGGCAGCAACTGCTGCTTTCCTTCCTAAACCTAAAAAAAAATGCCAAACCTTTATATTTACATCAACCCTTTTATCCCCCACTTCCCCATATAGTATCCTGCTATACGCTAGGTCTGTGATGGAGAGGGTTTGGAGCTTAATGCAAGAGACTTTAGCTAACGCGGTGGTGGGCTCTGGCACACTTTCCAGTCTCGCTGGCCACAGTGCACATCACAAGGCTGTGTTTCTTCGGCAGGGGTAGCGCTGCAGGGCAGTACTGCACTTTCTGCTCCGGCACTTTTCCTGCCCTATTGGCTTTAGAAATCGCCAGTACCCACTGCGATTTGTGCCAATGTGGTCCCCATGTGAGGGGAGAAAGGGCAATGCCGCACCAGGATGTGGTCTACAAGCATGACTGCATTCCCTTCCTCTACTAAAAAATAAAGGCTAGAGAAGATATGAAAATTAAAAAAAAAAGTAAAAGTATCACATAAAGAGTTCTCAGGCTTGAGAAAATGCCTTGCCTTGAAAGAATAAAATCATCTCAAGAAATCATGAAGAAGCTGATGTATCTACTGGGTTGAAATAATTTTACAGTGAGAAAATACTGTGTAATTTTGGCTACAGGATAAAGACGGTGTCCTGCATGCCAGCGGTCGGATGCCAGAGCCAGCCAGCCAGCCTCAAAGCTGCAGTTGTGTTTAATACAGAGCTGACTTTGTGCTGAGCAAGCTTGGGAATTGGAGAACCGCCGAGAGCAGGGCTCGCTGGTGCCTGCTGCCTGTGCCAGCGCGGGGTGTCTTCCTGGGAGTTTGGCTGTGCGCGGTACAGCAGGGAATTCTGTTTGCACTAGGAGTGGATGTGCTGATGAGCTGGGTAGAGAGGACAACCCGAAGCTTAGCTGTCAGCTGGGATATAGACCATTTCAGAGCATTTCAGAAAGTGAAGCTAGAAAGGGTAACTAATAAGTTGGTAGTTAGCCTGAGTTTGTGGTACACCAATATTTTTGATACTATATTTTAAAGTTATTGTCTTGGATTCTGTGTAAAAAAAGGGTCTGGAGCCCAATGCAACACTCCAAATACAGATAAATATAATACAGCTGCTCATACCGAATTGTCTGCACAACTGGATGTTCAGGGCTGATGCTCAGCTTAGGGAAAGTCTGCATCCTTAATGCTCAGGAACAGCTCACAGAAGGTGCAGTAGGTCCTGTCCTGCAGGGGCAGCTGTGCTGGAAAGGATGAGGGTTGAGAATAGGAAATCATACAGTTGTTTAAAAAAAACCCTCAAATTACTAGCCAATGCCTTATTACTCCGTTTTTGGCTTGGTTGGACCTGGTTAAAGGAAAGTGAGGTGGGAGTCCAAGGCACCAGCCTGGTCTCCCACTCAGATCAGGCTTTGCAAGTCCTTGGAGCAAATCCTCTGCAGAAATGATGCACTTCCCTATGCAGAAACTTCTCTCCAGTTACTGGAAGTCAATTAACATCCAATTTACCGTGACCTAAAATAAAACATTAAAAACTTTCCCTCCGCAATCCTTGCAGTAAAAAAAGAAATCCACTCTTCAGGTGATGCTCCACTCTCTGCTCTGCCACAACGACAGGCGAAGTGCCAGACAGCATTGCACCCTCTTGCTGCAACTTAAAGAGATCTGGAAATCTCACAGCTCTTGGGCTGGGTGTCCCATGGCGCAGAGAGTGATGGGGCCATCAAGCCACGCATGGCATCA